>JAQHUG010000021.1:10627821-10686063 GCA_028555095.1 Dicrostonyx torquatus | reverse complement strand
CAGGCTGGCCCCGAACTCACAGAGATCCGCCTGCCTCTGCCTCCCGAGTGCTGGGATTAAAGGCATGCGGCACCACCGCCCAGCCTATTCCTCTTTAAATTAGAAGAAAAAAAGAAAATAAAGTTTAGGCCAAATGAAATGTTTTATCATATAACATTCTATATTCCTCATTATAGCAACAGTTACAAACATGTAATACAGCCTTGCCGAGCCCTCAGAATCTTTCTTGCAGAGGCCCTGTATGGGAGACCCTCCCTATTTCCCATCTCACAAATAAAGTCTCATAAAAGCCTACAAACATAAAAACCCAAACCTGGACAATTCAGTTGACATCGATAATCTGAATATTGTCTGAAAAGCCTTTCTTGTATATAGCAACCGCTGTTTTCCCCCTGAAACCAATAATCCATATAAGAACCTAGGGAAAACTTGATTTATTACTGTATAAGAAGTCAACATTGAACCCCCCCAAAAAAGCATCCAAAGGAAAAAATGTCTTAGTACAGTTTAAAAATAACACACTGTAAGAATCGCAAGGGGTTACTCTCTGTTCTGTGCACAAAAAGGTAAAATGTTTACTGGCTATTTCTTGAGAAGCATGCTAACAACACAGCCTTCCCTGTCAAGAAAGCCTCACTGCTTCACAGGTTTGAGATTTGTGATACACAGCTCAGCAAGGCTCATTCCAATTTTATTTCCTCAATCAGTTCACAGCACCATGAGGATGAGAATAATTCCCAAAGGACCAGGATGGGTAGAAAGCCACTTCTCTGATCCCATGACATGCAGTTCCTTAACCTATCAGACATGGTTACAAGTCAGCACTCAAAAGGTTTCTCAGTTCTGTCTCTGCTCCTGCACCTCCCCACCCATCTGATTTGCAGTGCTTGGCCGCATGGGGGCTAAAATGAAAATGTGCATTGGAAATTCAATCCATAGCAAAGTGGACCTAACCTAGAAGCATCTCCATGGACAGACTTAATAAGAAGATAGGAGTTGGAAGTAGCAGGTAGAAGGGAGATAAATTCTGAGGAATAGAAGTATAGATTGTATGTGTGTGTTGTATGTCTATGTGTCTGTGAGTGTGTTTTGCATATGTTTGGATGTGTGTATTGTGTGTATATATAGTATATTTGTATTGTGTATGTTCTGTAAATGTGTATATGAGTGTGTTGTGTGTAAAGGAGTGTATTGTGTGCATGTCTGTATGTGTGCATGTATGTATTAGTGGGTTGTGTGTATATGTTGTATATGTGTATTGTGTATGTGTTGTATGCGAATATTACATGTTTGTATGTACGTGTATTTATATGTTGTATATGTGTATTATGTATGTATGTGTATGTGTGTTTTGTGTGTGTGCATGCATTTATGCATGTGTTGTATGTATATATTATATGTGTGTATTGTGTATATGTGTGTATGTGTTACATATGTGTGTTTGTATATGTGTGTATGTGTTATGTACATGTGTGTATATGGGTGTGTACTGTGTTTTGTGTGTGTATGTGTGTGCCCTAACAGTTTATGGTAACTATTGTGCTTTTTCTCAAAGTCAGCTTTTTGTTTTACAAGGAATGTGAGAGTCGCCAAGTTCTCTCAAGAGTCCCGTCCATTCAGAAGATGCTATTTATCTCTCTCCTGAAGCAGACACATGTATCTACTCACAGTGCACACCTCACCTCCAAGAAACCCTCATGCCTTCTGGTTAAGGGGAAATAGTCCAATCTAAGCAACTGTGCTTTCTTTTCAAATTATTTCTAATAAAATTTACTTTAAAGAGTAAAATGAACTCTACAGCCAATTGTATTACTAGACATTTGATGTCTAAAAGTAAAGTTAATTTAATGCCCTAAATACCTGCACTTAGCGAAACAAACCAATTATATCTACAACTAAAGCAACATGCTTGACCATAACCTCCTTTGAGTAGCTCTTATCACAGCCAGTATATATTGGTAAAATTGTCTGTCAGGTTTGCCTGACTTTCTTAAGACAGAGAAGTCCTTGAGGACAGAGCTGGGCCTTCAATTCCTACCACAGGTAGCTGGCATGCAAGCGGTAGGAGATGAAGTCTGTGGACTGGAGATCTAAATGGTCTTTTTCACAGGACAACCTACTGGAAGCATTCCACATTGTCCTGACTGCTAATTGCGTCGGTAGTGTTCGTCCTGATGATACTGCACAAGCGTGAGGGAGAACCGTGAGGAAGATGAATGCCCGAGTATCTTACTCTTCCTGCTGCTGAGGTAAAATGCCCAATGAAACCAACTGTGGAGAGGGGTTATTTCGGCTCACAGTTGCAGTCTGTAGGGACAGGGAAGTCAGGCAGCAGGAGGCAGCTGGTCACATTGCACCCACAGCCAGGAAGCAGAGTGGCGGCACAGGCTTGTCCTCTCCAGTCAACAGCTCCAGATCCCACCCAGGCATGGCGTCACTCACACTGAGAGCTCTCTTCTCACTTCCATCAGCCTCATTAAGAGAATTTTTTTTCTTGGTTTTTCGAGACAGGGTTTCTCTGTGGCTTTGGAGCCTGCGCTGTAACTAGCTCTTGTAGACCAGGCTGGTCTCGAACTCACAAAGATCTGCCTGCCTCTGCCTCCCGAGTGCTGGGATTAAAGGCGTGTGCCACCACCGCCCGGCTGAGCATTCTTTACAGTATGCCCAGAGGCTGAGACCCTAGATAGTCCCTCAGAATGTTTGCAGGTTTGTCTCCATGGTGATTCCAGATTCAGTGATGACGGCAACCAATAGCAACCATCACAATGAAAGAGAGAGATGGGGAGAGGGCAGAGAGAGACAGGAGAGAGAGACGGAGAGATCTCCCTTGGCTCTCAGAGGAGGTGAAGGTCTGTACAAATTGCCCAGATACTACTTACCATGAAGGCTTTTTCAGAATCTTTCACTTCTTAGTCAATAGAAGCCAGGGGAGTCCCCCTGCCCCAGAAACCTAACAAAAATAATCGGAAAATTATTTTTAAAACAAAATCATTTTGACCACTTTAAATGACCAAATGGGGTAACTAGAACACTAACTAGTGAGTCCATCAGCCACACAATATTTGAGGATGTTTCAGAACAGGATCCAGCAAGGGATACAATGGGCGTTATGTTTCTATTATCTTGCAAGGCTCAGGAACTATTTTGAGAGGTTACACCATGGCAGTTGGGATAAATCCCGCCCCCCCCCACATATACATGACTAGAGCAGTGATTTTAAATCATGCTTTGGTATCTCAGCATTGCCCCAGAAACAGCACCCGTGTCAAAAACGATCAATGGTGTCCTATTTTCTCTTTCTTTCTCTACAAACTATTAAGAGGAAAAAAACAGCTACCAAAATTCTCCCCCTGCATTTTAAAATTCTTATCCTAGACATGTTTCTTATGGTGTTTAGTGATGCTATTCCTTTTCTTGTTTTCTCTTGTGCATATGTATGGTGTGTATATGTTCATCCCGATCTGTGCAGATGTGCAGACCGCTCTAGGTATACACGCAGGTAAAGATCAACGGTCAGTGTCCAGTGTCTTTATGGTTCCTTACCTTTTTTTGTTTCTCAACCAGGTCTCTCAGTGAATCCCGGGGTCATCTATTTGGCTAGGTGAGACGGCCAATGAGCTCAAGAGATGGCCCGTCTCCTCTTTCTCGTTACTGAGATCACAGACATCCACTGTTACTATTGTCCTTAGCTTTATGTGGATGCTGTGGGCGGAAACTCAGGCCCTCATGCTTGTGCACCAGACACTTTACTGAGTTCTTCCCTGGCCCCTTTAGTGCCTTTTGTGAGATGATGAAAAGATGTGCATCTGAAAGCAGACATGGGCTGACCAAAGGGTGAAAGCACTGAGCAGTTAATTTCATAGCTCCTTATTCTGGAGGAAATGTGCCCCGGACTGTACTGTTATATTTTATAGTGAACACAAAGCCATATTTTCTTCCAGTAAAGTAGTCCCTGGTTTGTAAGAGGTATTAAATATCTCGATATTTTATGGTACTCCAACGAGATGGGCATAATATCCAGGTACTTTATGACTGAAGTAAATTTGGAAACAACCAAGAGTCTAAGCAAGTGGGAAGCAGAATGAGCAACCAACCTGATAACCTTTTGTCGACTTCTGTCCCAGGGTCCTGTGAGCCTATGAGGGCAGTAGACAAATGTCCAGATGACACAGTGCACTAGTGAGCTATAATAATAATCAGCATTATTCGGATTGGTTTTACATGTGCAAAAACCTGTGGGAGCTGGGGTGAGCGTGGGTGCAGGGATCTCTTCTATGTCACCACATTGGCAAGAATGTCAGAAAAGCATGGTTGGTACAAAGTCCCATTCCAAATCCTGGCCTGAGGTCTGGCTGTACATGGAGGACCTTCCAAGTCCAGGTCACTGTCATGTCATGGCTCCAGTCTCTCCCGCATGCTGCTCTGAGGAGCTGTTGCCGCTGTGTGAAATCTCTCTACAGGAGATAAGTCTCCCCTGTTGGCTGACACCAGGCCTCAGCCTTTGCTTTCTGCCAGTATTTGCTGGGAGCAGGGGGTCCCAATTTCTTGGGGACTACTGTTTCAACGGTCTGATAGCCAAAGGGAAGGGTATAGGTGTCTCTGTACACTATTCCCATTGCTGTCAGACTGGCTACATGGAAATGATTTCTTGAAGTATGTGGCATTTAAAATCTTAGAGGCTTATTAACTTGGGAAAATGCTTTAGCATATGAAATGTCTCCGTAGTAATTTTTATGACATTAATTTTATACCAGAATTTTCAAATATATATATAGTGTCTTAAAATATCTTACATACTGCACTCCAGCCAGGGAAGGAGGTAGGCTTACTGCAGACCTTGACTCTCCCAAACACAAAGAGGAAAATAACCCTTTTATCTTGGTGAATTCTTACTGTATTAACATTTTGGCATCTTTTATTCTGCGTATTTGTTAGATGCTGTGATCATTCATCTAAAGGTTGTTTGTTTTTGTTATCCTTTTGGTTTTCTTATGTTTCCTAATTCCAGAGACAGGGTCTCACTGTGTATCTCAGGCTTGCTTCCAACTTACTCTATAGTTCAGACTGGGCAGAACTCATGACCCTGCAGAGATGAACCACTGCCCATGCTCACTGGCTCATGCTCGGTTTTAAGATCAGAGTTTTGTTGTTGTTGTTAAAATGTGAACGGAAACATTTTTATGTTGTTCTAAACATAATCTGTGAATTTGGTGGTTTTTTGTTTTGCTTTATGGGAGATGGCCATGCTATGTGGCCTCGGCTGCCCGTGACTCGGGCTCCTCTTGACTCAGTCTCCTGGAAGCTGGGATTATAGATATGCAGCACCATACCCAACTGTGCACCTTTAAAGTCTGGATAATATTACACTGGTCCCTGTAATGATTTCAGTTGGTGTTCCAGTTCACTTGTGGCTTTATGACAGTTAGCTTCCACTGCCAGCTTGATAGGATGAAGAGATGTCTAGGGCATTTGGGAGGCACACTTTTGAGTGTGTCTGTTAAGGCAATTAATTGAGGAGGAAAATCCCTGAAGTAGGCAGCATCAGGGGCAGGGGGACCAGAGTGAATCAGAAGGGGGAAGGGGAAGCAAAGCAAGCTCAGCACTGGCATTCACCTCTCTCTGCTTCCTGACTGTAGACACAATGTGACCAGGAGCCTCCCACCTGCACTGCCAAGCCTTCCCTGCTGGGATGAGACTGTGTCACTTCAAACTGCGAGCCACCATAAGCTCTGCGTTTCCCAAACTGTCCCTTGACAGGTGTTTCATCACAGAGAGGTGACACAGGCCTCAGGCCTCTGCTTCTGCCTTTCCTTATGACAGTTGGTGGTGTACAGGGAAGTTGAGGCTTCGTTCCCTTCTTCTGGTAGCTAGGTTTTGTTCTTGCCACTCCCAGTCAGCCAAGTGACTTGCAAGACTCGGAGCTGATAGGCCAAGGTTAGTCGATGCTGCTGATCTTGGGGATTGATTTGTGTTTGTGCATAAAACCACCTTTTAAAATCCGCCATCTGCTGGTGACATTCTTCCTTCAGAAACATCACTTTGGAAGTGGATTTACTCCACAGAGCACTGGGGCATCTCCCAGTCTATCAGCTAAACATAGTTACAATACAAAATTATGGTTGGAATCCTAGTGAGCACCTTGGATGTGAGTCAGTGAGTCTGATCTTCTTGGGGATTACAGAAGAAAAGTCACGCTATGTGTCCAGGGCAGGACTTCCACCCAGCGGAAAGGCTGATGAAATAAGAATTGGCATATAAGGGTGTCTGTGGATGCTTAGGGTGCATATAGTCCATAATTTTATTTTATTCATGCATTTTAAATGCTTTGACAAAAATATCTATTTTGTACAGTAACTAGACAGTTTGCTGAACTATCAAATACTAGCAAAACTAAAGTCAGGGAAAAGCGCATTACTAAAGGTTATTTTGTGATTGTCCTATTTACAGTCTCAGCTTTTCAGACTCAAACTCAAAGGCTATGACAGGAAGACACTAGTCACCTGAAGACATGAAAATCAAGGGACAATAGCACTGGCCATCAGAAGAGGTGTTTGGGCTATCTAGAACCACATCAAACCCCAAAAGATATGCTCACATAATTGTGGGGCTCTAATGAAGTTACTGTGTCCCATAGCCTCAAGGTGTCCACTGCCAACAAGAAACCTAAGTAAGCAAAGTATGCTTAAGTGGTAAATAGTACTCAGATGGTAAGACAGTTGGGCTCAGGGCATGCTAGTGGAGCAGGGAGCCTCAGGAATGGTCCTGGACAGATTCGTTATTCAGGAGCCATGGGGAGACACTCCTGGGTTTCTTATATGTGAGGCCTTAAGTTGGCAGGCACAGACTTCTGACCCACAAGCAGCAGGGGATAAGGCTTTAACTTGGGTCCAAATCCCTTGGCACCCTGACTACCTATTGTCACCTGCTACAATGGCTGGCAGTTTGCCAGTATTTTATATACTGCCCACTGAAGCAGGGAATAGCAGTTTTGACTTTTGTTAATAGCAGAAGATGGATACAAATATTTGAAGTCCTTAAAAATTTTTAAAAAATGAAGTCCTTATAAGAGTATCAATAAAAACATACAAGCAATGCAGACCCAGGGAGTCTATAGATAGATAACACAAAAGGAAAGGTACGATACAATGCTATATGGGCCCATACATTTTCTACACTGAACTACAAGTGTGGTTTTGAGCTTCCTGTTAAATGAGGCACAGAGACACCATTCAGAGGAAACAAGGATATCTACGTTTTCATTGAAGATTTCCATACATAAACACTTGACAAATAATTGCAAATCACCTTGCTACCAAAGTGATTTCACACATTCGTTTTAACCTGCACCAAGGCCCTGTGATATAAGACTGAAAGTAAAGTATTAATAAAGCAGAAACCATCTCTGTCACTCAGAGTTTGGTGAGAATACACACACAGGAAAAAAAGAAATGAGCTGGCAAACCAAATGGTAGCAAGCTGATACGCCTGTTTTAGTTGCTTCTCTTGAAACAGCTATGACAAAATGCCCGGCAAAAGCAACTTAAGGAAGGAAGCCTGCATCACTGTGGAGCAGGCGTGGCAGCCTGCATCCCGTGGTGGCTGGTCACAGTGAGCCCATTCTGTGAAGGCAGCATGAGGAGCCCAAGGCCCGCCCCCTTTCTCCTTTGTATCCAGTCTAGAGTCCATACGGGTAAAGGTGCCGCCCACATTTAGGGTGGGTCTTCCTGCTCAGTCAAATCAATCTAGAAATTTCCCAGAGAGGATCTCTAAAGCTGCCGGGATGACAAAGATTAACCATCACCGCATCAAAATGAGCCGTTCACCAAGGAGCTATACTCTATTTAACCTAACGCTTAACGAGATAAGCACAGTTAATCTGCAATAAGGAAACAGAAACAATTACAGAAATGTACTCTGAAATTGCCCCCAAAAGGGGTACAGATGAAAGCAAAGGCAAAAACTAACAGAACTGTGAGCGCAAAGACACACCCAACCCACTAAGCACTCACCAAGTAGGCGGGGCAGAGGATTCAACCTGACTTGGTGTTTTCCTGCCCTCAAGTCTGAGCCTCCTCTGCTTGCTCTTGCACGCGCTCCCTCTCTCCCTCCCTCCTTTCCTCTCCCCCCCCCCCCACCCAGTGCTGCCTCAGGCACCTTTCAGAAGCGGAGCCTGTTTGCTCTCCTCACTCCAGCTCTCAACACCCTTTACTGCCCTTTTTCGCTTCAAGAAGTAAAAACTGTGACTGCCCTGCTTGAGGCCTCCCTGTGCTCAGTCCTGCCTGGGGAGATCCTCACACCTTCCCTTCCTTCTAACTGGTCTCCTGGAAAGGCCTTTTCCTCGGGCACCTCAGTCAACATCAGATTGCCCCTGCACCTAGCAGTTGGAAAGCTCACAGTCGCTCATGGCTGTGTAACATTTTCCCAGGGTGCTATGAGTTCTGGAGAGACCAGGACCCCATCTGGTTTTCACCCATAAGAGTATGGTTACTGACAAAGTGAGTAGATAATGAAGGTTACAGGACAAGCAACAAAAGTACGTCCTTCTTGTATATGACTGTTTTATAAAAGATACTTAGGGGACAGGAGAAGTTACGGTCTTTGTTAAAGCAGAGAAACTCATTATGAAGTAGAAGGCGAAATTCATATGAATTTTAAAGTTAAAAAGAATTCTAGAATGCTTCAGGCTACACCCGTAAATATTTCTGGAAGTACAGTGCTCAATATGGAAACACCCTGCAGTGATAGGCTTATGTCTCCTGAGGTCGGATAAGCAAGGCTTTCATCTTCGTGTCCAGAGGGGCTGGAAAATTAAACGGTTTCAGGGGAATAGGACACCTAATTCTTAAAGTGAGAGCTCTGTCCGAAAAAGAGGGAACTATGTAGCTACCATACCGCCTATTACACGTGGGGCTAGCGCCAGAACCCAGCCTCCGCCGCACCCCCGGGGAGACAGTCCAGTTTTTCATTAAGGCACAAACTGCACCTGCCACCCGGTCCCTGATGGAAAGGGTCCCCACCCTCCTGAGATCCCAGTCATATATCGAGCGCAGCACCCAAGCCGGGCTGGAAGATTGAAGCTCCTAGCAACTGGCACCTAGAAGCCAAGAGGACCATTTTCCGACCCCGCCTTCCAGACGCTTTCAGGGTGGAGCGGGACTGGGCAGCGCCCCCAGTGGGCAGCCAGGCGGCCAGCTGGTGCCGCTCGAGCCCACGCGGGCGCCCCCTAGCGGTCACACGCGGAGTGCAGCGCCGCCTTGTGAGCCTTTTCGGCGGCGCCGCGGGGTTTCAGACCCTGGAAGCGGGAAAGCACCCTGTCACTAAGAAGACACGCGCAGCCGTCCACGCGTCTGCTCAACTCTGTGTCCTAAGTGTGGCCAGATTCCACACGCAGAGGTCGGGCCCGGAATGCGCGTTAGGGACCTGGGACTGGGGACGATTGAGGTCCCCGTGGGTCCCCACGGGAGGCCGCCACGTAGTCCCCTCCAAGATCCCGGCCACGAGAGGGAGGGACTCGCGCTCTGGACGCAGGCGCGGCCCCGGACACTTTGCACGCTCACGCGCGCCGGAGCAGGACTCCTGCGCCGCTGTGTCGGGCCCGCGCCGCGCGCGCACGCGGGTGGGCGTGGGAGGCAGGGGCGCTGCTGCACGCCGCGTGCGCGCGCTCCCCCCGCCGTCCGTCGCAGCCGCCCGGCCCCGGCGCGCGTCACGAGGGCGAGCGGGCGGCGAGCAGGGGGTGGGGCCGCGGCCGGAGGGGCCCGAGCGGCTGCCGAGCTAGAGCCGGAGTCGGGCGCTGGCGGCTGCGGTCCCGGTGGCGGCGGGGGAAGATGGTGGCGCTGGAGGCGGGAGCGACTGGAGAGCAGCTTTATTCCCAGGCTTGGCACGGTCGCTGTCACTAGCGCCGCCTGCTTGCTCCCGCGGGCCCGCGGACCCAGCTGTCAGGCAAGGTACCACCGCCAGGGCGGGCTGGGTGAGTGCGGGGCGTCCGACACCCGGGACGGAGCCCGGTTGCTCTTAGTAGGGAGATCCTGAAATCGAGGGGAGCTGCGTGGAACAATAGTGCGGATGAACGGGGACTGCAGGCTACATCCAGGGGGCAATGCCTGGAGCCAGCGAGGCGGGGGAAGGGTGTGTACCAGAGAGATGCCAGGCGTCCGGTGCGCGCTGAGATACCCGGCTTTGAGAAGAGCGGGCCTGATGACAGTCATGGCAGGAGCGTGTGTGTGTGTGCATGTGTGTGTGCGTGTGCGTGTGTGTGTGTGTGTGTGTGTGTGTGTGTGTGTGTGTGTGTGTGTGATAGCAGTGGGGATGGAGGTGGCGGATCCGAGGTGTAGGGGATGACATTTCCAGGAATCCCCGCTAGGATCCCTCCTCTCTGGCTGACTGATGATGGAAACCGCGAGGTGGGCAGGATGCACTTGGTGTGTGAAGTGTGGAGGGAAGCAGTAGGGTAAGGCCGGGTTTGTAAAACCCCGTGTAAGAGTGAGTAGCGTGCAATTGGATCCACGTTTCCCAAACTGCGCCCCACATCCAGCGATCTGCTTTTCCTGACTTTGATGCCACCAGCTAACACTGTGGGACAGTGTTGGTTATTTCGATCCTGCAAGTCAGAGCACATACAGTTTCTGTTCTGCTTCTGGTCTTGGGTGGCGGGGTGTAGGGATTCTCGCTTCCCCTTTCCTGACCTCCTAACTCGGGGATGTGGAAGTGAGCGGTTTGCATTAAGGTACAAGGCAGGAAAACAGATTTGAGACTGCAGGTGTCCCTGGTTCTGAAGGGAGCACTCCTGATACTTCCTAGCCCCTCCTCAGTCGGATTCCTGACTGCCTGACTCTGCAATTTCTATTGTTTATCTCTTGTCTAACCTAAAGAGAAGGGTGTTTAATGGTCACCTTCCTCTCCCCTTCCCACAACTTTTATCGCCAGACTCTTCCACATTGCCACACTGAAAACCTCTTGGCTGAAGGGAGGGTAGTCTTTGTGTTGCTTCTTTTAGAATGAACTCTGGAGGTGTGTAAGGGTGGGGGGAGGATGAGGGCTTTAAAAATAAATGAAAGAGATTGGGAGGGAGGTATAAACAAGAAAAAAAGCCCATACCGAGAGATGCCTTACATTCTCTTGGGCGTTTTTCCTTGGGAAACGGGATACTTAATTTCGGCTAGCATCCACTCTCAGCTTTCACAGTGGTTAGGAGGTCCGTTTAGGAACTGAAATCTCCAGAGACCCACGGCGATAAGATCTCGGGTCAGCGAAGTCCCCGCTTTCCTTCCCAGTGCAGCTCACTCAGAGGAAATTTGGCAAATGTCCAGCTGTCTGGTGATGTCTAGGAACCAGGACACCAAAAAGCACCCAGAGTCTATACAGGCTTAAATTCCTCTGTGTAATAAAGACAGGGTTGGGTAAAGAGAGGAACTGAGATGGCATATTCATGTGTGTCCACTGCAGCTTGACTCCCTTGGACGCGATATTTCTCCTTCAGTTTCCATAGGAGCGAATGCACCTTTATACGAATAGTTCAGTACTTTACTGAAACTGCTTGAGTGGATTAACCTGCTTGGACACATTTTACCATACCTTAAATTCTACTGAATTGCTGTCAGAACCCAAATGGGCTGCCCTGGGCCTCGTTGATAAGCCTGTAATAATCATGTCTGTACAAATAAATGTACAACACATTGAGACCAAAGATTTCTCTTCTTTTTTTCTTAAATTTTTAAAAAATTTTGTTCTTTGGGCAAAGGTTGCATTATCCCATTGATAAAATTGAAAATAATAAAACTAAGGCCATCCACATAAGAGTTTTGCTTTTCATTTATTGTTTTCAAAAATTAATAATGACATATTGGAAGCTGTCAATATGAAGTAAGTTGCCCCGTGTCCTTCAAGTCAAGCCTCACTTTTAACGTGAGGTTGTTGGATTTTTAAAATGAATTTTAAATCTTAGTTCTTTACTTTCTTTTTGCTTCGGCCATATTTCTTTCTGATGGATGTAAAAGTCATTTAAGAGCTTTTGGTTTCTTTATAGCAAAAAAAAAGTTACCATCGCTGTATTTGCAAGTAAAATATATATGTAAATTTCTTATAAGAAAGCTAAGAGTATTAGAAATTACCAAGGTAAACAATAACCTGATTAGAGAAAGAATTGCATAGGAGCACAATGGATGACTTGAGAATTTTTTATTTCTTTTCTCATGTAGATGAGATGGTTTTTCAAATGCCATGCCCTGCTTTTCTACCATTTGGCCTGGCGAGGTTAGAGGTACAGCTTACATCTGTAATTCAGGTTGGTAAATGGCTGTACCCATCCCTGCAGGCTGCTGCCAACCGTTTGTTTTGCATGGATGCCCTTTCTTCCCTTAAAGTAGCTTTAATGTTTTCCTCTTCTATTATGAGCTTCTTTTTAAAAGTTCGATTTTTTTTTCAGAAGATTTGTAAGTAAAGGATATTTGAAAATTGACCTGTGGGGCCAAAAAGAATAAACGATGGTGCCACGGGGAAATTGGGCTTTTATGCTACAAGGAAGAAGAAATCCAGAGAACGGCAAGCAGTGCAAACTGACTTGTCTTTTAGTAAGTTGGGTGGTGAATGAGAAGACGCCACATCCCAGGGATGGCGCAGCAGAGGGAAGGCGCCTACTTCCTCAGCCAGGCTATAAATCAGTTCAGAGAAAGGGAGAGGTGAGCGGAGGCTACACTGATAAAGTCTTCAAGATGGTGGGCCACACCAGGGGTAGGCATGACTCCCGAGATGGAAACAGGGAACTGAGATGGAAGAAAAAGAAGGGCAGGTCAAGACTAGGAGTAGAATGGCGAAAGCTTGTGGGATTGTGGCATTGTGGCATTGTGGGAAACTGGCCTGAGTGAGTGGCCATCGCCCAGCAGGGAGGCTCGTCTGTGGCTGAGTTTGTAGAGGGAACAACAAGCAAGCCCTCACAACTAGGCTTTGACTGCTACTTAACCTTTGCAATTGTGAGCATCCAGTACTGATAATTCAGTGGGGGTTTCTGTCCCTTATTCTCCATGGAAAGAACGTTTACTTTTGAAATTGCCTGAATTTTCTGAAACTCCATTTGCAAGCTTGCCATGAGTACTTTCTCTTGAGGGTCTTTGAGTTAAATAAATAGGGCTTCTGATAAAACAATGGAGAAAAACAAGGTTTTCTTTTTAAAGGTAAACTTTTCTTATCTATTACAGCAAGGTAATGGCCTTTACAGTGAAGTGTAAAGTTGATTTCAAAACTCAAATATAGCACCTTACCCAACACCACACCCATCGTGCCTATTCAATAGATTTTTGTCACATGAATTCATGAATAAATTAATTTGTTTTAGTGACTTAAATATAGTCTCCGAGATCTGAAATTTCAGAATTTGTTTCTACAATGGATGTCCAATGAGTTGAAGTCTGTGACCTGTAGAAGGTTATGGTAATATAAATCTGTTTGTGTATTCATATCTGATACATACACTGATCTTGAAAATCAAGGACATTGTCTTCTGCAAAATACCAATGCTTGCTTGAGATCCTTGAGTATGAAGATTCCAGACAAGATTATACAACTTTATCTGTAGCTAGTGATAATTTTGAGGTTCTAATGATGACCTTTGCTTGTGCTTCTAACAAATCTTTATCAAACACCCTCTCTGGGTCATGCTCACTGAAAGCATAGAAGTGGGATAGGGGACTGGGAAGAGTCCCTAGCACCACAGAGCTTAAAGTGGGAGGAGACTACAGTGAAGTAAGTAGGTGACACTACATGTCATGTACAAATAAGAATAAAATGCTGGGAGAGGGACCAGGCAGGTGGCTCAGTGGTTAAAGTGCCTTCCTGTGCAGGCAGAAGGACCAAGGCTTGGATTCCCAGACCCTAACGAATGTCAGGTGGGTGTGGTGGCCTGCCTGTTATTCCAGCTTCAGAAGACAGTCCCCCAGAGCATCCAGAGAGATGAGCCACATCAGCAGCCTCTGGGATTGATTAAGAGACCTTGCCTCAAAACAGAAAAGCAGGACAATTCCAACATCAATCTAAGGCCGCCCCATGCATGCACATGCAAGCATGCTTACATGTACATACATGTCAAATACACAAACATGTGAAAGGAAAAAGGGGGAAAGAAAATAAAGTAGGGAAGGCAAGTGGGAATAACAGTGGGACAAGGTAGGGGTGATATCATACTGGCTTGCCAGAGAAGACCACAAACAGACAGAGCTGAAAACTGAGCGGGGATGAGCTATATAAATGATTGAGAGAAGGGCTGGAGGTGGGAACATGCTTTGCAAGGGTCAGCAGGGAAGCACGTTGGAGTTCTGCAGTTTACCTGGGACATATGGTGCCCCACCTGATTGAAGGAGCAGCCACTTAGAGAAGCATATGCTTTGCCTTTCAGTATTAAATCTGTCACCCACAAGGCTCAGTCACCTTGTACCAAACAGTACTGACCTGAAAAGCAATACTGGGCTTCTGAAATGGTACATGTTCTCAGTTCACAGTTAAAACTACAAAACCTGACGAGTGACTGTGGGTAGTGATCATACGCTAGTCTGCCAGAAGCCGTCCCTCTGCTTGGAACATTCTGAGGTCTGAATCCTCTTTAAATGTGGTGTTCTCATCTTTTTTTTTCCCCCCACACTTCAAGTCCTGTTTGAAAGTGTGAGGGCTTCCAGGCTAGACCTCTGTTTTGTTCTAGTGGCTAGACCCCATAACACACAGGACAGCTCTCTGCATTAATAGGCGATCAGTAAGTACTCACTGCTAGTCCTTAAATAATGATCCCAGTGATTTTCACAACCCATGTATAAAGGATGAAGGTAGGACTTTTTTAGTTTGCTTTCTGCAGAGAGCTAGCTGCTTTCCAAAGCAGGACAGCAAGTCACCATATGCTACCGAGGTCACTTATGTATTTAGACGCTGGAACAAGGACTTGAGTCCAGAGAGTTTCTTTGGAAGACAAATCCAAGAAATACAAATTGAGAGTGAAAAACACAAGACAAAGAGAAGAAACAAGCCAGGAAGAGATGAGTTAATGAGAAGGTCATTGCTTTGAGCAATTGATCTGTAGACCACAACTTAGAATTACACAGCAGAGGATGAGGAACCAGAGATGTGTTCCCACCAGGAAGCCCCCAGCATTTTCAAGCTGCTGGTCAGAAGCACTGCAGAAAGCCTCTGGGCAGAGAGGCAGACAGAATGAACTGGCCAGAGTGCAAAACAGTGTGTGGAGCACGGTCAAAGTTATAAACTCAGAAGTGGCCCGAGAACGCCCTGAGCCTCTGTTCCACATGGCACAGAGACACCATAAGGAATTTTGTTTGACAGATTAAGAATTGGTGTGACAGTATTTTAATACAGAGATTTAAATTACTGCCACAGCTGCCTGTATTCCATTCGCTCATAAGCCGGCCATTGACGTCTCTCAGTACTGGAGATGTACATCATCCTTGAGTCTCACGTGGGACGTGTTCTTGGTTATAAAGTGGTCCCACATGTTCCCAAAAAAGAAGGTTTGGAAAAGGTTTCGTGGCTATTTGAGTATGTGCACATTTGAGCAATATATGTGAATAGTGAAGTGTCTGCCTGTACCCAATGTGTTCATTTACCTGCATGTATCTAAAGTTGTATATGTAAAACTAATCATTTGGACATGGAATATCTACTCTCAAGTAATATGAAATCATTCATTGTCATAAAGCCTTCAACTTCTGTGCTCACTGGTTTTGTCAGCATGACACAAACCAGTGTCACCAGGGGGAGAGGGAACCATCTGATTGGCCTGTTGGCATGTCTAGATAGCATTTTGTCCATTAATGATTGATTAGGAAGAGCCCAGCCTACTGTGGGCAGTGTCAGCCCTGGGCAAGCACCTGGGCTTTATAAGAAAGCAGGTTGAGCAAGCCATGGAGAGCAAGCCAGGGAATAGTGCTCCTCCACGGCCTCTGCTTCCTTTCCTGCCTCCGGAGTCCTGCCCTGACTTCCTTTGGCAATAAACTATGGCATGGACGTGTAAGCCAAGTAAAGCCTTTCCTCTCACAAGTAGGTCTGGTCACTGTTTTATCCACAGCAGCAGAAAACAAACTAGGGCAGCGTCTGAGCGTGTCATCAGGAGACTACTTTGTGTCTCTCCATTTCCTTCCTTCATGGGATATGATGACACTGCTTGAGTTTCTGTAAAATCAGCCACCGTGAACTCGGCCCTCAATTCTAGAACACAAGAGCATCTCTTTCTTCTTCCTATGGGAGTGTCAGGATGTCCCAACCCATGTTTCCCCATGGTTGTATAGGGATATCCAGTAGAGGGAATTATGCAGCTCCTCTTAGGAATATCTACTTAAATCCCCATTAAACCTCAGTCTCCTTTCCTCTTGGATACAGTTGTTTATGGTATTTTAATTGCATGGCCTTCAGAAGCAGCTGTGTCTTGTATCTTCTCCCGATAGTTGTCAGACCGTCCCTGGACCCTGTTGCCTCTCATGCAGTTGGTGTCCTGCAGCTTATCTGTTGTTGACATGGTCTCACCCTTTAAGTTCGGATGTCATCACCTCTGCACTAATGACTTGCTTGCTTGTCAATGCCAGTTGTCTCACAGGTGAGAGGCTTTTGGGTTTCTGACAATCAGAAGGAAGTAGTTAAGAGAATGTTCTGCAAAATGGGGGAACATCGTAGGCACTCAAACAAAAAGCAGGGTTTTTTTTTCCTTCCCTTAAATGTATTTTTGGGTTATTTTTGAAATGGCAGTTTCATTTTATTTTGGTGCCTGTGAAGTGACCATGAGATATTGTCAAGGTACGATCGTGGCAAAGTTAACTCTGCCTGCCAGGTTTCTCCAGAAGTTTCCTCTGCTGTTCTATAGTGTATGGATTAGTGAACAATCAGTGTGGAAAATAACAGTTTTGCTTCATAAAGGAGCCAATTGCTCATCCTTCCAAATAATGTCATGATCTCTGTACCTTTCTTTTGGTGAGTCTTTATCTCATGAGCAATTTTGTATCTATGAATAGTTACATATTATTTAAAGAAGCATACTTGACAAGGGATACTAAGTAGCATCCCTCTTTCCCCACAAACAGTAGTACTATTTTGGAGACAGGATGTTGCCCCAGCTGCCTTTGAACTAGCCATCCTTCTGTCTCAGTCTCCCTGAGACAGTAGGAGAAAGTAGTTGCAGTCCCATTGGGCCAATTGAAGTTTTAGCATATTTTTAAAGCAGGGGGAAGTTTGTCCCTTAAAGACATACCATTTAACAAGAATAATTACCTCCCAATTTTTCTATTTGATGAGTTAGGATTATTACACTAGACTTTACTGCAGTGGTTCCCATTTGGTTGTAATGGATTCTTACTTTTTTTTTTTTTTTGGCCATGATTCTTAACAAGAATACAATAGCATGGCACTATGTAAATGATTGTGTGTGAATGCACATACACACACCACTGAAACATGACCTGGAAATACAAGATATCTGCCTTCTGTTGTGTGTGGTGCACACTGTTTTCAGCCCTGTATTGCTCTATTTTCAGCACTGATGGGTCCTGACATGCAGCACAAAACACATTGCCCATTATATTGAACCAGTCAAAAGAGTACTTATTTTTCTATAATATGAAATAATTTCATGTCTGAAGAGTTTTTTCCATTTGTTTCAAATCATTAACATATTTGTGTTTGGTGGTGTGGCTTTAGATGTCACAGCACTCAGAAAGGGAAACTCATTTTTGAGTTTATATTTCACTTTCAAAAGAAGAAATTATGCAAAGTATTGAAAAGTATGCAAAATGGAATGAGGCTGGCTGGTTCCAGCTAAATCTGGTGGTTTAACGAGAGCGTGACCCTGAGAGTGTGGGCTGCACGCCTCTCTCCTCATGGATCTTTCCTGACCCCTTCCTCGCGAGCCCCTCCCCAGGCCTGCCTGCTTGTTCAGTCTAGATGCTTAATTCTAATTTTAGTTTGCTATATTTTGTCTAGTTTGTGGAAATAGTTTTTATAGCTACTTTTCTTCCAAATGACCTGGAAATACAAGAATCTTTTTGCCTGAGCTGACACCAGGGGACGTTTTGTTCTGCAGAAGATGGAAGTTAGTCCATAGATGAAGGTTTCCATAGTGACGGAACGAACAAAACCTGACTGAATCTCTGTGTGTTGCTGAGGATTGAACACAGAGCTTCATGTGTCCTAGGCAAGCATCCTACCAATGAGTTGCATTCCTGGCTCAAGGCTGCATTCAAGTATGATTGCAGAATTTATGGCTGTCTAGTTGTGTAGTGGACATACATATCGAATCCTTCTCTGCAATCTCAGTGTGTTCCAGGGCAATAACTACAAATTAACACAAAGGAGTGCCAGGTGTGATGGTATTACATACCAGCCACATGCCTCACTCAAGTGTGCCTCCTAGTGGTTTAACAACTTCAAAACTGCATCAGCAGAAAAATTATAGCTGAGACGAACTTTGAGACCCACAGTGGTTTCCTCGCAAACCAAAGGACAAGGCAAAGAGAACTTTCCTGAGGTCCATGCATAGCCCCCAAGTCCCCATAGACCTGGTCCCCAAGTCTCATTTGTCTTTCTGTCCCCAGAATAGTTTCTCACCTTCTCTACTCAAGCTGAACTCTTGCTTATGATGCCCTCTGTGTGTGTGTGTGTGTGTGTGTGTGTGAAAGTGTATGTGAGTGTGAGAATGTGTGTGAGTGTGTGTAGGTGTTGGGAATGTAAAAGTATGTGAGTGTATGTAAAAGTGTGAGAGTTTGTGAGAAAGTGTATGTGAGTGTGTATATATGTGTAAGTATGATAATGTGTGAGTATGTAAGTGTGAGAGGGTATGTGAATGTCTGAAAGAGTATGAGAGTGTGTAACTCTTGAGTGAGAGCGTGAGTGTGACCATGTGCATAGAAGTGTAAAAGTCTGAGTGTGATATGCGTGTCAGTGTGTGAGAGAGTGTGTGTGATAGTATGTGTGTATTGCATGGACACCTCTCTGGTCTAGATACCATGGACTTGAAAAGACTTATGACAAGTCAGAATATGGTGCCAGCGTCAGCTACCAGCAATGAACATGGCTGCACCTCAGCTTTTCCAGCTTCCAAAGAGCAGGAATGAAGCATGGTCTTCCCACTGCTTCTTACAGTGCCGTTGGGGAAGCTAAGTGAGACCCAAAAGGCTAAAGTGAGGTAGACACAACTCTTTCTTCTTAATGATGCTAAGCAAAGATGACTCCTAGTGCTTAGCGTGCCTCTTCTACACCAGCCAGCACTTGGCAGACTTTTCTGTTGAGAACGAGGGAGTCAGTAGGTTCCGTGTGTCACATAGTGTCTGGCACAGTTTCTCAGCACTAACGTCATAGCATGGAAGCAGTCCATGAGGACACTGTGAAGGCCAGAGAGCATAGCTGTGTTCTGACATGTGTGTACTCAAGGATGCTGGAATCTTATAAGATTTTCACATGTCAGAAAAGTTTAGTGCTCTTTTTTTTTTCCAGTTGTCTGAAACACAGACCTGTATCAGTTCTTAAACAGTTCAGGGCCAGGCAATTGGGTAGGTTTGTCTCATGGACCTGTTTGCTGACCCATGGCCTGGGCTTTCATAGAGCTTTGCTTCACTTTAGAGTCCACTAGGTATGGTCCTGCCCGCACTGTACACACAGTGCGCCTGTGCACATACACTTCCAGTAAGTATTCCTACATTAAATGGCAGGGAGAGAACCTTGTTTGTCTGTATCCTGTTTATCTGCCTAAGAAAGAAATTCTTCCTTGTCTTTAACAAACCTTTGGGAGTGACTGAGTTAACATTTCATGATTAAATTTAGGGGCTCTGAGATTTCTGCCTTAAAGTTTTACCCCCTCTTCGACATACCATAAAAGGAAAAGAATGTCAGGGAAGAAATAAGGGAAAACAAACAGACAAATGAAAACCAAGCCAGTATTTCAGCAGGAAAGGGGTTTGTCGGAGAGCAACCACGGTGGGCCAATGCCTGCTTCCACCCCTGGGCTTCCTGTCACTTGGGCAGCCCTGCAGAGCTTCTGTCTGGGCTTCCCCGGTTAGCAGCTCTGCTTTGGACTATGATTTCCTCAAAACTGGACACAGGACCAGAATCCCACACTCGCTACACATAAAGAGAACCTAATAGAATGTAGTTACCTTTTGTGTGTACCTGGGAATCACGCGCATTTTCTCTCCGGAGAGCAAAGGCTTGGCCTTAGCTCCTGTTTTACTTAAGAATAGTCTTGACTTCAAGCCTGGAAATTGGGTTATTGGGATGTATATGAATTCTAAGGCATCTTCTCAAAACGGGGTGTGCAAACACTGAATGATAAAGTTGTAGCTGCTTGTGTTTTCAGTATCGTGTTAAAAACAGATTCTCCCAATTTATGGTGAGGTTGTATCCTTATAAACCTACTATAAGTTGATAATAAGTAGAAAACGCATTCAACACTCTTAACCTACTGAACACTGTGTCCTAGTAACATACTTCATTGTAGAGCATAGGCTGCTTGCCCTCGTCCTGTCTGGTCGGGAGCTTCAGCTCCATGTCACTTCCCAACATCCCGAGAGTATGCCATCCACATGTCAGCTCAATAAAAGATGCATATGCACAGTTTGAAAAGTGTGCTTCCTACCAAATGGATATAAATTGTGTCATCGAGAAAAGAGAAATCGTAAATCTAACTATCGTAATGTAGAGACCGTCTGTGTATAACTCTATGATAAGGCATTTTGTATGTGCGTGCATGTGTGTGTATGTGTGTCACATACATGTATTTAAGGGGTTGGAAGGAAGGACTATACTAGAGAGTTGAGTTCAAAATCATTAATAATATGAATTCCTCATTAAAAATTATTATGGAAAAGAACAATGAAGTCAGTTTTCAAGTAGGTGCTCTATCTTAGCCTGCCAAAACACTCATTTGCTGTAACTTGGGAAAATGCATGGTATGTGTAAGATGAATTGTAAAGTGCGCTTTTGACTTGGCACGCATTGCGATTGCTGTGGCAGATGATGTCCTAAAGACAGAATGTAAGGAGTGTTAGAAGTGTGTGTTCCACGGTAGTGATGTGAGATCGCTAAAGCCTGCTTGGGGAAGAGCAGAGGGCGAAAGGCTCAGGATCCTGTTCCTATTATGTCTAAGCTGGTCCACGTGAGACACAACATAGTGCCTACCAGCTGTGCAAAGACTGTTTGCAAAATTACTCTTAGTGAATGAATGCAGAGGGGCGGGGTGCTAGGGGAGGGCAGGCTCAGAAATCACTGGGTGGTGGTGGGTAGCTAATTATCCATCTGTCGCCAGCATTTCATGCGGAAAGAGGCTCCCCCTGTGCACATGGAGAATGTGCTTATGGAGGTGAGTGATTTGGGCTTCGTTTATGTGTTATCTGTGCATTGTACTCATCAATTGAGATCTCCCCTCCCTTACCACGCCCCTCACTTTCCTCCTCCCAGCTGCCAAATGACAGTTGGCTTAGTTAGACCTCATTGTTTACTTTGATGGCTCTCTTCTATGCTGAAGGCTTTTAGCCAATGCTGGCTGTCACTGGTTGTCCATTCTCAGGGCCCTGACACCAAAGCTGTCCAGAAGATCTACTGTAGCTGCTGAGGACTGGGTGTTGCCGGTCAGACTGTAGAAGCAGACACAGAAAGGAGTTTGTGTGCCCCTGGGCTGCTTGACTAAGGAGCCTGCTTAGTAAACTGGGAAGGGAAGAAAAGAAGGCAGGCCAGGGTGTGACCTCAAAGTGCCTTCAGGGTGGCGCTCCACTTCAGCATTTAACTGCTAAGCCAGGGAGGTTTCTGGTTCCTACCCCATGCCTGTCAGACATTGGTAAAGGGATCAAGTTTGTCATAAGAAAGAATTCTACATGCAACTGTTTCAGGGGACAAGTGTGTCGCAAAGACCCAGAGAGCCGACTGAACTTGTTCCATGGATCCTCTGTTTCCAGAATTTCCTGCATGCTCTTCTTTGATAGGCTTGTAGCACTCAATTCTACAGTCTCACCATTCTAAAAAGAAAAAAAAATGTGTTGAAATCCCTGGTTTGCGAATTTTCTCTCGTATTCTCTTTGGAGGATTTATAGCTGATCTACATCTTATACTCATTAAAGTGGGTTCTTGAGAGGAAAAGGATAAATAAATTTAAATATATTAATGTATAAATTTAAATATAGTAGAGAGTAGAAATATCAGGTGTCTACTTTGTTAAGTTTTTGCAAATCTAAAACCTATATAATTAGCACTTGGATTGTGACCTATTTGCCATCTTCAACGAACACCACCCAAAACAGAAGTGAAAGGGGGACTTTAAAACTTCAGTAGAAAACTAGGTTGTTTGCACACTTCAGATTCTATATTCCTGGGGCAAGAAAGAAGCTCCATGGGTTTAGAATTCTTTTTTTCTGCCTGTAGGCCAGAAGAGGGCGCCAGATCTCATTATAGGTGGTTGTGAGCGACCATGTGGTTGCTGGGAATTGAACTCAGAATTTCTGGAAGAGCAGTCAGTGCTCTTAACTGCTGAGCCATCTCTCCAGCCCAGGTTTAGAAGTCTTTTCTTTCAGATGACCAGTTAGTTTACGAGCACTCCTGTAAGGCAACTCACAACGGCCCGCAGTTCCAGGGGAACCTGGTGCTCTCTTCCGGCCTCCTTGGTTAGCCGCACTCAAACCCACTTAACCCATAATAGACACACACCAATAATTTTTTAAAAGATGTATTTATTTATTATAAATACAGTGTTCTTCCTGCATGTATGTGATTAGGCCAGAAGAGGGCACCAGAGCTCATTACAGATGGTTGTGAGCCACCATGTGGTTACTGAGAATTGAACTGAGGACCTCTGGAAGAGCAGCCAGTGCTCTTAACTGATGAGCCATCTCTCCAGCCCCCACACACCTATTCTTAAAAATACAATATAAAAATCTTTGTAAAAAAATATTCCTGTACTTTCATGAAAAGGGCCCAGTAATTGGTAATTAGCCAAGCTAAGCATTACAAGGAGACCGCTGCATTGGTCAAAACAAATAACTGTAAGCTGTTGTGGTGATTAGATGGGTAGCAGGACGCGGGGATAGGGTGCTATCTTAGGTAAGAGAGAAGCAGCCTTACCCTGGTTTTGCATATCAACATCAGACGTGAGCCAGTGAACTTCTAGAGTCAACTGGAACAGCTGGAACTACCTCCCATGGGGTCACACCACTCTTCATCTGTGGAACTGAATCATAATCAGAAAGCTAATCAGCCTCTTTGGCAGAACCAGAGGGCTCTGTCTTTTTTTTTTTTTTTTTTTTTTTTTTTTTTTTTTTGGTTTTTCGAGACAGGGTTTCTCTGTGGCTTTGGAGCCTGCACTGGAACTAGCTCTTGTAGACCAGGCTGGTCTCGAACTCACAAAGATCCGCCTGCCTCTGCCTCCTAAGTGCTGGGATTAAAGGTGTGCGCCACCACCGCCTGGCAAGGGCTCTGTCTTCCTGTTTAAGAGGTCTCAGAGACACTGCCCTCTGTCCAGAACAGGAAATCTGGGTGATGGATTGCTAGGGGACACAAGGCAGTGTCTCAAGCTCTTCTCGACTCCTCTGTACCACATCCAGATGTGGTTGGTTTCTCTTTGTTAGAATAAAGACTTGGGCAAGTATCTTGAGTTTCCCTGTTCTTAAGTGGCAAAGTCCATTAAGTCAAGTTCAGACTATCAATCATGGAATACAATCTACTAGAACAAGAGAAATTCAAAACTCCTACCTAAATTTAATTAAATATTATAGCATTGTTTGAATATAGTAGAGAATAGAAATACAAGGTGTCTACTTTGTTGAATTTTTGCATATCTAAAACCTATATAATTGGCACTTGGATCAAGATCTAGAACAGAGCCCCAGAAGCCACCTCAAGCCTCTTCTCAATCACAGCTACTCACCCCAAAGATAGCATTCTGACCTCTGTCACCCAAGCACAATTTTCATATAAAATGGACTTGTTGAGTACATAGCATCTTTGCCTGTCTTTGTTTACTATTACTTTAGAAATCCAGCTGTTCTGTGTATCAGTAGTTTCTTCTCTTTGCTGTCTCCAGGTATAAATATTCTGCTTGCCCACCTTTTCTTTAAGGACACGAATATTGCTCCATTGTGGACATTCATGGACATTTATTTTTGGTGCATATCCATATTAAATTTTGTAGGTTGCATGTCCAGGAGTGGAACTGAGGGTCATAATATAAGTATGTATTTATCTTAAAAGATCTTTGCCGAATAGTTTTCCTAGGTTGTTTTCACAGTCCGTTTACAACCCCCAGCAGCAGCTCATGGCTCCATGTGTGCAGCAGCTCCTAGTGTCCTGTGTGAACTTAGCACCGGAAGGTCTGCTCAGGATGTGGCAAACTTGTCAAGATTTAAACCCACTGGATTTAAACTCGGGCAGCCTGCTCCTGTGGGGCCATTATAACCAGAGGAAGCGCACACCCTGCTCCCTTGGCAGTAGAAAGGCTCTGCTCCCAACACAGTCCCAATGCTAGCCCTGCCCAGATAGGTCTGAGTAGCCTTTGTTTTCTGACAGCAAGAATCAGAAGCCAGCTTTACGAGGCCTTGCTGACCTCCTGGAGTTTGTCCTGAAGGCTTCTTTTCCTGATGTTTTAGTCTCTTGAGGATGCTACCTCAGACTGGGAGGCTTCAGTATTCACTTGCGTTCTCCCAGACTGGTAGCCAGGAGTCCAAGTCTGAAGTTGGTACATCTGAGTTCTCTGGAAGCGTCCTCTTTGGCTTGCAGATGGCTACCTTCTTGCTATGTCCTTACATATCTTTCCTATCTGTGTACCCCTGGCAGCTCTTCCACACAAGCCGCACCACCCTTATTGCTCCATTTGCCTTCATTGCCTTTACCAGGACATCATCATCTATACACAGGTTAGGGTTCTGGCTTCAGCAAATGACCTTTGCGGGTTACACAGTTCAGTCCATAATACTTGACCTTGTGTGTTTGTGTGTGGATCACTCTGTCAACTCTCCAGTAACATATGGAATAAGCAAAGGGAAATTAATTTTAAGTTCATGTACAGTTAGTTATAATTTAAATTATTATTTGAGAGTATTTTTATAACAAGTAAAACACATACATAAAAAGATTAATGAATTTTGCACATGTATAGATCAATGTAACCACTCCCCGGATCAAGGTACACAATAAAACATTATTGTTTACATCCTATAAGAGTTTCTCTTGCTCCTTCCTAGTCTGTACTTGTTTCCTCCTCCTTAGGGTAAGCAGTGACTTACTGACCCCTGCTGATGATTCCTGGACATCATATAAAGACAATCCTTGTGCTAGTCAACTTTTCCTCACTAGAGCCAAATACCCGAGACAATCATCTTACAAAGAGAAAAAGGCTTATCTGGGCTCATGGTTTTGGAGGTTTCTGACCACGGTCAACTGACAGTGTTGCTTTGAGCCTGTGGCCAAGTGCTGCCATGGCAGAAGTGGGGGTGAGAGCAAACGCTCACCTCAAGGGCAGGAAAAACAAAACAGAGTACAAGGAGGAACCCGGGCCCTAGAATTTGTTTTGAGAGCATGCCCCCAATTACTTAAAGATCTCCCACCTGGACCCCGATCTTAAACATTCTACCCCTTCCGAATACCAAGCCGTCAACTCCTGAGTCTTTGGGAGGGGTTCAAGATCAATCTACAGCAATCATGTATACCAATAATATAGTTACATCATTTTTGATCAGTATTATTTTCTGTGACATAACTTCTTTTAGCTCCATCCATATTACTGTATATATTAGTAGTCTGCTTGTTCTTTAGCCATAGAGATAGTCATATGTCTACTGGAAACATTTTACTCCAGTGGTTTTAAAGTTTTTATAAGTATCTTTTGGGTTAACATAGTTTTGTGTGTGTGTGTGTGTGTGTGTGTGTGTGTGTGTGTGTGTGTGCGCGCGCATGATGGTAAGCAAGTGACCTATCACTAAGCTACAGCCTTATACTTGGGTGGTTGTGGATATATGTGCTCTGCTTTAGTACAATGACTTGTTGAGTTTGGTTGATTTAATTGCGAAGCAAAGCTAACCGAATTTGATTTTCTTCTTTATGTATCAAAGGTAAGCGAGGCCATGTGCGTGTAGATTCACTGGACATGAACAGGTTATTATGCATATTTGAGGAATGTTTTTGTCACACTCTGTTAAGCCAACAACCATCCACTAACAGGCGTTTTGTTTGTTTTATCTGAATAAACAAAGTTATCATTAAAATGGTTTTATGTGAAAGAAAACAAGCCTGTGGGTATTTCAATTTTGACATTTTAGGTTTAAACTTTAACTTCTATTATGACCAAGATATAACAACTTACGCCAGAATGCTCTGAAGGCTGTTTTGGAAAACACACCCAGGAGTAGTAAAATGGCAGGTGACCATGTGCTGCTCGCAGTGGGCAGCACGAGACCCTGCTCAGAGCACATAGCACACATCCACTCATTCAGTCCTCACGGCAGCCCTGCAGGAGATGCTGCCTTCACAAACCTCCTCTGACAGGTCAGGACAGAGGAGTGGAGCCCAGAGAGGCTAGCTGACTTGCCCCAGGTGGGAGAGCCAGTACACAACAGAGCCAGGATCCGTATCTGACTCTACAGTCTGTGCACATAGAACCAACAAACTGTACTGCTGTTTAACTCAGTCTCTTAAGCCTTTTGCTTATGCGTGGGGAGGAAGAACATGTCTTTCTCATTTGGGGGTGTTTCTCGACTCTAGACGGAAGCAGATGAAGTCTTCATTATTGTTTTACTAGAGTCCATTAGGAGGGTGTTTGAAGGGCGCCATCCTGCTGTCACTGTCTTCAGAAACCACGTCCAGACAGCACTGTTCCCTCCCGCATGTGCTCTAAGGAGGTCACACTAGGGGATTCTGTTAGAGGAGGACATTATTCCTCCAGAACCTTGGAGACCCAGAAAAGCCAACCTTTAAGTGGCATGGCCACTTACTCATGGCTGTGTGTCTGGGAGACATGACAGTGATGTCCTGTGACAGGGAGGTCCATCCTGGGCCAGCTGTCTGCGAAAGTGACTTGGGCCGAGGGGAAAGCCTGCATCAAGACCTTGGGAAGGAAGAGGGTATCTTCAGGGGACAGTAAGGGTCTTTCAGCTGCAGATTGATCTCCAGAGTACCTATTGTGCAAACAGCAGGAAGCTATTTTAGCATTTCAAAGACCTGTTAAGCTCTGTTACTTTCTCAGAACCCAGACTGGAAAGGGGCTGGAAGAGGAGACACAGTTCTAATCTTACAGAGTGAGAAGTTGCTGTTCATTCAGGGGCTGCTCCAGAAGTGAGGGGGGTTGTGAAACACGCTGGAGTGAAGCCTGCTGGGCGCAGGAGACCAGGGAATGATGGACAACAAGCCAGAGGACGGACTCCAGGTTTCAGCCACTAAACAGAAGGCAAAATTTTTAAAAATTCTTTAGTTGAGAGGGTAGGAAGTAAAGACTACATTCGGGTGAGTATGAGGACCCCAGGAAAGAGTTTAAGTTAGGCTCTTGGACATATGATCTGAAACTCCAAGGGGCATTGAACATCAGTGGGTTTTTAATTAAGCATCACCGATTTAGAAATTAAACTCATGAACCCACACAGATGTTTTGAGCTTTGGGAGATCAAGTTCTCTCAAAAGATAGCGTGGAGGAGCTGGAGAGATTACTCAGTGGATTAGATCACTGGCTCCAGAGGACCCAAGGTTTGATTTTCAGCACCTATGGTAGCTCACATCATCCTGTGGCCCCAGTTCCCGGGGATTCAATACCTTCTGGCCTTTGTATGCACAGACACATATATATACACATAAAATTAAAAAAAACAACAACAAGGAGCTATATATGGTGGTATATGCCTGGAATCCCAGAAATGGAGAGACTGGGGCAATAGGATCACCCAAGCCCAGTCTAAGCTTCCTACTGAGAAACAGAAAACACAAACAAAACTCCAGTTGCATGGCTGAGAGCTGAAGCAGGTCTACCAGGAGGGGGGGGGGATCTGGACCTGCCCTGTTCAAAGGCACATGACTCTGGGGGTGAGGGATGGCCTTGAAGTCCTCAGACTGTAGACCTTTGTAATGGCTGGGGGTTCTATGCCCTCAACATTGAACCCCTCCTCATGGTTTAAAACTGTCACCATTGCGTTGTGAGCAAGTAGGTTGAGAAAAGAAATGGCTGAGCAGATGTACTTTCCTGGTCTGTAAGTATTTGACGTTTTTATTGTTTATCTGGGTGGGTGGTGTGTGTAGACACTTGTAAGCATGTTTCCATGTGAACCTGGATAGCAGTGAAGTTTACGGCCTCCCATGCTGATTGACTAGAAAAAGCGAGTCAGGGCAGAGCTTTAAGGAAAAGCTCAGGGCAGTTTAATCAAGTGCTCCCCGTCATTTATGTATCCAACCCAGGCTCCTGAGAGGTCTCATTCTCCACTCTTCTCATCTCCCTTTTGATTTCTCCCAGTCACCACTCCTGGTGAGAAATGTCAAAGCCAGAAGCCCCTGGGCCAGCAGCTGTGATGTAGCCGGAAGGAAGGGTTGAGCACTCTGCTCCCTTCCTGCCAGGTGATAAGCCTTCAGCTGTTGAGTTCCTGAGGACCTTGCAGTCCTGGCCTGTGAGCACTGCCTCTAGCAGCCCCACCCTGGTCCCCCAGGACCAGCCACCAAAGCCCAAGCATGCTGCACACCTTGTTCAGAAGGGGCTACTGGAGCCTCACCTCTCACTCAGTGCTGTTTGTTGGGTTTCCTGGAAAACAATTCTGCAAGGATGGTTTAGGGGAGAAAACCAATAAAGGTTTCCATTTTGTGTGCCCATGTCCTTACATTTCTATAGCATGTATTCTGGTGCTCTCTGGAAGCCACTTTAATTTGGTGAGGTTTGTCTTTCTGTTTAATGGCATGAGTGTCTGAAATTACTGCTTTTGTGACCTTGAATTATAACCTAAGAATAAATTTGAGGAGGACACAGTCAGGAAATACGAGAAAGAAGGGGCTGGCTTTGGTTATTAGCCATCCTGAAAGCTGCCAAATGAAGATTATGTATAATATCTGGCATTTGGCTGGCTACTTCATTGTTTTTAAGGCATTTGCCATAGCCAGCTACCTTGTAAAATGCTGATACTCTTTTGAGAGGACCCATGTGTCTTTATGGATTGATTTTAAGATTGATTTCTAAGACTTCCTTTATCTGAGAGATGTAAGAACAGAAGAATAACTGTGCATTTTGTGTATTAGGACTAACTGACTTCCCATAGTCTTCATGAAGAAACATTTTGTGTACTAGGACTGACTGACTTCCCATATACTTCATGAAGAAAAGCATTAAGCAATGATAAGCTGTCTATGGCTGAACACTGCTTTCTAGAAGAAAAAGAAAACCACCCTATAAGAACCATTAAAAAGCCACGCTGTTAATGAAACCTCTGGTCTGCCCATCAGGCTTTTATTTGGTGGCTGAGGTTCTGGGATGCTGGTACTAAGGCACTGGATCATTCTAGAGGGGTCTGACTATGAAGGAATGGTGCATTTCTCTAGAGGCAGCCAAGAGAGACTGCACACAGGATGGACATATAGCAATGAGCTGTGTGTTTCCTCCCCCTTTCCTAGCAAGCTAGAAGACTGTGAGCCCATCCACGTCCCAGGACCTACTCAGGAAGGCACTGGGGAGCCTAAGGAAATAGCATCTGCCACAGATTCCGGGATTCCTGGGTGTCTAGAGTCTCCATAACTCCACCCTCACTTCTCTTCCTGCCATGATTTAAAAGTTCCCTCCAATGCTCACACAGAAATGGTCTTCATTATCAGTGGGATGGGGCCTTTGAGGGACAACTGGGGTTAGATAACATCACCAGAGAGGGGCCCACGTTGTGGGACTTGTGGCTTTACAAATAGAGGTAAATGGACCCGAGGCAACACAGGCTTGCTCTGCCATGATGCAGTCAGACAATGCCATTGCTCTCGGATGCCCCAGCTTCCAGGAGAATGTGTTAAATAAGACGCTGTCCTTTATACATGGCTCTACCTCGGGTATTTTATTACCACAACAGAATATGAACTAAGATACCTCTCAGTTTTGGAACCAGATGAGAAATAAAATGAGGAGACAGAAGGAGATCAGCTGGTAACACTGCCAGCTCGGGGCTGTGCCTTAGGTGCTGGGCCACCTAGTGCTATGGGACAGCCCTTCCGTGTGCTGTGAATATATGCTGCTCTCATTGGTTGATAATGAAAGCTGCTTTGACCTATAGCAAGAAAGAATATAACTAGGTGGGAAAGCCAAACTGAATGTAGGGAGAAAGAAGGACAGAGTCAAGAGTCAGTCACCCAAGAAACAAGATGCCAGCTGACCGATAAAAGCCATAACCACATGGCAATATTTAGATGAATAGAAATGGGTTAATTTAAATGTAAGAGCTAGTTAGTAATAAGCCTGGACTCTAGGCCAAAGAGTTTGTAGTTAATATTAAGCCTCTGAGTGATTATTTAGAAGCAGCCATGAGACAGGGTGGGGCAGAGAATCCTCTGTTTACAAACTAGAACAGTCTGGAATTTTCATCTTCCAACTCTCAGCCCCATGGGGCAGTGGCACCTCGTGCAGGTACCTTACCTGCAGACAGAGAGGAGCCTGGAGTTTAGCCTCCTAGAATGGTCAGAGGTGAGAGAGAGATTCATGTCTACAGCTTCCTCGCACACTTTTCAGAGACTGGGGCAGGCAGGGGTGAAACAGTGGCTGAAGAGGCCCAGGCTCTTCCTATCTCAGAGTCACTGGAGAAACAGGCCAAAGTGAAGAAGTTTTAGACAGAGCAGAGAAGGTGGCTTCGGCTATCAATGTAGAGGAGTAACTGAGTTGTTGCTGAAGTGGCCCCTGATGAGGGCTGGTCCTGAGGTAATGCCCGACAGAAGACCTCAGGACCGGTCTGGTCCTGTGTCAGGACCTCACCTTAGTCACAGCTGCTGACCCTGCCATTAGGTGGGACACTGCCACCACCTAAGTGAGAGAGCTCCAGAGGCCCCCCTCCTCTTCACAGTTTACACAGCTGCCAGAGCTCAGCTCTCCCTCAGCCTCTTCACCAGCTGAGTAGAGACCAGAACAAGTACCTGACTTTTGCTTTCCCTTTGAGAGCTGTCTTGCCTGGTCCAGCCTGTCCTCATAAAATAGTGAACATGTCACACAGAATACAGTTTGGGCTGTGGGTATCCAGGGATGTTTTGAGTCCCTGCCTTGACAGATGTTTCCAAACAACTGGCCACACCCCTGCTTCAGTCATGTTGGAGAAGCTGACTTCAGTTCTCTTGGCCTAGGTGCCTTAAACAAATTAGATTATATTTTAAACCTACCTGTCACACAGAATAATGACAAAGTAAGATGAAATGCACTGGGAAAAACTAAAGCTGTGTGTAAATTGTAGCCATTCAAATCCTCAAGCAATCTCTTAAAATCTTCCATTCCAACTTCCTTCTCCAACTGTCGTCCAAAGACTGCCCTGGCTTTTGTACAGAATGATCTAGTGACTGCTTCTGGTGTGAGTCCTTGGCAGTCCCTGTACTCCTCCCTCTCTGCCTCTACTCCTGTGCCCACACACACCTTCAGCCAACTGCTAACATATAGACTCTCCTCGTATTTCCTGTGGCTGTCTCTGCTATGACCCTGTTGAGCCATCATCCGTCTCCACTCAGAACTGTAAAGCGACTGATATTGGGCATCTCCCTTATCCCTTGCTCAGAAGCCACCTCAGCTCCCCGCTAATCTCAGAACAGACCCGACTTCCAGGCCACTTGGGCTTCTTCTCTCTCCAGCCTGTTTCACAGTTCTCAACAGACATCCCCACTTCCGCTGTACAAACTGGCTGCATGCACCCACCCCCCTTCTCTGTGCTCGTTTTGAGGGATCCTGGTAATAACGTAGGAAATACAGCAGTTTTTCCTCGAATGAAGGCTGCTCTCTCGAAGGGAAACAGATAACAAACAAACTAGAAAGCCAATATATATGACCACGTTATGTTTTTACAGTGATGGAGCAAACCCAAGGCAGAGTGATGGCAAACACTGTGACTGACACGGGGGAGGCCGTCGTAGGTATGGTCGTCAGAGAAGGCCCCATAAAATGAGGGAGCAAGCCCTGTGAATGTCTGTGGGAAGAGCCTTGTAGGCAGGGGCGGCAGGAAGTACAAAGGTGTTCATGCGGGAATATGCTTGGAGAGGAACAGCATGGGTGTATGACGAGGTAGTCGGTGGTCAGCTCCAGGTGGGCTTCCTAAGACAGGGACTGACTGCTTCTCTGCACCGTCTTCGCTCCGTGAACATTATCTTCCAAGTTAACTCACTTGCTCACTGGACACTGGGCCTTCAGACATGAGCCCTGGATATATAGCCAAATGGATGTCATTATCAATCAGTCGGATTGATTCTCCTGAGAACATGGATATAAAGATTTGGTAAAGTAGTTAGAAGACCAACTAGACAGGTGGGTTTTAGCTTATGTGCAAAGAGGAGGAGTGAGGAAATGAGACAGAAAGGGAAGGAAGCAAATACGAGAGCATGGGTCTGAGGAGGACAGATTGCCGGGTCCTAGTCCCAAATCATCCAGCCCATTTGTGTTCCCACCACTCGAATGGCAACATATAGCCATCTGTACTCCAGTTCCAGGGGTTCTGACGTTCTCTTCTGGCCTCTGCAGGCATTGTGTGCACATGTATGATGCACAGACATACTTCAGAGGAAACACTAATACATACAAAGTAAAATATGATTAAATTGAAATATAAAAGATTCATATCACCTCGAAAAGGTTCTTGCATCCCTTAGCCTTCCCTGAAGCCCCAAGGCCCACTTCCCCCAGTCTGTGGTAGCACTCATGTGCTTTCTATGCTTACAAAATTGCATTTTTATGGAATTTCATATGAATTGAACCTCATAATATGTAGCCTTTTGTACCTACCTTATTTTTTTCATTGAGCCTGATACTTAGAGATTAAATTCCTGTTGCGCGCATCTATAGTTTGTTCTTTTATTGCTAAGTGTGTTCCATTGCCACAGTTTTTAAGCCATTCATTACTCGATGTGTTTCTTGGTTATTCCTCTTTTTTACTACTAAAAGAATCAAGCTGCTAGTTTATGGTCATGGGTCTAAACATTCGGTTTCAGACTCTGCGTTTAAGAGCAATAGATAAGAAGAAGACAAAGGAATGAAGCAGAAGTGAGAGGCAGAAGTCATTACAGAGCAAGTGCATGATCGATTCTGTAACCAACTGTGTTAGACTAGAGGTGTGTGTAGGTGGAGGGAGAAATGTAGAGCGAATACAGAGGAGGGAGAGAGTGAGACGGAGAGAAAAGACAGAGTGAAGGAGGGCTGCTGAGGAACTGGTGAAGGAGGGCTGCTGAGGAACTGGTGAAGGAGGGCTGCTGAGGAATTGGTGAACTGTAGACACGTGATAAACCTAACATCTTCAGGCCAGGTTAGCAGCCTGGAGACCCAGGGAGGCGTGCAAACTTGGGTTTGGTGGTGTCTGCTGGTGAAATGCCTTCTCACTCAGGAGTCAGGATTTGTTTCATTAAATCTGTCAGCTGCTTGCCTGAGGCTTGCCTGCCTTATGGGGGTAATCTGATTTACTGGGCTTCAACCATTAAATGTTAATCTCATAAAAAGTATTCACGGATATATTGAGAATGTCTGGTCAAATATCTAGGTGTCTGTATGTCTTCTACCACACACTGCATTGTATTTGTAACAATAATGCTGAATCATTTTCTACGTAGCAACTGGCCATTGTGTGTTTTCTTTAGTAAAGTGTCCGTTTAAGTAGTCTGCTTTTCTTTTTAGTGGCTTGTTTACCTTATTGGCTTGTGAAAGTTGTTGACGTGCTGCAGGTGCAGGTCCATTGCTGCGCATGGCTGTGCAGATATCATTCCGTCTATCACCTGTCTTATAGAAGGATAGAAGTTTCTAGATTTTGACAAAGCCAAACAGTCAGTTGTGTTTCCTCTTTTCCTGGCAGTCTAGAAGAGTGTGAGCCCATCTATGTCCTAGGACCTACTCAGGAAAGCACTGAGGAGCCTAAGGACATATAGCACCTGTCACAGTGTCACAGATTCCTGACTTCCTGTCTCCATCCTCACTTCTCTTCCCGCCATGATTTAATGTTCCCTCCAGCACTCACACAGAAATGGTCTTCAAATCAGCAGAATGGGGCCTTTGAGGGACAACTGGGGTTAGATAAAGTCACCAGAGAGGTGCCAACGTTGTGGGACTAGTGAATGCAAAACCTGTCAGCTTTTGCTTTCACACTGTGAGCATCTTTATGTGGCATTTAAGCTGTTGTTGCTTAACCCCAAGACAGAGAGCTTTCCCCTGTGTTTTTCAGAAGAAAGACTCTAGGAAGAGACTTTATCGCCGTGTCTTTCGCACGTAGGTCTCTCTGACCCATTTCAGGTTAATTTATGAATATAGTAAGAAGAGGACATCAAAGTTCTTTTGTCTTTGTTTTCTTTTCTCTTAACTCCCCCCTCCTTTTCTTTCCTTCCTTCTTTGTCAGACTAGGGATTGAATTTAGGGCTTTGACACATGCTAGGCAAGTACCACTGGATTGGGTCCCAACCTCTTTATCCTCCATAGGTAAGGAACTAGCTGTTCCAGTGTCTTTTTTTTTTTTAATTTATTCCCCCATTGAATTATCTAAACACTTCTCCTGTAAATCAACTTCTTCTATCTGGCAAGTTATCTCTGAACTCTATTCTGTTCTGTTGATCTAGCATCAGTCTTGGGTTAATGGCGCACTGCAGCTTTGCTGTAAGTTCTAAATCCAGAAGGTGTCATCTTCCAACTGTGTATCTCTGTCTATACTTTATAATAAAGTCCTTAGAAATTCCACACAACTTTTAGAACCCACATGCCAATTTCTAAAGGAAACACTGTTGGGATTTGTTTGCTATTATAAGGAATCTGTAGATCCTTTGGGCATGATTGACATATTGAGTCTTCTGATCCATAGAGGCAGATCTTCCAACATACTGCTTCTCCCTTAATTTCTGTTACCAATGGTTTATCATTTCTTCTGCACTTATTCTGTGAAAATTAATCTGTAAGTTTGGATGTTTCTATTTAAATTACAACTCCTAGTAACTGTGGTACATAAAAATGCAATTGATAATTTTATATTGGCCATATATTTTGTAACATTGCTAAACCCGGGAGCTTTAAAACTTACATATGTTGCTAGGAATTTTCAAAATATATGATCATATCATCAGCAAATAACACATTTTACTTCTTTATTTCTTTTTTCCTGTCCATCACACTGGCTAAGACCGTCAGTATTGAATAGAAGTAATAAAAATAAGTGGTTTTTTTACTGTTAAGTACTGTGTTAGCTGTAGGGCTTTTAGTTGCTGCCCTTTGTCAAGGTCAGTCTATTTCTAGTTCTCTGAGAGTTTTTATTACAGATGTGAGTGGAATTTGGTGAAGCGATGTTTTTTGCATGCATTGAGATGATTGTGTGGCTTTTTAAACTGGCTATATAGCTCTAGGCAAGTTACTTCCTCTCGTTCAAAATTAAGGGATAATAATAGTTTTGCTGTGCCTGTTACATAACGTGGGTGATGTCCAGTGTTGAATCTAGCACTCAGTAGCAAATTTAAATTGGTGGATCTTCACAACAGCGCTATATACATTAAATAATCTTAAAGTTTTTGAAATATAAACTTATATTATGAAGCAAACCATTGCAAGTTATATGAATTGCAATAATTATAAATTTCTACTAAGGGATGGCCTGCCTGTCTCCCAGATGAGCATTGTTGCAGTAAGTTATCCAAATCTGCTTTATTATCCAAACATGAGAGTTCACAGTACTGCGTGATTTCCAAATAAGAAACTGTGTTTTAAAATTGCAATTGCTTCCAAGTAACTTTCCAAACAACTCCTTGGTTTGCAGTAGGGTGTGTGTGATGCTATCAAGAATTATATGTACTACACATGTGTACAAAGTAGATGCTATCACATCTCGGTAAGGCTTACTGTAATTCATATTTTTCTTTTATCTGTCTCTTCCTTTTGTAATTTATTCAGAAAATAAAAATGAAGTTTCTTTTCCTTGGAAGATGCCTAAGAACCTGGATTTTGTGGAGTTGCTTCTTCCACCAGCAGCACAGTTAGCATCCCTCTGGTCTCTGTATTCTATGTAAACTGGAAGGAAGAGGTAGACATTTCATCGACTTCTACTTGTATCATTTTGGGGGAAATAATTTCAATTTTCTTTTAAATTGTTATTTTGTTGGGAGCTTTTTAAATGATGGCACACAAATTTTTACCATTTTTGTATGTATTGGTTCAACACTTATTATATAAAGAGACACTTATTCTTGTCGATATCTAGTTATCCTGAAGTATAATTCACATGGGCAAGGCAGAGCAAACACAAGCCCGCTGTCTCTGTGTTCCCTAGTTTGCAAAGTGAGGAGTTGATGTGTCAGCACCAGTGAGCCAGCGAGGAAGAACAGTCGCCCTGGACTGCAGTGCTGGGAATATGGACACACCCGTGCTTCTGTTCATGCAGGGCTGGCCAGCAGAGCCTGTTGCCTCAGTGTTCCTCAAAAACTCCTGATGGTCTGTGATGGCCCTTTGCTTCTGGTGTCAAATGATCCAGGGTCATCTTCACATGTTCTGCTTGAGACCTGAAATCAGCCACGCCCCTGAGCACTCTGGTTCCATATATATTCAAAAATGGCACATTTTGTGGCTTAGCCTGATCCCTCTCTTCCACATTCAATATGATGGGGTTGCTTCTATCGAAGAAGAAAAGTTCCCACAGGCTCATGCAACCTCATTTGAGGATCGATGGATGAATACAGTACCATAAAGTCTTCTATTGTGAGTTCTCCATGCAAAAGGGAAGCTTTTGTACTTGGAATTAATAGAATAATGTAAAATAAATAAAGGCAGCAGAGACTTGGATTGTGGCAGGAATGGAAGCCTCTGATTATTCTTGTTTAGTTCTCGGGCTCTTGAAAACAACACGAACCCTCCAGCTTGAGAAGCCCCAGCTTAGTCAATAGCTCTATACTGTTCTCTAGTGACTTCGTTAAGTTTCACTCCTTATGTGTTTCTCATTAACCTTCTGAATGTGCGCTGAGCTATCTAAAAGCAAAATGTTCTTCCTATCTTTCCTTAACCCCCCCCCCAAGCTTATCTTTTCTTATGTGAATTTTATCACTTCCACGTGTCCCATCAGCTTGAAATCTGAACGATGCCTCCATTTAAGCATGCACAGACCAACATGCGCACACACACTTGCACACTCACAAGCCAGCTGTTAATCTCATAAACACAGAGGACGTGATGGCCAGGGGCGAGTCTTCATTATTCACTTGAAAAAGTATTCACTTGAGTGTTCTGTCCATGAAGCCAGATTCCCTAGTGTGTTCCAAATTTGATTGTCTGCACAGAAATCAGATTTGTATACAGCGGTTCAGAACCATGTCTCTTGAGTAAACAAAATTACAGCTCATCAGTTGTTTTGTGCTTGGGAAGGAGGGACACCCTTGCTGCAGGTTGCTGCTGCTCCCTGTGGATACTGCAAGAGGCATTTGTTGGTAATGGCGCCAGTCCTGAATCTCGTGCCGCAATCAAACAGGGACGTTGGTCCAGCTCACCTGATTTCCCTCGCCTTCCCTATGTTGTATTCCTTCTGCCTTTTTCTCCTGTTGAGCATCTCCAGTCTGGCTCCACATTTAGACATTATCCACATTTTACTAAGTTGTAAAGTTAGCCCTCCTTGCTCATAGTTTTGATTTTTAAAAATAATAAAACAGTTGAAGAGCTTGTGAGCTTGGCTGCCAGTGTTTGGGGTTCTTAATTAAATTTTCGGGAAACGTTGTATAAGACAATCAGTTTCTCTGCGTGAGATCACACCACAACTGCTTCCTCACCCAAGCTTGCCCTGCTGTGTTACAAAAGACTGTCGTCCCTTTTCTCTCTGTCAGCTGATGGATGGTCACTAAAGCAGCACACAGACACCTATGGAATCATGGTCTCATATAGATTATGACCTAAAGGTGCAATTAATGATTAGCTCAGACTGTGAGGCTGAAATCTCATGCCAGTGTCACCTTCTAAAATTACTCTACCGGTTGGAATTATGTGCTGCCGCCCTAGGGCATACAGCGCCACCAAGGGCCTGCTTGCCAGCAGGACACCTCTCTAACTCCAGTTCCAGTTCCTCAAGATGAGGTTAGCACTAGGGATGCTTGCCTTTGAACTTGTTCTCCAGGGCAAGGTTTCAAGTGCCTCACGGATTGAATTGGGTGGAGAGGCAGATGAATGAGAGTTTGCGGTTTGGCAGATCCTCTGATCCTGGCCATTGTCAGCGGAAAGGGCATTCGCATGAACAGGCCAGTGAAGCTAGCTGATGGGTGCAAAGGTCTCCACTTTGCCCTCCATTTGAGCTACCTTGCTCTGGCGGGAGACAAATTTGAAGCGGTGTGCTTTGCAGAGATTCCTGGCTGGTTCTGCTCTTCACTAGAATAAAGTGATCAAGGTGTCACCTTGCCATCACTTTTTTTTTTTTTGAACAATCACATGTTTTGAACAAACACATTTGACCTGTGTTGTATCTCAGCCCGGGTCCTAGCATGAAACGCCCTCATTTATAAGAGTCTAATGCAAGGACCAGCTGACACAGAATGTATCGAAAGGGACAAAATGGTTAGGAAGCATCCTGGGGCTTGGAACAGACTTCACTTTCGCTCTGCCTGATCAGGACCAGGAAATGGAGAATAGAAGCTGCTAAGCCAGAGCCAAAGCTCAGGGGAAAAAAATAGCAATTGTGGGGCTGGAGAGATGGCTCAGAGGTTAAGAATACTGACTGCTCTTCCAGAGCAGCAACCACATGGTGGCTCACAGCCATCTATAATGAGATCTGGTGCCCTCTTCTGGCATGCAAACATACATGGAAGGAATGTTGTATACATGATAAATAAATAAATCTTTAAAAAAAAATTGTGGTACCCAGCCGGCTGGGAGCTAAGGCACAGACACCCAGAACTTACTTTTCTTCCTCCTTCTTCTCTTGGTGTTCCCATTGACTGAAGCCCTCAGAAGCCAGAGCGGAGGTAGTTGACCGGCACGGAAGTCCAACCTTCTGGAGCACAGTCTAGGACAGCAGTCAGCGCGGATGCAGAAGGAAAATATCCACCATTGTCGACTTCCCGTAGTATACACACACGGAGGGTGATTTACGCGGGGAAATGGCAAGTGAGAAAAAGGAGGATGCCTGATATCAAATCACTAAGCGGGCTTGAAGGGTGAGCTCTAGTGATGGCAAGAGCAGTGGTGGCAGCAGCTGTCAGTGTAGTTGTCACCTCCCTGTTCATTAGGTGCTAACTTCATGCCAAGTACTATTCTAAGTAGTTCATCTGTGTTAACTCTCTTGATTTTCCACACTAGCCCATGAGATGTGGTGTAAGAAGCCCTCTGTTGCAGAAACATAGGGAACCAGATTCTCAGCGGCCGAGTTACAGGCTCCAAAGCTAGATGACTCCCCATCCCGTCTCTCCATAAAGAAAAAGCACATGAAATGTGGCTGAGGAGCGAGACTTTGCTGTTCCACAAAGATTAATACTTATTTTTGGTTGTTACTTCAAAAGGTAACTTCAGAAGTTTGGTGGATTTGAACTCTTCTCATGGAAGAGAATTTTAAGCTGGATTTATAAAGCAGAGTCAACTAAGTCGCTTATGGGTCATTCACAATGACCCTGCGCACAAGTTTAAAAGTATCTTTCCCCATTTATGTTACTTTTCTTTCCCCTGTTGTTCAGACCGAAGATGTTTTCCTGAGCGATGGGGGTTATATGTTAAGTCCTAGGTGTTGGTTGGAGGCCTTGTGAATGATAAATAATTTCGTATTCATAATAGCCTCACAAGGCAGCTATTAAAAATCTCCCTTTTGCAGGTAATGGGATTTAGACCTGGAGACGTGGCATGTTTTCAGAGGTCATGTCATTAGGAAGTGCAAGCTCTGGCAGGTCTCCACCACCATGTCCCCTGTGGACTAAAGGAATGTTCCCACGCCGAAGTCAGCAAGGCTGTTGGATGAACCTCCAGTGCGTCAAACCCTGAAGTATATTTTCGTATTGACATCTATATTCATTCATGGATCATTTCCAAAATGGGTACTTGAGGAGCATTCAGGAATGGCAGGAGAAAGTGAGGGTGACAGTGATGACAAGGGAAGGAAATCGCTTCCAGAAAGTAAGCGTGGTCATCTCTGCCAGCAGCAACAGAACATTCGATGAGCAGAGGTCGCATGTCCCTGGCATTTGGCTGTGTAGAGGCCATTGGTAGCTTTCAAGAGAGGTGTTAGGCAGATACTTAATGAAGGTGAGGCAAAGAGTATGTGGAGGGGTCAGGCAAGGGGCTGCATGTCTAGACTCACTTTGGGGCATCATGGGGAGGAGGAAAATGAGTGGAAAGCAGAAGTGGGAGAGAGTTAAGAGCATGTGTTTGAAACTCGAGTGGTGTCTAGAGTTCATTAGCTTAGCAGAGAAGCAACTGAGGATCCAGGCAACTTAGATGACCTGGTCCTGCTCCTGGCGTAGGTTCTGATGCTTGATCACCATGCCCTCTCGCTCAGGTTTTCTTTCTAGACCTCTGTGCCAGATGGCCTGATATTGGGACCTTTGTGTTTACAGTGCCCACCCCTGAGAACGTTCTGCTTGCAAGTCCAAGTACATTTGGATGCTTGTGGGCACTGTAATCTCAGCTAACGTTTCATTTTCTCAGAAAGGACTTTCCTGCCTACTTCACCTAGAGCAGTCCCCTCCAACTCCATACGCCTCTCTGTCCCTTGAATGTATGGTCCCTACTTCATAGACCATTTCCTCCCTCAGATCTGCTCAGGTGGCACCCCATTTACCATCGTGACCCACTGCCCTCCCACATAACACTTCCAGGCACCTTCCCTCTCACTGTCTGCTTACATGTTTAACACAGAGCACACTAGCTTTCATCACAGCATATAACCCAGTGCTCGTTATAATTATGTACCAGTCCCTTCACAGATAAGGTGCGATCTCCGTGAGGGTGGGCATCCCTGCCTTCTTTGTTTGCTGACATAATTCAGGCTCCACAGCACTGCCTGGCAGGGTGTAGGACCTCACTTCTCCATTTGAAATAGCCGAACATAACCCTCAGAAATCACCTTAATCTGTTGTTGGCCTCCTTGTTCACTACCTGGAGTGCAGCAGGGGCCTGGTAGTTTGGCATGTTGTCCCAGGACACAATAGCTACATGAACACATGCTGTGTGATTGGTGACTCCATCCCCTAATGTGACCAAATACCAAGCCTTTGACCCCTTGACTTGCCTCAGGTACAGATAGATGATCGACAGTTCTCAGCTAGGACTGTCGGTTCACAGATCTCTGTTGAGCCTCACCCCTAGAGAAATTTCTAGGACAGCATCATTCGCAGTAACACAAACATGATGCTTACTTCATCTTATGCAGCTTGACATTCTTATACAAATGACTTTGTGCCCATCCTTAGTGCCTTTGAATGCTTTAGAAATCATTGTTCAAAACTGAAGCTTAGCCGGGCGGTGGTGGCGCACGCCTTTAATCCCAGCACTGGGGAGGCAGAGGCAGGCGGATCTATGTGAGTTCGAGACCAGCCTGGTCTCCAAAGCCACAGAGAAACCCTGTCTCAAAAAACCAAAAAAAAAACAAAAACAAAAACAAACAAAAAAACAAAACAAAACAAAACAAAAGAGCCCTTAAGCTTAATTATGATTTGTTAGCATCAGAAAGAAACTTAGAAACTATTTGCATCTATAGGATGTACCATGGTTAATATTGGAAATAGTCTGATGTTAACATCTGTTGTCTGATCATCGTAGGAAGTAAGACTTCAGCTAAATTCTCCAAATATTAGCTAATCTTGACATTGATCAGCTGTGTCAGTGGCATTGAAAAAGTGATAGAGTGTATCAACAGAATGCTGAACACACACTGAATACATTGCAAAGTGAGAATTAGTTTCAGTTCTGATTTTTGTCTGCTTTGTTGTAGGGGCCACATGTTTCTAAAGTTGCTGTTTGTGTAGTTTTTTAAACTTACTTGGTTAACTTTCGACATCCTACTTTTTCAAAAAAGCTATGAAATTATTGGAATTATAGGGAATGTAACTAATAGAGCAGTAAATTAATACACAAAGGATCACATCCCTATTCAAGTAGAAGATCTTGTGAGGTGGGCTGCTTCATTTTAATTTGCTTCTAATCAAGAACTCTTCTGTGAGCTCACGGCTAAAGAGACAACAGAGTCTCGCTTGCAAGATGTCAGCAGATGAAGACAAATTGTCTCTCGCTCTTCTTCATTTCCAGTAACTTCAAGTGAAGCTACTTAGAAGCTTCCATTTAGTGTAATAAGATTTTGGGACATGTCACTACAGCCGTTATTTTTCATTATCTGCTTCAGAAGTTGCTCTGGTTAATAAACTTCCCATCATAGAACTCAGAGCATCTAAGAAGCCAGCAGACATCCTTTGGAGCATTCCACAGGGCTCAGACAGCCCTGTGTTATGCTTTCTAAATGTGTCTTCCTAAGATTTTCTTTCTTTCTTGAAAGGGCAATTGACAAGGAGTCCTTCAGAGAGACTTAGGCTGACTGGCTCAGTGTAAGGACAGACAGGACCCTCGTTTCTTCTCTCAGTGTGTGGTTTTCTGTTCCTGCATAGCATGCCACTATGTATTTAGCAGCTTAAAATACCACATCTCTGGGCACACATTTGCCATGGGGCGGAAATCTGGGCCTAGACCAGGATGTCACAAAGCTGCAGTCAAGGTGCTTTCCTGTGCGTGTTCCAGTCTGCACAGGAAGGGCTCTGCTTCCATGCTCGCTCAGGGTCTTCAGCCTCTTGCTGTTTATAGACCAGGTTCTACCTGCAGTTCCTCACTATGTGGCTGTCTCAGCAAGGCCACTTATAGGAGGAAAGCAGAGTCTCTGGGGTCACCGTGGGGTTCTGCTCCACTACTCAAGTGTTCCATACTCCCAGCACGTCTGACCTTTGGTTATCATATTACATCTTTTCCTAAGGAAGTAATGACAGAAGACAAGACATTGACTAAGCCTCTTTTTGGTTCCTAGGTATGCGACTAATTTACGTTCTATAATTCTTTCCATCGTGGCTCCCTCGTGGTTATTCAGGGTGTGGTGAGAGCTCCTGAGGGTATCAGAGGGAAACAGAGACTGTACTAGAGGAAGGGAGAGTTTGGCTAGCTGGCATCCATGCTTCATGTGGCATTAACCATATTTCTGCTCGGCTTCTCATTATGCCACCCAGGAAAGCCATTTAGGTTATAACAACAAATTAACACCCAGATGGTCCACACTCTGTTGAAAGGGCCCTACAGTTAGGGGAAGCTCGTCCCATCCACAATTTCTTGCTTTTTGCTATAAAATTAGAGTGTCTGCCCTCTCATGTGAGCCAGAAGAGGAAAGGCATATCCCCCGAGAGCTAGTTAATGGAAGAATTGTTTTTCAGAGTCTGACTGAGAGAGAAGGAAGGGCAAATAGAAACCCTAGGGTGATTGTTACTGTACCACGCTATAACGAGCCTAAAGACAGTGGCATCTGATAATTTAAAGGGGAAAACAGAAAGAAAAAAAATACAGTGACCCTTTCCAAAATTTTTAGCAGTATTATTTTTTGAGACATTTAAAATTCTCTAAAATTTAGGATCCATGTGTGTATAATTACAACGTAGCTTATTTCTGTTTGTGTTCTTGCTAATGGCTTGCTTTTAAGGCATTTTAAGAAAGGCCCACAGTCAGCGTTAGTTTTATTCAGAATAAAGAATAGGTCAGTAGTGTTTCACATTGATTGAAAGGCACTTGGGAACTCTGACAGGCAGAATTATGGAGGGAGAAATTACAAAAGTAAAGGCATTGTTTGAAATAACTATGCTGAATTTGTCCAAGTCTCCCCCCACCCCCATAAGTACTGTTTTTTTTTCCCACTGGCCTCAGGATTATAAGCTTTGGGGATGTACGAGCTGGCATTAGTAGGTAAATATATGAGGAGAGATACCACTGGCTTTATGGTTAGCAGCATGCCTTGAGACATGAATATAAAATCATAATAATTCTTTCTTCTCTTCGATTTGGAAAGGTCATATGCCAATTCCATTCTCTCCAGGAGGCTTGGCCAAGTGTTATACTCACAGACTGAAGTTAGTGCTTCTCAGAATTGCACTGCCAAGGAACAGCCGCGCCACTTTCCTAGTCTGGGTTTCTCTGTAGTACGAGGTGCTGGTTGTGTTCCCAGCACCTGAGGGGAGTGCGGGCCTTTTGTTCCACCATCCCGCCAAGCTCCCGGCTGCTGGGCTAGCTTACATTCGAAATAACCACATGAAAATTATATTAATTAAATTACTGCCTGGCCCATTATCTCTAGCCTTTTCTTGGCTAACTCTCATATCTTAAACTAACCCATTTCTAATAGTCTATGTGTCACCACGAAGTGGTGGCTTACCGGAAGATTCTAATCTACATCCATCTCGGGCTGGAGAATCATGGCGTCTGGCATCTTCCCTTCTCCCCAGCCTTCCATTCTGTCTACTCCACCCACTTGAGGGCTGTCCTATCCTTACAGGCCAAGGCATTCTCTTTATTAACCAATGAAAGCAACACAAAATACAGAAGATCCCTCCTACACCATTTCTCAGGTGCTGTCTGTGCAGTGTGGCTCATAGCACATTGTCACTCTCTTGTGTGTCACGTGCACATCTGTGCCTCCTCTACTGTAAAGGGAGGGTGATCGCATATCCAATTGGAGAAATAGTGATTAAAAAATTAAATTTTTATTTATAATTTCCCCACCATCGTCTTTTATACCATTCTTTAATAGTACCAAATAATTTCTAGTGTACATTTTTCAAATAATAGTATTTTCCATGTACTTGATGTTTCAAGTGCTTTATAACCTAAATCTAAGTCAGCATAGCTCTCCTTACCTTCTGGCCAATGCTCATGGCTGAACTTTGGCTTGTCTGTAGCTGCCCTTACCTTCTGACTAGTGCTCATTGCTGAAGCTCGACTTGTCTGTAGATGCTCTTACTTCCAGTCAGTGCTCATGGCTGAAGTCTGGCTTGCCTTCAGCTTAGCCTCATGCTATGCAGGATGCACCTGATGGCCTTTTAGCTCCTGAAGTATATTTCAACCCCCCCACTTATCTGAGAACAATACTGCATACTAAATTCTTGAATAAATGTTTCGAATGACCTGTACAAGTTGCTCTTCTGCCAGACCCAGAATAACATTTCAATGGTAATGTTTGAGTCGTCCCAGGAAATCTCAGGAAAATTCAGTAAAACCTTTCTGGATGACTGGGTCACGTCAGATACACCAACCCAATAGTGTACTTAGAAATGAATCTGCTCAACTTATTCTTAAATAGTCACTTAGGCATCCATGAAATTCAAGCCTGGTGCCATGCATTGCAGCCTTGCACATTCAAGGTGACTGTGTGTACTGACTGAGCCAAAACTTTTCATAGTCCTGGATCTTGCTTTGACTCAGTATCACAGAAAACAAATGAATGTGTGAACTATGAGTTAATTAAATTAGACCTGGAAGAGGACCATGATTTAAATTAGCTGGATCTGAGTGACACACTTTCTGAACCCAAATGCTTGAGTCCTAAGATTTTTTTTTCAAGATGTAGCATTCATCAGAGACCTTCGGGGCTTCCCTTATTCACTAGCCTGTGGGCTTTACTGTGTGCCAGTCATAGTTCTAGACTGGAAATGTCACAGTGATCAACAGAGGCAAATACTAGAAGCTAAGGCACAAATACTCCATTTAAAGCAATTAAGAAAAGCATAGGTACATTTTAAAAAGCAGAAACTGGAGATCAGTCCTGTATAGATAATTAATCAGGTTGTCAGGATCAAGGGTGAGAAGCCTGGGAGGGTTTCATCGGAAAATACTACTTTGAATGAGATCCCAGCATCTGGAGGGATGGACTGTGGGGCAGGTGAAGGGAGAAGACGTTCCAGTAGTTTGCGCTGGTGCATTCATGGTGTGTTCAGGATGGGTCAAAGCTTTTGTGGCAGCGATATATCAGGAAAGAGAAAGGTGGTCTAAAATAAAGGCCAGCCTTTGTGTGGCTTACAGAGAAACTGAGTTTAAGTGCTGATATAACCAAAAGATCCTTGAAATGTTTGCTCCCTGAAGGTAGCGTGGAAGCCAGAGGCCTGGGAGGCTCTGCTGGAGCTTGGTTCTTTTCTTGTAGCTCTAAGTACAACAACGGCTGGCTGGGACCTGTTTTTTTCTTTGTGATGGGAATTTGACATACTTTTTCTTTATTGTTGCTGGCTATCTGCTATCTAAGGGTCTGTGTTTTTTGAAAAACTGTAAATTATGCTCTTTGAGACCTTTGATCACCTTTTGTCACTCTGCTATAAATTTTTGTGAAGACCGATGTAGTGTCTTTGAAATTTGACTTTAGTGGATTTTGTTCTAAAACTCAGAACACGTTTAGTCTTCCAATGAGGCAGGTCTAGTTGGGTGAGAACGCGAACCAGGTCCTTGGAACTTTCTAGACATCTCACCTGGGCTCTGTGGAGTCATCGTGGGAACAGGGGCAGGGACTGAGCTGGGTGTCCATGCTCTCCCAGAAAATGTTCCTCATGAGCACTTTCAGAGTAATTACTAAAAATTAAAGTAATTGACAGCGACAGAAGCGTTTCCAACTTGAGTGCATTTTTCCATCTGGGACCCCACTCTGCTTTGACTAGAGGGTTTTGCAGAGTGCAGATGAATACCTTGGCTCTGGAAGCTGATGGGTACTTCAGTCCCAAGCATATCCCTGCCCGCCTTGTGGCACACTCTGAACTCTCGTCTTAAATACTCGCAGTATTATAAATTCATGCTATTCTTTATTAAATTTAGAAAATGTTTATTTTCATTGAGAGCTAGCTCAGACTGTGCAGTAATTCTGCTTTGGTCCTCTGGGAGCTTTTGGGCATATCATATCCAGAATCCTTCAGAAGCAGGTTGACAATATATCCTAAATATGGGTTTCTACATGAGTAAAAATGGAAAGAAAGGATTATGGTAATTTATGTTTTATATTTTATCTTGCCTCACATTTCTAAAAATACATTTATACCTTCCTTGTGTGTATCCACATGACAGAGATTGCAAGAGGTCTCAAGATACCCCACATAGAGGCGCCAGCACAACTCAGACATCGATGACCTACTCACGGGCACAGGCTGCCACAACAAAAATGCCCACTGGTCCTCTTCAGACCTTCCAAAGCGTGTAAATTACATTCCCCAACTGTAAGGCTAGCCATGTTTTACGAGTTAATTTTGTATTCAGCTACTTTACTGAAAGGGTTTATCAGCTGTAGGAATTCCCCGGTAGAATTTTTAGGGTCACTTATGTATGCTATTATATCATCTGCAAGTAAAGGTACCTTGACTTGTTTCCCATTTGCATCCCCTTGATCTCCTTCAGTTGTCTTACTGCTGCAGCTAAGACTTCAAGTACTGCATTGAATAGGTGTGGAGAGAGTGGGCAGCCTTGTCTTGGTCCTGATTTCAGAGGAATTGCTTTGAGTTTGTCTCCATTTAATTTGTTGGTGGTTATAGGCTTGCTGTAAAGTGCCTTTCTCACAGAGACTGAAGCAGAAAGCACAGGCCAACATGGGTCTAACATGAGTCTGCACCAGGTCCCTGCATACATATCATAACCTTCAGCTTAGTATGTTTATGGGATTCCTGAGTGTGTGAATGAATGGGTCTCTGATTCTTGTGCCTGCTCCTGGGATCTTTTCCTTCTGTTGAGTTGCCTTGTCTAGCCTCCGTGTGATAGTTTTTGTTTTATCTTATTATATTTTCTTTCATTTCATGTTTGGTTATTACCTCATAGGTGCCTGTTCTTTTCTAATGAGAGACAGAAAGGAAGTGGATCCAAAGGGGAGGGGAAGTGAAGTGGAACTGGGAGGAGTAGAGGGGAGCAAACTGTAATCAGGATGTATGAGACAAGAATCGATCTTCAATAAAAGGGAAAATATTTTTTTTTAAAGAAGCTAACCATGTGATTGCTAGAATACAGGTTCCTGTGACCCCACCAAACCTCCTACATCAGACTATTCAGTTCTAGAGGCCAGAAACCTGTGTTTAAAGGCCACCTCTCCCTGGCTGACTTACATGGGTTGAAATGGTTAACGTGTGGGATAAAGAACAGGTATGTCCTTGGTGAAGTGTTGCATTTCTAGTTGGTCAAGAAAGACAAAGACCTAGTAAAGGAGTCTAGGAGCAGAGCCAAAAAGAAGTGGCCCAAAGGGGAAGTTCAGGACAAGAAAGCCTCACAGGACAAACTCTGTAAAGAAGTCCCCAACTGTAGGCTTATTGCTCCAGCTGTGGTCTCTGAGAGACTGAAGATGCCAGGATCCTTGGCCAGAGCAGCTCTTCAGGACTCACCAAGCTGGCTTCAAAGCACAGAGCCCAAGAAATTTACACTAGAAACACAAAGGTTGGAGATGCCCTAGCTGCTGGCAAAGGTGCATGATAGGTTCAATCAACTGTATGTTTGGAGAAACAGAACTTTATTAAATCATAAAAGAAAAAGAACAGCTAGGTTTTAAAAAATCCATCTTTGGCTGAATTTTAAAGTCAAAGAAGATTTTTGTGTAACTTGTCCTTGTCTTGCCCTGAATGTGTCTCTCTCTCTACAACTTCAGGCTTGCTCTCTGCTGCCATTGAGACACCTTTGGAGAATAGAACGAGACTATCCAAGGGCTGAACATGCCCCTGTCCTATAGGACTTGTGCTTTGAAGAGACGTTCTTAAAAGACATTTGGGGATGAGTGAAAGGAGAGCCCCCTGTAAACTATCAGATCACTCCATGTTATCTATTTCACTGTGGCCTCTAGATAATTTTGGTCACTGGAAAACCAAAGAAAATGGACACTAGGGCATCTAAGCATCCCTGGAAAAGTGCATTTGAAAACTTAATAACTTAATATTAATAGCATAATAGCAAGTTTTTGGATGAGTCTCTCCAAGGTACTCTTGAATGTGCTATTTTCCAGACGTTTCCATTAGAGTGGCTATTTGAGACAAGACCATGCCCGATTCTTCCCCGTGGTGATAAAGCTTGGACCTTATCTTTGTAGCAGGAGCTGTGCCTCTGCCAAGGGAGTGGGCAGTTGAGTCATGAGGTCATTGTTCCATCTGTGGCTGCTTGTGCTGGTCACAAAGACAACACTGCTGTTTCCAGGGGCTGTGATTGCCAAAACCACCGTGGACAAGGAGCTGCTTTTTAGAAGGTTTTTGGAGTTGGGAATTATTGTCTCCCAGGCTTCTAGGTAAGATCTTTAGCATGGCAGGAATTTTGGATAGCTGTTCTTGGGCACATGGATGTATGCACTGCAACATTGTCAGAGGCTTCTCAAAGTGGAGAAACATAATGCAGGCTTTGTTTCCCCCAGCACTTGCCTGTGCAAGCTTGTTACCAAGTGACCTCACAGGTCAGAGACATCATGCAGCAGCATTTGTCACTGCAAATGCAGCTCCTGAAACCTAGCTGTGAACCACATGAACTAATCCTTAGTCTGTCCTGGGCGTTAAGCCCATGTGAAGCATCTGTGTCTTTGCTTCCCTTGTGTGCTGAAGATATGTATGATGCATGACCTTTTCCTTGCCTCTATGAGGCAAACAGGCTGTTTCTATTGGGTCTTTGATGCATCATCTTTGACAAAAAGGTAGTGAATTGAATCAGTGAATCCAACACACACACATTAATCCAGATTCTTTGGACACATCCCAGAGCAGCCGAGACACAGTCTGAGTGGAGGGCCTAGAGATGTTTCAGGCATTTCTCTGGTTTGGTATCCAGTCTATCAGATGATCTGTGAGACCATTTCAGCACTGATGGAACAGGGGACAATATCTACTGTGGAATAATAGGACATGCGTTGTTGCTAATCATAGCCACTCTTGGGTTCCAATTAATTACTTCACTTCTGCCAAATGTCACAGCTTATTCACTAGTAGAAGGCAAATTAATGATCATAAACCATCTGCCTGAGGAGGCTGCTGGACCTTATTCATGCATATTGTTCCTGTTTTGTTCCTGGAGAAGGATTATTATAAGGATCTAACATTCTTTTTCTAAGTGATGGATGGAGTTCCTATGAACTTATTGAACTCACATAGCATCATCATGGGGTTATTCTTACGTCCATTTCATGGGCGTGGGAAGTGGGATACAGACAGAACAAAGAGTTTGCCCATGGTCCCACAGCTGATAAGTAGCGGAGCCAGAACTTTACACATGAACCACACAACCCAAGATGCTGGGCCGTCAGCCTCTATCCTATTTGGTTTGTTTTTGGCCACTTCCTCCAGAGTTGAAGGGGGGTTGGAATGGCTCCAGCTGGTCAGCAGAGCCACCGCCCATCTGTTGCACTGGCTGCATTCAAGGCATGTTGTGGGCTTGTGAAATACTTGGGTTTCACACTCAAAGGAGAAAGCCTGGCTGGAAGGGCAGATTGAGAAGAAGCGAACAGACGTGGGTAGCATGGGGTGAGTCAAGTATACAGTGCCAGGAGCTTGGAAAGAAGCCATGGCAGTGGCCTCCCTCCTGGGCCAAATGTCAGGGAAGGGCAAAGGAAAAGTCAGAGAACAAGAGGAGAGCCAGGAAACAGCAAGGACAGATTTTCTCCAAATAAGGCAAGACCAGCAGCATCAGGAAGTGCTGTGTAGGGTCTGTGGAAACCAAGAGAGGAGACAGAGGCCTAACTGCTGTGGCACTGATGGAGAAAAGGCTTTCCTAGCATTCGAATATGGAAATACTGGGTGACAAGGGACCAGACAGGTGAATGTGTTGGATTTAATTCTCATACTCCTGTGTAATGCATTAACTAGGAGGCTAACACTATCAAAACCCCTCTCCCATCACAATGACTAGATGGCCAGGCGGGTGACTCTGCTGTCCCCACCTCAGCCACAGCTCAGGATGCTCTTCCTTTCTGGGCCTGGCTACTGTTTGCCTGTACAACCACTAGGACAGCCAGACTGGCCAGTCCTGCTCACTCTCATTTCCGTGTGGAATGCAGTGGGTTTAAGTGACTAGGGAAGGACCCTGTCCCAGCTTTCTGACTCCAGGGTGATTCCCAGCTAGGCGCACAAGGAAGAAGTAACTATGAATTGGCTTAACATCTCTAGAGACAAAGTCCCCTGCCCCACTGCCAGCTGGGTACTCCCCACCTTTTGGTGGGGGGCAGAGTTGGAGATAGGGTTCCTCTGTGTAGCCCTGGCTGTCCTGGAACTCACTATGTAGACCAGACTGGCTTTGAACTCACAGAGAAGCCCTGCCTCTGCCTCCCGAGTGCTGGGATTAAAGGCATGCGTTGCCACCATTTATTACCCAGCAATCACCCACCTTCTTAGCACATCCTTTCCCCCTGCTCCTTACCTGACTCAGCACTGGCATTGCCAATGTACAAGGGGAATGGGTAACATTGATGTCAGGCATTGTCTTGGATTATAGGATAATTGTTTTTAGCTCACTAACTAGACCATTCTCATGGAAAGCTGAAGGGCTTTAGTGCTGACTGTAAGCCCTAGCTTGGCAAGATAGGAAGAGGCAGTTTTGTAGCTAGGACCAAGCTTTGCAGAAGACAGGTAGGGCTTTGAGACCAAGATGTCAAGGGAAAGCCTCCTATTGGAGCACTTAATTGTTGGTTTGGGGTATTGGGAATCCTTTTTCTGCTGATGTTCTAGATTAGATTTCAGTAAAACCCTTCACACAGAAATGCAGAATGAAAGGTTGTAAGTTTGTAAGAAAATTTGCTTTTCTGTACAGACATTAAATAAAAATTTTGCTTTTATGCCATTAGGCAGATCACAGTTTATGTGAGAGTGGGAGTGTGTGTGTATGTGTGTGTCTGTGTGTGTGTGTCTGTGTATGTGTGTGTGTATGTGTGTGTGTCTGTGTATGTGTGTGTCTGTGTCTGTGTATGTGTGTGTGTGTCTGTGTCTGTGTGTGTCTGTGTCTGTGTGTCTGTGTCTGTGTCTGCGAAATTTCCAAGGACCCTGTTGATGTGAACAAGTAGGTCAGGCCACATCCATTCAAATCCAGAACTGAAGTGAAAGCATTTCTTGCTTGACCTTTTCCTAAAGCGTGCTCTATTGTGTAAGCTAGGAAACCTTTCTGTTTCTTACAGGATACACACAGGCAAGTGGGGAAGGGGGGCTGATTTGATAACTGTGAGACTGTTATTGTCCTCATTGGGGTGATTTAAATGTGGCGTCTTGCCTTTGCATGCCTTCTAAAGATGGGAGAATCCATGTGTGCACATTGTCCTGTGTCTGGCAGCATCCACTTTGAACGCAAGAAGGAGGGTGGCTATCAGCCTGGTCTTTGTGACAAAGAAGACAAAGACCCAGAGAAAGTCAGCAACTTATACAAAGTCACACAGCCAGTAAAAGTGAGGGCTGAACTAGCAAACATGTCGATAGTATTTGTGAACCTTCTGCTTATTCCCTACTGTACTGAGATCTTTCCAGTTGCTTCTTTACTTTTCTCAGCTTTCAGGAGTTAGTGTTGTAAAATCACTTGAAGAATGTACATTTCTAAAGTAATGTTCATATGCCATAAGTGTAATTTCTTTTCTTATGACTATATGTGTGTATTTGTATGTTACATGCACATATAATAGACATATATAGTGAACTTATATGTGCTGGGGGCATATTCTATGGCCCTTGTGTAGAGACTAGAGGGCAACTTTATGGAGTTCATTCCTTCTTTTGGTTCTGGGGATCAAACTCAGGTCACCAGACTTGCATGGTCAGCAGTTTTACCCCCTAAGCCATCTCACTGTCTCAGCTTTTAAAAATATGTGTTCCTTCACCACTTGATAAAAACCTTGATTTCTGGATGTAAGGTTAAAGTTTCCTTTAGGTTACCACAAAACAACAAACGCCATGCTTGTTTCAGTAATTGTTGGTGGATGTTGCTTCATGGTCTACTCTTCTGCCAAGAGCTTCCTTCCATACACAAGATACCTGGGTGGCTGCTTTGCAGACCACATGGTGGATTCTTCACACTGTCTGAGGGTGGGAATTGTTCTTGTGCTGGAGGTAGGAACTGTGGAAGGCTGATTTACTCCAGATCCACAGCAGGGAGTCTCCAGGTTTAGAACATGAGCTCTGTTCTTCTGGCTCCACCTTACTCACAAGGTTTCCTCTAGGTGGTAACTCAGTCCCCACTTATTCTCTCTCTCTCTCTCTCTCTCTCTCTCTCTCTCTCTCTCTCTCTCTCTCTCTCTCTCTCTCTCTCTCTCTCTCTCTCTCTCTCTCTCTCTCTCTCTCTCTGTGTGTGTGTGTGTGTGTGTGTGTGTGTGTGTGTGTGTTTATCACATTTTCCCAAGTCTACAGCAAATATGTACTGTGATCTGGGGGGAATTATCAGGAAGCTGAATTTCTGCCTCTACAGTGGAGCAGTGTGGAGCAGAGCTCACAGGCGCTTGCTGATGACCGTAATGTTAAAGACAGGCTGGAGGCATGCAAACCACTTCATTAGCCCCTGCTCCGGTCTAGTCTATGCTGCAAACACAAGAACATCACAGACTGGACAGTTGATACGGGACAGAAACCCACTGCCTCAGAGCTGGAGGTGGGGAATTCAAAGAGCAGCATGCCAGCACCTGGATGCTGTATCCCATGACAGAGAAAGGAAAGGATGAGTCACCTCCTCCAAACCTTTGCAGGGACACCTAAGCCTGCTCACAGAGGATGAGCTTCCATGTCCCAAAGATCTCCTCATGGTCCCACTTTTAAATATAGCCATGTTGGAAATGTGAAATCTGGAAGGGACATTTTTGGACTATAAAAGCCACTATTGATTGTCCAGGACAGATCCAATTAATGCTCAGTTGCTCCATGATGCCATTTCATTTTTTACTTTGAACTGATGATATGCCTATAAACTTGGGCGGGGGTGGGGATGGTTTCAGGTATTGAAACCAGAGCCTTGAACATGATAGACAGGAACTCTATCACTGAACCACACTTCCTAGTCTTTTCTAACATTTTATCTTGAGTCAGGACCTTACTGAGTTGGCAAGGTGGCCTTGAACTTGTGATCCTTCTGCATCATCTGCTGAGGGAGCTGGGGTTGCAGGCATGCAGCACCATGTCTGGCTACGCTGTGAATCTTACACTGATTGTATCCAGCATCATTTACTCTTCCCACTTCTCAGTGCAATGTCCATTAGGAACAGGACAAACATCTTAAAATGATTAAGTGAACAAACAGAACTGCTGTCTGATTTGCCTCTGTAGTCACCACAGTTCCTAGACCAGTCTCTTGTGCATACAGCACTTGGCTGCGGTGATATTCTGGATAAAGTGATATTTTAATTTAAAGCAGGTTCTGCAGCATGTTAAATACCACCGTCTTGCTATGTGCATTGATTATTGCTAGAAGATTACAACTAGAAAGTAGAAAAGGTTGTGCTGAGGTGTTTTCTAGTGGCAAGAAGGGGCATCTAACATGGAGAGGAATGGGAAGTGGCAGAAACCAGAAAACTGGGCCTCAAAGTTGAGAAAGTGTGCTAGACTGGGACTGAGGCCAAACCATACTTCTTACTCTGGGACTCCTTGCTTTAATTTGCTGGAGATAATTGCCGTAATTACTCTTTGTGTCTTTAGTAGCACTTCTTAGGAAGACAAAATGACCCATCAGGGCCGCCTTGAAGAGCTTGGCATTCATAGAAGTCTATGAATGGAGCAGCATATTAGAAAGACTGCTTTTAAGAGGGACAGTGCCCTAAATAAAATAAGACTGTGCCATGCTGTGGTCCCTCTTCCCAAACAGTCATAAATCTCCCTCTCTGTATATTCTTTCCAGGCCTTTGAAGCCCAAGCGATAGTAAGTGGGTATTTGCGGGTAGACCCTCACTCGGCTTCACCTCACCCCATTTCCTTTTCAGGAGACAACAACAGAGATTCAGAACTTCCTTTCAGTTAAAAAACAAAGTGTGCAATGTGTTTTAAGATGCGTCTGATCTGGCGTGGGCACATTAGTGTATCGCTTGGGTACTTTCCACCTTGGTAAACATTTCTATTTTTTACTACTGAGTTTGCAGCCAACAGTGTTCATTATTTTAATTAAAAAGATTCAGCAATTCTTTTCCAAATATGGCGCTAAGCATTCGGGGAGGGGGGAGACACAGCTTATAAAAGCAAGTGAGTTGTGCGGTAGTTTAGAGCACTGTGCACTTCCTATTAGGTAGATGCGATAATCTATTATGATCAAAGTGATCTAAAAATAGTAGCCTGCTTCCATCAGATGCCACATTGTTAAGTCTACTGTTTTCCAGGCACAATCTGATAAAGTAACTGTCATTGATTAGGTTCTTATTATAGCAAACACGCTCAGTGCCTTACATACAAAACTTCACAAATGCTCTCCCTACAAGAAAGCCCTTGGCAATATCCCCATTCTATCAATAAGGAAGTTAGGACTTCCTCTGCTTAAGAACTGGTTCTAAGCTAAATACCAAAAAGAAAGAGCCCTGAGATGGCAGCCCAAGGAGTGTCTCTGGAGCCACAGCTGGTTCATTTCCTGCCCAGTCCTACATCCCGTGAGCCATCAGTTGGCATAGACTAGTTTGAGAAGTCAAAACTAGAAAAAATTCCTGACCGCTGATGGGCATGTCCTTCTGTATGTGTGTTGCTTTTGTTGGTTGATGAATAAAGAAGCTTCTTTGGCATATGGCAGGACAGAACATCAGACCACTATCCGTTAAGTGTGGTCTGTGTTAACAGTAGACAGGGATGCAGCCGTTCTGTGAAGATGGAAGACCCTTGAATCGGAACCTGTGCCGCCCACCATTCTCAGGGTACTGGTAGATACTGCAGCCTCTACATTGACAAAAGTCAAACTTCCCATCTCCAAAGCAAATAAAATTAAATCTGAAAATATGGGAGTTTCCATAGTCTGATGTGTTTCTTAGGAATAAATGGGACTATATTCTTTTTGCTTTTTAATGGTCCTATTTTTTGAAGACAGGACACCCGTCATCCTCTGTTGTCTCTTTCTTCCCTGGCCTGTCGTTACCATGTGCCACTTCTTTTGGGGCAAAGGATGGCCTGAGAACTGTGGAAAGATTCAGCTGGAGAGACTCCAGACCAGCTTCCCCATTCACTATGTGTTAGTTTGCTCCACTTTTCAGCATTGATTTCTCTGTCAAAAACTAAGGAGCTCGGGGCTGGAGAGATGACTTGGTGTTTAAAAGTGCTTGCATCTTAGATCTAAGGACTGGGATTCCGATCTCCAGAACCTACCTGTAATTGCAGCCTGGAAGGATGGAGATAGGAGGATCCTTAGGTCCAGCTGTCTAGTGAGATTAGCCGTGTTAGTAAGGTCTGGGTTTCACTGAGAGATCCTGCCTCAATGAATAAAGTAGAAGAGCAATTAAGGATGATTCCCAACATAAACTTTGGGCCTCCACACCACATGCTTGCACATGCCTGTGCACCCACACATACACATATGTGCCCCACACACACACACACATGAGGTGGGTGGGGAGAGAATGGGGAAAAGTAAGAAATACTGTAAAGTCACCTCACAGAGTTCTTGGAAGTTTAATTCACAGATACTACTGAGTTCCCTGCATGGTGCTGCTGGCCTGTGTGTTACAGATGCTAGGGAGGGAATTCTTGTTCTGTTCTCATTCACATCCCCCCCTTGCTCCATTGCCCCACAGGTTGATAATGCTGAGTTTTGCTGATCAACAGCATTTCTTTTTTAAAAAGCTTTCTTTTTATTTATTCTTTGTATCTTTCACATCATGCATCTTGATCCCATTCATCTCCCCGACCCTTTGTATCTGCCTTCTGCCCTTGCAACCTCTCCCCAGAAATAAAATAAAAGAAACTTTTAAGAGGAAAAAAAAAAGAAGCAAGAAAGGAAAATCTCTTTATGGAAGCTGAAGTGTGACACAGTGAGTCATACAGTTTACCCTGTTATCCATATATCTTTACTTGCAAGTGTTCATTGCAAAGAGTCATTGGTCTGCTTCAAGGCCTCTAGTTTCTGCTACCCTGTCTGTGAGGACCCACACATATGTGAGCCTGTTCTACCTTGACTGGCAGCCAGAGAGTTTGAGCTTATTTTTGCTCTTTCAAAGTTGTTGACAACAGGTGTGGCTACACACCCTGACCTAGAGTGTAGTTACTTTGTGTTTTGGACATTAAGATGCCCCATAGAGGTGGACCTGCTTCATCCTAACCAAAGGTCAGAGAAATCAAGCATATTCCTACTCCTTCATTTTAAAATAGGAAGTTTGACATAGGGAGTAGCTGCCTACAGGGTGCTTGGCCTAGGGTGTACTCATTGTCTTTTGATTAAAACAGATTTAAGAGAATTGTGATTTAACAAATTATGTGTTTAATAATTTCTGTGCTAGAATTACAATATTGACCTGCTAATGTTTGTAACTGCTTTAGCTCATTATGAAGATGCTAATTATAAAAACGTTAGAGCTTATCTGAGGAAATTTTGACATTGCTAATGAGTCCTTAGATTTGATATGTTCAAAAGGACAAACTTGAATTTTGATTGTAACTTAAAACCATTAAAAACATCCTAGATGAATTTAAAAAGGCAATTCCCACCCTAGTCATTTTCCACTCCTTTATTAGGAGATATTGCAACCATAGGAGCATATATATCACAAAACATTATCTGCTTGCATATGATTTTCTAGGTGTTGGTAAACTCTGTTGATAAAAAAAAAAGGCTCAAAGGTGCACAGTGCCTAGAGATACTTTGTCCCTTAACCTTTTGTTTACAGAGGCTAGTAGCCAGAGATGGATAAGATCTCCCCCCCACAACATAAGACAGAATATACATGATAAAATGCTACATACCAATGTCTGGAAAATGGGAAAAAGACCCCCAAGGCAGGCATGATTATCTGTCCTGTAGCAGAATCACAGGCTCTATTAAATAAAAAGGGAGGAATATGTGGGGATCCACAAATGTGAGCCTGTTTCACCTTGACTGAAGGTCAAGGGAGAGTTTAACACTATCGATGCTGGACCCTTGCTGAGACTCCTCTTGGATAGCCTATCGTTGCCCTGTGTTACAGAGATCCTGCAACTTTGGATCTGCAGGACCAGCCCCTTCACAGGCTCCAGAAGATCATAGATGAAGTGAATTTTGGGGTAGGCCAATTCATAGCCCTT
>JAQHUG010000021.1:10591137-10625816 GCA_028555095.1 Dicrostonyx torquatus | reverse complement strand
ATAATAATAATAATAATAATAACTTTTTTTGCTAGCCCTTGGGAGGCCTGAAATAAATTCCTTTCTTCTGTAAAGGAGGCCAGCATCATTATTCAAGTGCAGATGCTTGCTCCAGAGAACAGTTATCCACAGGTAAAATTCTTTCTGTATATATTAATAGTTTAGAAAAAACTGACCATATCCTTGATTTATCAGAAAAAAAAAAGCCATGTGTAAAAATGCAGCTGTTTTACCCCCAGGTCTTTTTATATTTTGTGCTTGTGAGCTATCACACTCTTAGGCTATTCATGGCAGAACTGTTACACACCTATTTCCTATAATTATCTTAATTAATTGACTAATTTTGAGACACAGTCTCATATTGCTCAGGCCAGCCTCAAACTCACCATGGAGCCTTGTCACTGGAGTAGTTAAAGTCAGAGTCATGCTCTGGAATCCCTAAGGACCGAGACTCAGCCACCCAGCCTCAGTAGACAATGGTGACACAGCTGTTTGCAAAAATCAAAGAGAGGAGATCTGTGCAGTTTGGAGGCATTATGAAGAGGAATGAAGAGGTCCAGTGGCCCCTGCCCCGGTTTGTCTGCTAGTATGAAGTTTAGGTTTAAATAGAGGGCGAGAAATATGCATAGCCTTGGTGAGGCAAATTGATATCACCTTCTAGGCTCCAGTCTCTCCAGCATGGTGGTCTGACAGTTCGAAATGTACAGAATCTCTTTGCAGAAGAAAAGTTGTCCCTGGACCTGGCACCAGGCATTCAACTTTTCTCTTCTACCAGCCTGAGATTCTGAAGGACTTTTAAACTACTGGGGTTCCAATTGCTTCAATACTCTGAGAGCCAAAGGGAAGGCCACAGGTGTGTCTTTAGAATATTTCATTCCTGCTAGAACTGAGGATGACCTTAAACTATGATCCTCCTGCCTCTAAACCCAAGTAGAGGCGCTTTCCAGGCATGTGCTGCTTTGCCTGGCCCTCATGCTTGTTTTTCGAGGGAAGAAGTACACCAAACTCTTTCATCCTTGCTATTTCCCCATGTCTGTACATGTCTACTCATGGCCTTCCAGAACCTCCTCCCACGAACTACACCAGTCACTTGTCTTTCACTGGGTACTGCTCTATGGGGTGTTTCAATGTTTTGGTTCTTAAAGGCTTTAGTATTCAGGCCATCTTAAGCCTGTCCTGAGATTAGAACAAGAGATGACCCCTGTAAGAATAATTAGCATGTTCTGCAATGTAATATGGCAGTGTTTGATCTTCCCTCTAGAGTCAGGCTCCAGGTCAGCGACAAGGCACAGCTCTCCACTAGCACCAGATGGTGCCATTTGGAGGGTGACCACACACCTCCCCCCATTTGTCTGGGGCTGCCCAGGCTCATGACTGATGTCTCACTGGATCTATTAACAGTTCCCCTCTCACTCTCATTCTGATGAGAAATTGTGAGCAGCTCCGGCTCCACCGAGAACTTGGCCTATGGCCCTGTTAGATCCAATTAAGGCTGTTTCAGTTCCTTTCTTCATTAACCCTCTGTTCTCGCTGAATCAGTTGATGTCTAAAGATACAGTATTCATAAACTTTTCTGTAATCCTTCTCTTAGGCTCTCAGAAAGTGTATGATAACAATGACTGAAAGCTGGTCCCTTTGGAGCAGTGATTGACTGCGTTTCATCAGCAAAATCTTGTGTAAACTCTGAGCTGATGAGAACATTTGACATCCAGGAGGTCAGAGCCTGCAAATCCTGGCCAACGACTAGGATGTAGACATAGTCTTTTTTCAAAACATTGAAAGAACAAAATTGCACTACTTTGTCCCACCTGAAACAAATGCGTCAGTGAGCAACCAAGCTCCAAAGGTTTGAGCTGCCACCTGCTATTTTGAATGTGAGTTTTGCTTTGGTCAGAAACTTATTCTGGTGTTAGAGCTGAAACATTAATGCAGTGACTGGGCTTTAATGACATCCGGAGGAGTAAGACCTGGGGACATACCTGAGAGCATGTCTGGTTGTCCTGCAGCCAATAGTCTAGATTGCCCGCAGCCCAGGCCTCACTTTATTCCCGTCTCTTGCTCTTTGGCTGTTTGGCCTGATCCTCACAGCCCTCCTAGAGGACCAAGAAAAGAGACGAGGCCAATTCTTACTAGTGTCTTTCTGGAAAAGGCTAAGAAAGATGATTAGATCTGTCTTCTATATTGTAATGGGGGTGTGGAGAGGGAACATGTGAAAGGGTGGCAGAAAGTGCAGCAATTCTGAACTCTACATACACTATGTCTTTTTATTATGCATACAAACCTATGATAAAGTTTAATTCACACATTAGGCATAGTAAATCTAAGAATAATAACTAATAATAAAAAACAGATTTAGTAATGTACTGTAATAAAGTTTTATGAACATAGTTTCTCACTTTCTCAAGGTACCTTACACTGTATCCACCTGGCTATCCTGCTGTGATGACATGGATGAGGTTACGGTATCCATGTTGTTATCCTGCTGTGAGGGAATGGATGAGGTTACAGTATCCATGTTGCTATCCTGCTGTGATGACATGGATGAGGTTACAGTATCCATGTTGCTATCCTGCTGTGATGGCATGGATGAGGTTACTGTATCCATGTTGCTATCCTACTGTGATGAGGTTACTGTATCCATGTTGCTATCCTGCTGTGATGAAGTTACTGTATCCATGTTGCTATCCTACTGTGATGACATGGATGAGGTTACTGTATCCATGTTGCTACCCTACTGTTATGAGGTTACTGTATCCATGTTGCTATCCTGCTGTGATGAAGTTACTGTATCCTTGTTGCTATCCTGCTATGATGGCATGGGATGGGAATTAGAAGCTCCACTAAGGCAGACTTGAAGTCTATTTTGTCCAGTTGTCTGCCCTCCAGCACTTAAACTAGTGCCTGGTGCTCAGAAATCTTAAGACTAAGGGACTGCCATGGGGGCTGGAAGTCGACAGCTGGTGGGAGGGAAAACTCTAGAAAGTGGTTGCTAATGTGTGTATTTTTCTTTGGCTATAGTGAGAATCTGCTGGGGCTAGAGAGTAGTACTGAATGCACAGATTTCTGACGATTCTATTAAGCACCATTGCATATTTTAAAAGGAATTTTGTCTACTAGTATATTCTATTACAATTATTCACCCATGTAATTATGCAAATTAATGGATTTCACTGAAGTTTCTATTCTGGGACGTTCCATGCTTCCATCATATACCCTCCACTGCCTGCTCACTTACTGTCTTCCATTTTCCTCCTTTTCCCTGGATCTTCTCCCCTTCCGTAGTACTCCATCTTCCATGTTCAGGTCATTAAATGGATTAATTTTATGGAATGTTAACTATATCTCATTTTTACTTGCAAAAAAAGGATGAATACATTTTATACCTTCTGTGCTGCTGTAGTTATGTTTAATAACTGTGTCTTTGGGGTAAATTGAAGATTGATTTTCTATACCAAAATAGTCTAAATAATTGCTTCCCCCAAAGGATGATTTGTGGGTCACTCGTGTGTCTAGGTCGTGATCTGGTGAAGCCTGAGCTATTTGGGGATAGAGGGAGGTGGGACGTTGGGTATTGGAGTGGAGTCTCTCTGGGATGGTAGTGGTGCTGTTGTCCATGAGTCAGAGGCAAGAGTAACTGTGTGTCTGTCCAAGCTGAGGAGGAGGTCAATGTGGTGCTCTTTGGAATTTTTAAAAGTGAAGGAAAGAGGGACCTCTGCTAGGGAGGCTGATTCACATCCTTCCAACTCTTTTGATCCGGGCTCCTGTTATATCCATTTAAAGTCCTTCTGAGTCTGTTACCCTTCAAAGAGTGAAACCTGTCAAAACAGATTAATGCCGTCACCCGAAACATTGAGCCAGCCCATGACCACGAATCTGGAGGGATTTATCAGAATTTGTGCAATTTAGCCACTTGATAATTGCAAACAGGTGGTTGCATGTGCTCTCCATCCTCCTCAGTACACGGTCAGGTAGTTTTAAAACTACGTCTTCCTGTGTGTCTGCTGGGTTTCTTGTATGATCTTTCCTCCCAAGGAGTAGGCATGAAATTAGTGTGAGAAGAGCGTGTCCGGCTGTGTGACCACATAGACTCCCTTATTGTAGTGGAGGGACATTGCTGAAAGGAATAGGCCTCTGGCTTTCTCATTACACAATGAGTTTGGGCCTTTGGGCTTTAGAGTGTATCAATTTTTTGTGTTTGTACCAGTTTCTTAATGGTACATATTAAATCCTGTTCAGGTTAAACTAATAGTCTTGATACTTTGTATCCTTTCTTGTTGTTCAAGTATCTGACGCTTCTGCAAGTCCCATTGCATCACCAGCTTTCCTTTCTTCTTTAAAATTATATTAGGAAGTCCTGCCCGGTGTCAGCTTTTAATCCCAGCACTCGGGAGGCAGAGGCAGGCGGATCTCTGTGAGATCGAGGCCAGCCTGGTCTACAGAGCAAGTTCCAGGACAGGCTCCAAAGCTACAGAGAAACCCTGTCTCAAAAAAACAACAAAAATATATTAGGAACACCTAATATTTATATAGATATAAGCTTTGTAACATTGTTAATATTAAATACTTTTTTCTACCATGTGGGAGGTATGCTTTATCTATAAAATTATTTCAGGGAAGAAAAGATGGCTCAGAAGTTAATATTTACTGCTCTCGCAGAGGACCCAGGTTTGGGACCCATCAATCACATGGTGGCTCCCAACTGTCTGTAACTCTGGTTCCAGGGGATCTGGTGTCCTCTCCTAATGTCCATAGACATCAGGGATACATGCGATACACATACATGCATGCAGGCAAAACATTCATATACATAAAATAAAAATAAGCACATCCTTTAAAAAATACATCTCATGCAATTCTCACAATTCTCTGAGATAGACGGTGAATAAAAATACTTTGTCCTTTGAGCCCAGGTATGCCTCAAGCCCTCTAAGTATCTGAAGATGACCTCAAACTCCTGATCCTCTTGCCTTAACCCCTCAAGTGCTGGAACTGCAAGCATGTTCCACCATGCTCAGCTTAATATTACCGTTCTAACGATCAGGAAACTTGCCTGCAGCTTACAGCTGTAGAATTCCATCTGTAGAAATGAGCTCAATATGGGAAATAACCAGGCTAACTAAAGGATAAAACAATTATATTTTTATTTATTATAAGGGGAAAACTCATGAAACGGGAATGGGAAGTCCAAACTCAGCTGTGTTGCACGAGTACCACACGCAGAGAGTGAGCAGATGGTCCATGCCCCAGCATAGAACTGGTAAGTGATAGGGCAAGGTGCAGACTGTGCCCTCACACTGCTTTTCGTGACAACAAAAGAAGCAAAGGCCAGGGTCATATGTTAGTAAGAGCCTGAAGCTGGACTTGAGGTAGGGCTTTCTGTCACTGGTATTATTGCTGCAGAATGACTTGGGCTACAGTGAGGGAGCTGCTATTGGCCACACAGCCTATGCTCTTCCTGTACTTCTATGAAGGCAGAGAAAGGGACACTCATAGTACCACACTACGAAATAGCCCTCATCCTGTCATAGCCCAGGAGACCACAGACCAGAGAAGAAAGGAAGAAGAGCTGCTGATCACCGAGACAGGCCAGGGGCAGTGTAGGACATGGTCTCCCCTCCCAGGGGCTTCATGAGGCTGTAACCAGATGAGACGTGTGTGCCATGTGACCAGGCGATTTGAGCCTTTGGTCATTGTGGATCCTCTTGACAAGCAACCTACATCAACCCTCTCACATCCCTTCTTTGACTGCTGCTTCCTAACATTTTGGGGGTGCTAGATCCCCAAGAGTGGGGGTGCATAGTAATTGCCTGGAGGATATGGAAAAAAGGACTTCCAGGCCTCACTCCCAGAGTCTTTGTACGAGCATCAGCGGGGCACCTTAGGAAGGTTTGATCATGGGAGTTGTTAAATTTCAGACCCCGCCAGCTGGTTTAAGAGCTCTGGTGACAGGGCTGGAGAGATAGCTTAGCAGTTGAGAGCATGTGCTGCTATTGTGGAGGACCCAAGTTTGCTTCCCAGCACCCACACAGGGCAGTTCACAACTGCCTAGAACTCCAGTGAACCCGATGTCTCTGGCTTCCATTGTCTTCTGCATTCACATCCATGCAGCCACATACCTGTAACATAAGTAAAATAATTTAAAAAATAAATGTTTTTAAAGAGCTCTGGCAAGCAAGTTGGAAGGTGGGGGATGGGAGCTAACAATTTGATGGTCTGGCCAGTTGGTTAGAAACAGCAACTAGGACTAGGAGGAAATCTTGGAAGACTCAGAGAGAGCAACGGGCCACTGTGAGTGAGTTGTAAGATGGCCCCTGAGCACACAGACACTCTCTCCTCTCTGGACATGTGAGCTTCATTCCCGCCTCCCACAGAAACCCATCTTGTTGACGCTCCTAGAGAGAACCAAGTCCTCAACCTCATCTTTCCCTTTGTTTGTTGGCTGATATATACTTGTCACACACTAGGTGCAGGCCATTCAAGGGTCAGGGATCTGGAGGTTAGCTTACATTGCTTCTTACTACTCTCTGCACCCCTAAAAACTTCCATCAGAAGCCTAGAAGAGCTGGACTAAGGGCTATGGCCCTGCCTGCCTGCACTCATGAGCTTCAACAAACACAGTCTCACATGGTGAAGCTCTGACTCTTAATGTCTTCTAAATTGCTTGCCTGAGTTGATAGGAGCCTTTCGTGCGCTGTCCTCCCATGTCTCAACAGAAGGAAAAACGGTAACTTAACCCTGGCTCCCTAGCCAATGTCTGTGCTGCCCTGCAGTTACAGATCTGCAGGGCTCCCACTGTGTGGCTCAGAGCCTCTCTGCATAACTCAGCAGCAGGCTGTTTCACTTGTCACTTCTCAAGGTGTCTTCACGCCCCCTCCTAATCTGTTAGCTGGATGGGAACCTGACAAGAACATCAGCTATCCCAACCAATCAGACTGAGGATATAACCTGGAGCAGAAAATAGGCTGTGTCTTTCAGCATCTTTTCTCTCTTTCTCTGTGGGGAGGCCATGTTTGTGTGTGTGCAGGTATGCATGTATATGTGTATGTATTCATATGCAGGCCAAAGGTCCATCTTGCCTGTTGTTCCTCTGGTACTCTCCGTTGGGGAGCAGGTGATGGGTCTCAGCTCTGAATAGGCTAGGCTGTCTTGGCAATAAACCCCAGAGATCTTCCTGTTTCCACCTTCCCCAGCCCAGGATGACAAATGCGTACCACCACACCCAGCTTTTTGTTCCATGGGTTCTGGGGCTCAAACTCAGATCCTTATGTTTACAGGGCAAGCCCTTAATTGAATGAGCAATTTCTTCAGCCTCATTCACTTCTGTGTGTGTAGAATTCTCAGATCAGAGGGTTGTCATTTCCCAGAATGCATTTATTTCCAAATGCTTACAGGTTTTCGACTTTTCCTTGGTGTAAAAGTATGAATTCTGACCTTTTCCTAGACTGACCTTATATGGCACAACATTCTCACGATGCCGGGCGGCAGCAATGAACCACAGCTTCTGGTCAGCTCTGTAGCTGTGAGAGTGACCGCAGATGCTCCTCAGTGGACTGGCTTCAATTCATGATGGGCCCATGTTAAGTCAAGAGCATCTGGAGGTGTGTACCAAGACAGTGAAGTATCGCCCATTCGGCTTCGCGGTTATGCCAGCGAATCACAAACATAATGCAGCTTCTGGGCTTCTTCTCTAAAGGTGTCGCTCACTGCTTTGTGATGCTTTGACCCTGAGTGCACTCAGGTCCCAGTTCAGACCGTGAGAGAAAGAAACATGCATTTAGGAGAAAATGGAGGGAAAACTTAAAGCGATTTGGTTCCACATAGCTGGGCTGTTGCACTAGGCTCAATCTGGATTTTTATGCAAGAGACAGATAAACGTTCTGTGAGTTTGGTGTCTTGGTTGCTTGCAGAGAAATCTCACTGTAAAGAGATAAATTGGATGGAGGGATATAGATGCCTGAAAAATGAGGCGTTCCGCATTGTTGATCTCAAAAACCTGCGTCAGCAGAACCCACTACATACTTAGATGGAAGGAAGATAGCCTGGTTAGATGGGTTGTCTCCACACAACTGCCATCTCAGCCTTCCTCCTCCCCACTACAGCTCACAGGCAGAATAACAACAAGCAAAGCCTAGTGTATATGATGGTACCCTCGAGAGCCTAGGTCTTGGGTGGTAAATAGAGTCACCTGTCTGTCCTCAGACGGCTGCAGTGGCTAAGTTCCTCTTGAATGTCTCCTTGGGCTTGGGCCTCCTGATTGATCCTGTTTCCAGCAGCCCACTGGACTCCTCCTGGATATTGATAGATTTACCATCACCTTAGGGAATTGTTATCAACTTCCCCCATCTGGAAATGATCTGAGAGTCCATAAACAAAAACAGTATCTTTGAGAACAAACAGAAATAATCACCAGTAAGTGCATCATATCCTTTATTGCTCAGGTCTTATGGAGACACCCTCAGATTGCAGCCAGTGGTGTGTGAATTAATGACCTCCTAAAATAGGTCTCTGGTCTGCCCTTTAACGGTGATTCCGCCATAGAGGATCAGAGGGGAGGAGCTCAAGCTCCCCATAAGCACAGAATCCCTCGGAAGTCATGCTAGAAAAGAAAGGAAACTGAAAAGAGCAAATACCCAAGATTTCCTTGCCTTGTTGCTTGTGTAGCATTTAGCACTGGAGCTCAGGCCAAAATCAGACTTTAATTCCAGTACTCAGGAGGCAGAAGAAGGCAGATCTCTATGAGTTTGTGGCCAACCAGGTCTATCAAGAGAGTTTCAGGACAGCAGAGCTACGTAAGAGATATTGTCTCAAAAAACAAATAAACAAAATCCTCAAACCAAAAGACATACTCAGATACTCCATGGCTGCTTTTGTATAAAGTAAATTTGAGCTTTATTGGAGGGGGTGTTATTTGGTTTTTTGGGGGGGGTGGTTTTTACCTCATTTGTTCCAGGATCATGATCTTAAGTGAACTTTAACATTATGTGTGTGTGAAACCTGTGTGGGTAGGTTTTTGCCTTTTTACATTTATTTGCAGATGAAGAGGAGGAGGGGCATGTTACAGTGTGAGGTGTGTGTGTGTGTGTGTGTGTGTGTGTGTGTGTGTGTGTGTAAGTCAGAGGACAATTTGCAGAACTTGCTTCTCTCCTTCTACCACGTGTGTCCTGGGGTCAAACTCAGGTCATTATTATTAATCATGTTCCTAGCATTTATCATGAATCAAGTGATTGCTCTGTGCCAACCTTTGTATTAAGCCTTTCATTCTGTATTCCTTGTTTAGTTTGTACAACTGAACTTTAATTGTTAATATCACATACTACAGATAGAGAGATTTCTATCCAGAGACATCAGGTCATTGCCTAACACTGCAGATATCCACCAATCATGATTCTAGGCTCTCGGCAAACTTGAGAGCAATGCTTTTGTCTGCTGCTTCCTACAGAAGCATGGTGTGCTTGGTCTGAGCAGTGCCCACTCATCAGAAAAGAATTGGAATTCTTGCATAGAAGGCTTTCAAGAACTCTTCGGGAGCTAGTCAGATGAACTTTTCTATCTGTACGTATCTCAAATTATCATGAGAAATCCTCAGTCATATTATTAATATATGACTATGACTGCATTCCCATCACACATGGACACATGATCACAGCATAGGTATGTCTAGTTATATTATTGTTACCACAGCCTCCTCCCTCCATGACATTTCCCAATAATTATATGTCCTTCTTTCTTCCTCCCCATAGTTATCTCACATCCTTCAGTTACCTTTTTGCCGATCACCTCCTTCATGAGGAATAGTGACCCAGATGGATAGAAGACTATTCACACAAGAGTACTATGGAATATTGACCCATCAGAAGAGATGGGGCCTTGATTATATGCTTGGCTCTTGAGGACTTAGAGTACAATATGTAACCAGCAATATTAATGTAACTTGGGGTTCCAACAGAAATACAAACTTGGTGTTTATCCAAATTGACTGGATCATAATCGTTACTATAACCCTACTCCCCACCCTGGGTAAGCTTTGGCCCATGGACATTTGGGAAACTTGACCTTTTCCATGCTGCAGCCATGATGTGGCATAGGCCATTCCACAGGCTGATTCCAAGTGTGAAACAGAACCAACAGAAGGCAAACTCAACCTGCAGCTAACTCAGGACATGATAAGCCAAGGGGAAGAGAGAGCTCAGAAACTTCCTCAACACAAATCGAGAACATACATGGAATCTAATCCCAGCAGACCTAACTACACTGTCAAGGTACAGATGTAGCAAGTCCAGCTTGGGAACAGTTAAGCAGAAACCAGGTGCCCAAGGTCACGAGCGTCATTCAAGAGAAGCCATTAGAGAGAGCTTTCCTAAACAACGCTCATCAGCAGTGTATCCAGGGATGGAAATGGCTGATAAAACAGCTCCCCGTTTTGAAAAGCAATTTTGTTTATTTGACTTAATTTTAAAAACCCTAGCTCTCTCATCTACTTTGGGTTTCATTAAAGTCAGTAGATGTGTGAAAGACTTTATCACATTTGAAATTTCCATTCAGCAAATGGTCGGACCCTTGTCTTTGGCTTCATTGTTTTCTGAACTGACGATAAAAATAATGCTTCCCTTCCGGCTGAGAGCAGGCAATTTTAACCTCCTGCCATTTCCCAGCCTCACATTACAGCCCTCCTCTGCTGCCCCAGCCTCAGCTCTGCAAGCTCCCCAACGCTTTGCCTTCTTTATCCCTTAGTGATGGCTGTTGATAATTCTTACAGCTAGAATCCTCTCAGTATTTGCTGATGAGGACAAGGAATTAATTACACACTGCATCTTCCCTATCAGAGCTGCTTAATATCATATCTGCACGATAATGTAGTCGCTGATTTAAAAACCAATTCTTGAAGCAAAAATGTCATACTTCCCAGAGATTATAAGTAAATAGACCCAGCTGAGCGTAGATATGTTTCTGTCACCCTTCAAATATTCTGATAAGGAGAAATAGTGTTTTTTGTTTGACTTTCAAAGGGCAAATGTTGCATAAATTCAGGCTCATGGTCTGGTATTTTAAAAGCATTATCTTTGGAAAACATTGCGATGTCATGAGAAATGGACACTGTAAAGCCAAAGGCTGGGCCCTTCTCACAGTGCTAATTACTCTAAAGAAGACTGATTAGTCCTTTTTTTAAAAAAATATTTATTTATTTATTATGTACAATATTCTGTCTGTATGTATGTCTGCAGGCCAGAAGAGGGCACCAGACCTCATTACAGATGGTTGTGAGCCACCATGTGGTTGCCAGGAATTAAACTCAGGACCTTTGGAAGAACAGGCAATGCTCTTAACCACTGAGCCATCTCTCCAGCCCGACTGATTAGTTCTTATCTGACGTTCTTGGTAGTAGAGACCTTTGTCATTTTACTTCATTTAATCTGATAAGGTGATATAACAGTCCTCCTTATATAGAAAAAGCTCAGTTCCTACTACTGGAGTACAATTACACACACACATACATATGTGTGCATATATGTGTGGGCATGTATATATGTAAACATGTGTACATGTATGTATGTGTGTATACACACATATTTTTCCAGTTTTCAGGATCAGGACAATTTTATGATTAATAATATAAAGGGCTGGGGAGCTGGCTACATGGGTAAAACACTTGCCACACAAACATGAGTACCTGTGTTCAAATCCATGTAAAGCTGGGCATGGTGGCATGCATCTATAATGTCAGCAGTCCTAGCATGGGTGGGAGGAAGAGAGAGAAGAACCCTTCACTTCTCACAGGCCCTCCATCCTAGTTTACACAGTGACGAACAAGAGAACGGGCCTCCAGCAAGGTGAAGGCAACCTCCACACAAACATGATGACATATACATGCCCAGATTCACAGACACACACACACACACACACACACACACAGGGGGGGGGATTTGTCTTTTAAATATTGTGAAGAAAACCTTGGGAATCACTTTCTCAGGCTCAGAAATTACAATTTTGTGATTCATAAAAGAAAAGACATCATAAAATCTTGTGACCATAAGATGTGGTGAGAATGAGGGTTTCCATTCAACCTTTAAACAGGGTGGTTTAGTTCAATTGCTTTCTAATTATCAAAAGTGATGAGAGCATCCACTTAAAAAGTCACTTTTATGAGCTGGGCAGTGGTGGCGCAAGCCTTTAATCCCAGCACTCGGGAGGCAGAGGCAGGCGGATCTCTGTGAGTTCGAGACCAGCCTGGTCTACAAGAGCTAGTTCCAGGACAGGCTTCAAAAGCTACAGAGAAACCCTGTCTCGAAAAACCAAACAAAAAAAAAAAAGTCACTTTTACAAGCTGGGCAGTGGTGGTGCATATCTTTAATCCCATCACTCAGGATGCAGAGGCAGGTGGATCTCTGTGAGTTCAAGGCCTGGTTGGTCTACATAGTGAGTTCCAGGACAGACTCCAAAACTACATAGACACACCCTGTCTCTAGAAACACCCCCTCCCCCACCACCAAAAAAGTAGAAGTAGGACTGGAGAGATGGCTAAGCAGTTAAGAGAACTGGCTGTTCTTTTCAGAGGACCTGGTTTTGGCTCACAGCACCCACATGGCGGTGCGCAATCACTTCCAAGGATCCAAAGCCCTCTCGCGGCCTCTGAGTCAGATATGTGTGGTGCAGACATACGCTCATACATATAAAATAAATAACTCTCAAGGAGAAGAAAAGGTAGAGAACAGAAGGAAGGGTAACGGCGCATGGTGGGAGAGGACATGCAAGTTCAGGACAACCCAAAGCTCTGCCCTGATAGCATGTAGGAAGACGGAGCCTCAGGAACAGCAAGGCCACTCCCCTCTTCCTCCGGAGAAAGTGTCCTTGTTGTTTGCTGCCCTCTCCTCTCCCAGTTCGGGACAGAGGGATCAGGGCCCTCCTGGAGTCACGGCCACAGTGGTAGTTCATTAGAAGCCGCACTGACAGAAATGTCACCCTAAAAGCTTTACATCAGCTTTCTCTGAGGACTTTGGTCTTAATATTGAATATGGAAGCAGGTGGAGATTAAAATGTGCACAATACTCTCTGGGCTGTTAAGCTGTCTGCCATGTGTGCCAGGGAGCAGACAACCTCTGTCACTGGCTACTTTGCCATGACCTTGCCGAGTCCCATCCTAGGGAAGCCAGGCAAGGATGAAAGGATGGGAAAGTGCAGTCTGCTGTCAGATGGAAAGACAGACACAGCGATTAGAACTTAGAGTCGACTTTCTGCCTGGAAGTCCAGGGGGATTTTTTTTCCTGTTACTGGTTTAAGCATCCTTTGGAGGTCAACCAGGAAGGGACTTTGTCTAACTGGAGAGCTGTGATTGGCGACAAGGGCCTTGTAGAACTGGCCTTCATGAATGCGTTTTCCTCTGTTGACTACTCATCCACACCCACACACTGCTGCTAAAGCTGAGAGTCCTTCAGAGCTGAGTTTGTCCATCCCTGATTTTAACTGGTGTAGCAGAGGGTAACGGGCTTGTTCTGAGGTGTATGAGGAGCTCCCCCAAAGCCTGGACCAAACCCAAGACTTTGTCAGCCGCATATTGTCTTCCTGTCTGTTCACAATGTGGCTCACCAATGGCTTATTTTTAACCACACTGAATCTACCTGGACTAAACCGTAGGCTTTCTAAGATCGGATATATGTGACCTCTCTCCAGGAAGAACTCATCATTTGGAAATGAGAGAAAGGGATTCATTGGTAGCATATTTTATAGTTGAAAATCATGAAGATGGGAATCCCCACAGGAATAGAGAGCCAGTAGAAGTGCCCTTGAGCCCTCTTTGAAGTAGGAAGGGAGGCTGAGGGAACCAGAAGGGTGAGTCTAGGGAAGAAAAGGGGGGAGGGTAGTGTGGGGCTGTGCAGCAGGGGCCTCCCACTGTGCTGTAGCCACCACAGCAAGGCCTGTGGCCCTCTGCTGAGAAGGGGTAGCCAGCACTCTACTTCCAGCAATCCCCTACTGAAAAGCAGGCAGATCTTCGCCCTTTCTATCAGCCCCTCGTTTCTCTTAAAATTGCGATGGAAGATGTTGTGAGCGCGTGTGGAATTATTCTTTCTCTATTTCTATTTCATCAAGTGAAAGATTGACCTAAAACGTTTGGCCAGAGAGAAATAGAAAAGCCAGTTCGAGTTTGAATTATGCGACTCTGATTCAGTCAGTCCCTGCTCATGATTGCAGCAATTTTTGGAAGCTATACGAGCTGGGGGATGGGAGCGTAGTGCACGGAATGAGTTCTGCTTTGCTAACCACCATCCCAGGAACCTTAAAGTCCCAGTCGAAAGCCACGGAGCAAATGAGGCACTAGATGAAAACCGACACCCCCACCTCACAACACCATGCTTCAAACCTCTCACATGGTGTGAGCCTCTGTACAGATCTCTAACTTCAAGTGGAAGGGGAAGTGAGGTGTTGGGTTGGAAGTCCCTTCTTAGCTGATGGCTAAGGAGGTGAGAGGGCAGAGAAGAGAGATCAGTGTGGAAGCTTGACTTCAGGACCCTGTTTCTTGTCCAAGGAGTGCAGAATCAAACAGTGAGGATTGAGTACCTCCTAAGTACAAGGCATTCTGCCCAGTGCTTCGGAGATGCAGGGAGGGAAAGGACACGGTCCTTCCCCTAAGCCCCTTGGGTACCATAAGGTCTCATGCCATAGAAAGGAGAACTCTCTATGTCTTTAGTAAACACATTACCACTGGCAAGGCTTCCCTGTGTGTAAACTGGGGTGCTAGTTGACAGGCACATCATGAGAGTTAATGAGGAAGACTGTGTAAGGCACTTCAATAATCCCAGATATTTCACGCATGCTCAGTGAACATTAGCCGTCATCATTGTCAGCACCACCGTCATCATCCTCATGATGGTGATCTGGAGCTAGTGAGCTCTGATATATAAGCATTGATGTCTGTGTTGACATCGCACATGGACCGTTAGGAGTCAGATCAAACTTACCCTGTCCAAAATTGGAGGTCCTGATTGTTTCCTTCCCCAAGCCTGGTCTTGTCTTATCTTACCATCTGATTAAATGGTATTAATGTCTATATGTTACTTTTCATCACTGTGGCTGAACACTTGGCAGAAATAATTTAAGGGAATCCTTCCCTTAAGGTTGGGGAATTTTAATCCACCATAGGCAGAAAGGAATGGCAAAGTTCACGGCAGAAGCATGTGGTAGAGATTCTTTGTATCTTAGTGGACCAGAAAGCAGAGACAGAAACAAAAGTGATTAGAACCTCCAGGGGCTGACCAGCTGAGCTAACCTTCAAAGGTTCTGTAGCTGTCAAAATAGCAGCAAACTCTGGAGATGAAGCAGCAAATCTGGGCATGAAGCACTTAAATCATGACTGATTCGGGGCTCAGGGAGATGTTTTAGAGTCATGCCATTTCAACTTCTCTAAGTCGCTCAAGTCAACCACTTAGGGGACTTTGGTGATTTCTTCCTTCACCATGCCCCTAACTTCCAGTCACCCAGCAAGTTTTGTCTGTGCTGTTTCCAAAAATACATTGTAAAATCACCACCTCCTCCTTTTCTGTCTCCACTGTGAAGACTGTGGTCAAGGCGGCACGTCTCACCTAGACCACTGGACCTTTCATTCCCCTGCTAGCACAAAGCTCCAACAGTGTTAACTCCCGTCTGATTCTCCCAGGGTGTCAAGCCTGCTCTTGCCTGATGATCTCTGAATTCAATTTTTATCATCTATTGGAAACATTCTTTCTCAGCTCTGTTACTTTCTCAATTTTGCAAATCAGGTCTCTGTTCAAATGACATTTTTAGAAAGAGGATTTTCCTAGCAGTGTCTCCCTCACCTCTAATCCAATTCCTTTCATTTCTTTTATTCATTTTGGAACATCTTCAGAACAACTTCATGGGGTCGGAAAAATGGAAGACTTCAAAGGCGGTGTTTAAGGAAAGTCCTGGAAATTGTTTCTCTTACTTCTGCAAAATCTTTTAGCTAAAGTTCATTCTCATAGGTCCCACCTATCTGTAAGATAAACATTAAAAAACATTATTAAAAAAGTAAACATTTTTGCTCAGGAAGAGAAAACAGTACGATGAGCATGTTCCTGACTTCCATACCACACAGTGTCGAAGGGAGGGGCTTCATCCAGACATGTTGGGGCTCCAGACTCCCCAGCTCTCCCCTTTTATTGCCCACATTCTCAGGGAGGCCATACTCTTTCTTTCTGTTCCCACACTCAGTGCAGCAGTGCTAATCACCTGGGAGCTACAGCAGAAGTTTATTGACTTGGAAGTTAGGTCCTTGTTCCACCACAGAGCCACCTACTACTACAAAGGGGATGTGGCCTGTTGATTACCTGAGACCCATGTTGTGTTCTTTATCTTCGAACTTGAGGGATGGGTAGGGAACCATGGGAGCCATATTTGAGCAACAGTGAGGTAGAAACTGAACATGAAAGGACTTCCATTGGGAACAGGAAGAATGGATAACATTATTCGGAAATAAAGTTTCAGCTTCTATGATTTATCATCCATCTGTATACAGTTCCAAACACCCTCCGAGTTAGTTCATCTCAGGACCCATATTTTCTTTTTAAATGAATCCTAGAAGCCCTGACCTCTACTAGAAGCATATTGTACAGCCTCAACTGTATTAGAAAATGCATGAAATTCTTGTTTCCTTGTTTGTTTTACTTTAGCCTGAATTCTTTTTCACCAGCAGGAAACCTATCTGACTTCATTCTAGAATAGTAACAGGTACGGTATGAGTTGCTAGATGTAACAGGCCGCTGAGACTTCCATTAAATGACCTCAATCTACCTCTGCCGAATTCACAGACAATTCAATGACGTTTTGGGGTGATGTACAGTAGCTAAAAGAATGGAAGGTCCTAGGGCTGGAGAGATGGCTCAGAGGTTAAGAGTACTGGTTGCTCTTCCAGAGGTCCTGAGTTCAATTCCCAGCAACTACGTGGTGGTTCACAACCATCTATAATGAGATCAGGTATCTTAACATGCATGCAGGTAGAACACTGTATATATAATAAATAAATAAAATCTTTTTTAAAAAAAGAATGGAAGGCCTAGATCATTGGAGGAGATAAATTCAAGGAGTTAGGATCCAGAATAATGATGGCCAGGAAGTATACCGAGCTCCAGGTAGGAAATCAAATGAGTCAGAGGGAGCTGGATGCCTACGACAGATTGAGGGGGGTTGGAGATGAGGATAAAATGATATGGAAGCTGTATTGAGAAGGAAGGAAGATAGCAACTGTTCCTCTGTGGCAGGAAAGTAAGAGTCGTGTGCCATGGGAGCCTCTTCAGCTCAGGGTAGACAGAGAAAACTGAATGTAGAAGAGGTCCCCGGGGAGGAGGCACACTTCTTTGACTTGGCTCCACCTCAAGGTTCTACAGTCTGTCAAAATGGTGCCAACAACTGGGAACTAAGCATTCAACATTCAAGTGTGAGGGAAACATTTTGCTTTCAAACCATGGCAGAGACCAAATGCCCTGTCCCTCGAACATACATCATGACCAAGTTGGAAGGACCTGGCCTTGTTAACCGGTAGATGGGTCTGAATGGGCTCACCATGGCCAGGAGAGAGGGGCAGAAACTGTGTCCCAGAGCTAGGAATGGATCAGTCTCTCAAATGCTCCCCTCTCCTGAGAATTTTGACCCAGGCTAACCACCATCCCTGACAGGAGTAAAGGAATCCAGTGAACACCCTTCTCTTGTGCTGTTGTCTCTTTTGTCTTCATTCAGAAGACCCTGGTGAGGGTATGGAATCACTAAGATAACTGACCTGACAGATTATTACAGCAACTTTATGTCTTTCTGCTCTAAGTTTAGTCTTTCAAGATAATTTTGCAAGCACAAATTTAGTAATTAGATATACTGCCTAACGTATTATATACACAGTCATCAGCTAGCTACATTAGTCAGGCAAGATTGCTAGCTCTCCAGGGCAAGGTATTTGTTTTATTCATTGCTGGGTCTCCAGAACCTAGACGAGTGTAAGTCATATATAGCTGACACTCAGCAAGAGCATTGAGTGAACCAGTGAAGTAAATGAATAAACAGGTGAGCAGCCATTCCGTTGGGCTTTCCTAGCTCTACTCTCTCCATAAATTTTGTCTGTGTTCTATAACTCATAGGTCTATGCTAAGTTCTTTAAATTCTCCTATGGAGATTATAGGTAACTGATACCTAAATTCTACTGGGCACCAAATGGCTACCCCCTTCATCCTCCTTGCCGTTTCCTGAGTGATTCAGATGTTCATGTTGAGTCCAACTTTAGCATTTTACTTTTCAGGCAGGAAATGAAAGATAACCTTTGTCTGCTTGTATTTAGAGTGAATAGAATCAATTTTACTTCACAGAAAGGCTGTTACATCCCCCTTTAAAATGAACGTTGTAAATTAGCTAGCACTAACAAGAGTACCTACAGTGTACCTGGCAGGATTTTAAGCCCTTAATATATATTCTCCCCTCTTTATAACAATAGCCTGTGGTACTTTATTGTTTTTGTTCTGATTGCCATTGCTCTTATTCTTATTTCGCCTCTGGAGAAATTGGTTTGCAGAGACACTGAGGCAAAGTAGCTTACTTAGAGTCATACTGCTTGGAAGTCAGGGAGAAGGGACCTTTTTTAAAAAAAAAATTAAAGATCTGTAAAGGAGCTACAAGACTGAGTTTTCATAAAACTGTACCTACACAATGCATTGTGTCATCATGTTAAAATGTATAGCATTAGATACTATACAAAAGCCAGGAAACAAGCCACCATTCTTCAACAATTGAACCAGGTATTTCCTGCTTGTCTGTTTTCATTTTTGCTTCAGAAAGGAACAGCATGGATGCCTTGCTAAGGATGGGCTCTTTAAGTGCCATTCTTAAAAAGAGCAGAAATGCACCTGTCCTGGATTACATACTCTAACTTAAACGTTTGGCACTGGGAATAGAGCATTCTGCTGTACAACGTCCTGGATTACATACTCTAACTTAAACGTTTGGCACTGGGCATAGAGCATTCTGCTGTACAACGTTAACACCTGTTATAAACGTGCAGTGTCAAAGGGACAGGACCCCTGACACTCCACGACACTGTCTACTGTCCATCATTGAATACACCAGCAGAAATGCTGAGATGAGAAAGAAAAAGGGACACAGAAAGGAGCAGCGAGGCCTAATCAAACGCCACATAGATCAGTTCCATTGTGCACTAACATCTTCAAAGTACATCATTTGTACAGGAGAAGGACTGAGAACCAAACCAAGTTTGCAGAGATCCGAACAGAAGTGAGAGCATGCCCCTCTTTTCAGCGGTACTAAGCAAGCTTCAGATTTTGTCACCAGGTATTGAGGAAGTCATAAAGACAGTAGAGAAATACAGCAGGGCTTCTCTCATCCAGAAATGTATAAGCCAATGTCACTGCAGTTCACACAAATAACCTCTGTAAATGCGCCCCCCACTTTCTCCATTTCAAACCACTATGTGCCTTTTAAAGGTACAGCAATAAATACCATGTAGCTCTTCAATTACTGGGTGAGCAAAAGGTAAGTAGGGTATGTTGACCAGCATGCAGGCTTCTTGTGAGCATTAAATGCAAAACACGTAGACCAGGATCTGATGCGTACTCAAGAGTTGTTGGCCCTTTTCAGCTATCACCTCCTATGGAAACCCCACGTCTTAAAGATAAACATGATGCAAAGGCCTTACATACATGTGTGTGCACAAGTGTGGGTGTATGTAAATATGGATGGGTGTCCTGGACTTTTATTTGGGGTTAACCAGTGTTTCCTTAGAGTGGGGGAAGTTTGGAAAGACAAACGAAAGCCAAGAGCATCAAACGCGGTTGGTTTTGCAAACACCCCAGCAGGGGATAGATTGCACACTGCAGCTGTCCTTCAGCTGACCTGATGGAAACGCTGTGTGGCGGAAAGATGGCTGACATTTGTTCATTCAGTCCTCACAGTGCTGAATGGTGCATTTGCATGTCTGCCAATCCCTTCCAGCTAGGTACCGTTCTGCACATCCAGGAGATGTAGAGATGGGGGCCTAGGGACCTCCGTGGCTAGTGTGCACAGCGAAGCCCGCACTCTTAGTGATTCGGCAGTCCCACACACAGTAACCTCAAGATGGATGGCTGGCTGAGAGGAGGTGGGTCATGAAATGCGCTGCTCTCTCAGGCTCTTCATGAAATGCAGGGCGTAGTCAGACAAAAACTCTGGTAATTTTTTAAACTATGTAATTAGAAATCTCTTTTAAGATTTTTTTTCTTTTTAAATCCCATTCATTTGCTGGATAATTTTCTTGAGCTAGCTCTAATAACACTATTTTAGTATAATTACTTGAGATATAGGAGCCTAAGATAGAATTCTTAAGAACACCATCTGATTGATGCAGGGTAATTTTGCAGCGCAGTTACAGATTTAAAATAAATCCTCGTTGTCATATATCCATTAACACTCAAGGCTTTCGTGCAGGTTGGCTGTCTCTTCCTTCATTCATTGGCCCCATTCATTCATTCACTCAACAGATACATACTGTGAGCTATCCAGAATTTGTTCTAAAGTAGCATGGCAGTGTTCAGCTTGCAGGGTCTCACCTCACCTTCCTAGCTGAGGAAGCAGGAGAAAATAGGAAACTGGGGATTAGGGCAAAGACTAAGTCCCCAGTAAATGGAAGGAGCCGTCAGTAGTGGACAGAACTGGCGAACTGGGGCTAAAGTGGATGAGGCTAGAGTGAGAGAGGGCCGCGTGACAGGGAGCAGAGTTCCCAAAGGGAGGGCAGGACAGCTCAGTTGTGTTGCTCTCTTAGCGAGGAAGGAGGCTGGATTGGAAGAGGGAGGGGAGGCAGGAGTGGAAGCAACCTGAGCTAAGGTGAGAGGAGCAAGAGACACTGGCTGTACATGTCCGTTTGACCCAAGTCCAAGGGTTAGTTTCCCGGCTCTTAGATTTTCATCTCATTATCCAGATCTTACAGGAGGAGGGCCGGGACCGACAGGAGGAGCTGTCTGGGCTGCAGTAGAAACTGGGGCTGTGTTAAGAGTTTGTTTCCTGTGTGGACCCCCATACCGCCTAAAGGAGGAACTGGGCTCTGAAAGAGCTGCGACTGTTTGCTTATCTCACACTGCGTCTGAGCGTTTAAGTTTGTAAACAGATCCTGCCTCCGCTTAATGTGTTAGGTACTGGGTAGCTGCCCATGGACCTTTAGAATATGTTCGTCCACTTGCTAGAAAAATAGCTTTTTCTTCGCATCTGGCCTGCAGAGTCACTAAAGAGAGGAACTCATACTCCTATAGGAGTCACTCAGAGCAACAGTGATTCACCTCGTCCTACCAAGGCCACAATGTATTATTAGCCCTCTTCTGTCTGGGACTCTGACAACAACTATACTCTACTTGGTCCTTATCCCCAAATCACCCCTGAGGGAACTAAGGCCCAGTAACTGGAGAGCCTAGGTAGGGTCACAGATTAGAAAGAAGAAGTGCAGGCAGGAACTAAATTCAGATCTGCTCTTCTCTATTTGAGGAAGGATGGGAATTCGGATCTGCTTCTTAGTTCTGTTTCCCCGCCAAGGCATTGTCATGAGGCAGTATGCCTGCTGTAGAGTCTTTTCTCTGTCCATTTGATAGCTTTGGACTGACTACTATGACTGCTACTTTCCAGAGCTGGTTATGGCTCTGCCTTCTTATACTGAAACCAAATTTCAAAGGGGAAAATATGATTGTCCTGAAATATGGCCGTTCCCCGCAGTCATCCCCACCACAGCACACCTTAGACCGTGCCTCCTTAACAACGTCATGTGTCCTTTTCTACCATGAAGCTTTATTGAAGGAGACGAGACTTGGTTGTCCCCCCCACTCCGCCCCGTCCTCAGAGACAGGCGGTGAGCTGTGCTTTCTGGATGTGCTAATGTAAATGTCAGGGGTGCTTTCTCAGCGAGCCTCGGCCACCAGTCTTATTTTCACTCGCACCAGAAATAATCGCAGCGGTCAGGCAAACATATAATCTAAGGAGAAGAAATTGCAGGGCAGGGTGATGCATTTTGACAGTCTTGCCATTTAAATAGTGTGCCATGTGCATGCATTTGATTTAGGTCAGATATACCAGAACATAACAAAGCCGGAAAAGGGTGTGTGGAGATGATGCCATTTGTAGGGTGTGTGGGTACTGCCACTAACCAGGGCCATCTTTGATCTCTGTCACCTGCTGCTAAGGAAATGCAGTATTATAAATTACATAAGATGTCAGGCTCCTAGAGGCATGTCAAAGATGGATCCAGGTCAGAATACCCACCAGGAGTCTGCAAAATAATCCAGCTCTTCCGTGTGGGGATAACTCAATGGGTCTTCCTTTTATTTAACCGCCTAAGAAAGTCCTATGAAGCTGCCAAGGTGACACAGAGGGGCACTCGGAGCTTATTTAGTGGAGAGTGCCAAGGCACTTTTCATAGCCTGCAGGCTTCTGTGGGCTCCAGCCTAGTGTCATGTGGCACACCATCCATTGCCGTGAGAAGCATTTCATGCCTTTAGTTTCCCAAAGCGGGCCTGTCAGCAAATTTCCTAAAGAAAAAAAAAAATAGCTGTGCCCTAGTCAAACTTCACACAGAGTCCTAGCCAATCAGATAGCGTCAGGCCACCATGGGGAGGAATTTGGGGCTTTGCTGAAATAATGGGCTACTGATAACTACCAATAGGATTAATTTGGTTTTTATTCTTCTGTGGCTCTGGGGATTAAAGTCAGGGCCTCACATATGCGAAACACTATGCTGCTTGCAGCTACCGTACCACATGCTGAGCCCACCAACAGAATCTATTAGTACTCGCCAAGAGGATAGGCAATGATCCCGGCATACCACCTGAATGCCCTTCTGGCTAAGGCCACCTTCACTTCTCAATACCCCATTCTTCATCTTGAGTTCAGGCTGGGTTTCCCCGGTCCATGTAAAAGTTTCTATGCCTGAATTTGAAGAAGGGAATTAGTGTGTGAGGATGCACTCCGTGTTATTGCACTAAAGGTGTCCACACTGTGTGCTCTGAGCAGACATCTCAATTTGCCACCACACCCACCCATGAAACCTAGGTTCAGACTAGGAACCGGCCACAGAGGCTCTTTGCAGCTGCGATCAATCAGTCAACAGGGCTTGGCAAGCCAAAGAACACCTCCATGCTGTGCAGGCATTTAAAATGACAAGGACAGAAGGCCAGCTACGGGCTCCTCACATAGCTGTCTGTCTCTGTCATCCCGGAAAGATCTGCTGTTAAGTTGGCATTTGTGTTTTGAGAATGGTTATGGTAGGCAGATTCTAGGTATGTTTTTAAGAAGTTAAAAAAAAATCCATAATGACTGCAGAGAATCACAGCTGTGGGTTAAAGGCGGACTGATACAGCAAGGTGTGTTCCCAGCTATAAAAGCTACTCCTGCAGTTAATTGGCTTTTGAGAACTGGGATAAAATGTGCAAGCATCTAATTAGATCTATTCCCAAATTGGTTTTTCTTTTTTTCTCTCCTACACACACACACACACACACACACACACAGAGGCACGCACACACACATACACACACATGCCAGTTTTCCTCTTGCTTTCAGTTATAACATATACACAGGAAATCAGACAGCATGCATAACTGACATCTACCACTTTGTGTCCACCATAATGGCACTGGTAAGGTGGCTTACACATCACCCGGCCTGGGTTAGATTCCCCTACCCTTCCCACTTGAGTCATTTGATCCTGGCCAAGTTACTCCATCTTTTTTTCTTTGAAACCTCAAAGTACTTAGCAGGAAAGTAGGTCTAGCCCCAGGCCTGGGTTAGTGTGAGGATGAAAATGCTATTATTTCATAGATGGATATAAAATATATCTCCCATCTATACTTTAAATAACGAAAAATATTGAACAGAAAAACAAACATTCCTTCTGTAGTTGAAGTTTGTATGAATCACAGATTATGGACAGGAATCGCTAACTAGGAGAAGATGGTATTTGATTTGGGTCTAAAATATGCTGTATCCTATTGGCTTAGTCACCAGCCTATGGCACCATGGGAAGGTGGCGAGATCTTTAGAACATGCCCTTGGAGAGGATACTGAGATCTTCTCTCCAGCTCCTGTGTGATGGGCAGCTTTGCTCTGCCACGCCCCCAACAGGATATTCTCCCTTGTGTGGGTCCAGAACAACCGGGCCAAATGACTGTGGACTGCGACTTCTGAGACCATAAACCTAAATTAATCTCTCCTTGTTCCAGTAGGTCATCTCGGGTATTTTGTCCACAGAAACTGGCAGCTGCCTAACAAATGATGCTCTTTTTGTTGCCTTCACTGACCCTGACCTTCTAGGAAACAGAACTTAATTATTGCTGGAACTACATGTCCTAATCCCCTTTTGTCTGCTGAGAGAATGGTTTTCTATAAAGCTGTGTTTGATCAAATATTTCTTATTCACACCCAGTCACCCAGCATCCACCCAGCCATCTATGTAACAAGTGTCCAGTGCTTTGTATAAGCTGACATGGGGCTCGGTGCTGGGAGCAATGGAGCTCACAAAGACAATGTCCCTGTCCTCACTCACGGAGCCATGTACTTCAGATTTGCAGTTTTGATAAAATGATTTGTCTCTAATGCAAATGTGGACTGAGGTGACACCAGTGGCATCCAAACTGGGGATCTCCTTACTTCTCCCCCTCAACCCTAGGCAATCTTCCCACATCTATATAATATCCCAATAGTGAAAGGTGACTGTTTTCTCAATAGTCATAAAATATGAAAAATAGCATTTTAGAAACTGCAGCTTGGTATTTAAAGCATGTAAGTCGTGTGCTTGCTTCCAGTCAGATTGTAATCTCAAAGCCACTTCTTTCTACCCAGAGTTCTAAGTGGAATTTAGAAGAGAAATCTGTGAAAGTGAAATGACCCCCAAACTGCCCAATTCTATGAGTTGAGTCTCAAAAGCTGATTGGAATGTTGGCCTTAGATGCCCTAGTATGCTCCGCATACTGGGTTGCCACGGGCTCGCAAAGGAAGCCGTCGTGTGGTAGTTGTGGCTTGCTGGGAGTGGCAGGGTCTGCAAGACACAGGCTTCTTCCATGGTTAGACTTTGAGGTCTACTGTAGCCTAGCGAGCACAGAGGAGCAGTGGGTATCCGTTTCTCGTGGCGCAGTGGATCTGGCCTGAGATGTTCTCGTTTTGCTTGATTTAATTTCTCACTGCAGAGTCTAGAGGGAGAACCTGCAATCGATGTCTGCGAATGCGCCTTCAGACACCCTTAGCAGTTCCCTTAGCACGACAAAGCTCAAGAGCTTTAGGTTAGATTGACCAAGAGCTGCGGAAGGGAGTGTGGCCAGAGTCCCCTGAGACAAAAGGATTTCTGCACTGAGGCCAGTGGGGGTTCTGGTACTTGCCTACATTGCTGCCACACAGGAAGAATTCCAGTTGTGAATTTCCAACTGTGTAACCTTGGTCAGCTCTCTCTCTCTACCTCTCTGGACCTGTTATCCAGAGTGTGTCCTCATTAGAAAATGAAAAAAAAATCACTAAAGGCTACACATGATAAAGGGTTGGTCCCTTCAGGGGTTTATCCCATCCCTATGTCTTTACACTTACTCATATTTCAAGTTTTGTCAGATGTTTTTCTTTTTTGCTCATATAAAGAAGCTTTAAGTCTCTTACTAAAGATATTTCCTGTTCTCTGCAATAACAGTGAAGAAGCGCATCAACTGCCAAGGACCAGGGAACCCTTTATGCTGGTTCAGCTCTTATTCCCAGAATCCTCACAAGATCCCTTTCCCAAAAGTTCAATAAGAGACCGACACCTTTATCGTTTTTTGTTATTGTTGCGTGTTATCTCCATAAACATGGATTTTTAGAAAAATGTTAGCTTACTAATCTGCCAGTCTCCACTTTCAACTCGGTGTGAAGCATGAACAATCCTTAGTTAAGGAAAAGCAGAGAGAAGCAAATGCTTGTCCTTAAGACAGAAGTCAGGGGCAAGCTGTGTTGGAAAGGTCACGGCTGGGATGCAGGAATGCAGCTGAGGTTCTGTGCTGATGGCTCACAACGTTTAGCAAGTGCATGATGATTCCGGCATCTTTTTGAAAATCCAGAACCCTGTGCCCCACACCAGGTAGGTAGAGATGCGGGTAATGTTTACCCTGGGCCAGAGACTGAATCACATTTGAACAGTTACCATTTTTAAGATATCTGCTGTATTAGTAAAACATTTATTTGGAAATGTATAAATACATGTGCATGATCACACACACCCATAATTGTTGCTATTTTTATAGGACAAGAATGTTGGAATATCACCGATTTCATATAACCTAATAAGACAGAGCTTGGAGGAACACAAAGGAACAGGGCAGGGAGGCAGGGTAACTACACAGTTGTGTGGCAGGATCACAATGCTGAAAGGCAGAAGCCACTGTTCACTTGGCTCTGCAGCTGTGGAAGCTAAGGAAAATGGCCAAGCCTGCGCCTCCCCAGCCTGTCAGTGTGATGTGTGTGCCTCATCAAAGCCCATGCTCTCTGCAGCAGAGTGCCGGCTCTCATTAACCCTTACTGGTGGGTTGGTCTGATTCATTTAGAACCCTGCAGCAATAAATGGATGGCGACTGGGATCTGAAGAGGCTGGGCCTGAAAGTGTGTGTGTGTGTGTGTGTGTGTGTGGTGTGTGTGTGTGTGTGTGTGTGTGTGGTGTATATACTGTATTTGTTGTTTATGCATATGTATATATGGGATTTCTTAGAGCAGATTACATCCTAAGAAGTAGGTAGATGGAAGCCGGTCACAGTCAGAGGATGTAAAGGAGTTTCCTAAATGAGAACCACACACATGGGGCAGGGGAAGCTGAAGGGAGCAGGGAGCGCTGGAGTATTCAGCCCACTTCTGCCAGTTCCTCTGGCTGGAGGTGAGTGTTCAGGTGGCTGGGGAAGGGTGGAGGCAGACTGAGAAGACAACAGCAGCACATTTCTCTGGGTGCCCTGAGCATGCAGGAACTCTGTACGTCATCTCATCACTGAGCTTTGAAGGGCCTGCATCTCTGCAATGGGCTTTGCTTGGTTGGGTCCTTGGCAGCCTCAAACTTTTAGAAGCTTAGGTAGAAATTAATTCAGGGTGGAGGGGTACATTGTGAGCATACCAAACACCCCAAAAGCCATAACCTTCTGAATGCAGACCCACTGCTCAGAAAGCCTCAGGCCTTGGGCATTTCAGATTCTGTGGCTGCTCAGCCACTCAAGTCCATGCAAGCATTTCATAACCTGAAAACCTGGGACTCTGATCCCATGCGTGTTAGACAAAAAAATACCCAACCTAGAATAGTAAAACCATTGAAGTGATCTGCTATTCCTTCCAAAAGAGTAATAATTAATAGAATCTTACATTAATGTGAAAAATAACAGTTACCAACACTAGAAACATAGAAAAGCTGTATTTGCCTTAAACAGTGATAAATGTTCATTACAGAAGATGGAAAAAAATAGTAAGATAATTCTACCTTCCCAAAACTACCATTGGTACTTGGTTGGCATTCCCTCTCTCCCTGTCCTGCTCCCTCTCTTTCCCTGTGTGTGTCTCTCTGTGTATGTCCACTTAAAAATTATGGTCATAATTATATAGTTTTATATTTTATATGTATCATTGGACATTCTAGTGAAGAATTTTATTGTGCATGTAATTAAATATTCTCAGAAAAGATAGCATCTATACAGTAGTCCACGTTATAGAGAAAGAATTCTTTCAGTGGCTTGTGTAGAGGTCATGATTAGAAAGTTGGTATATGTAATAAGAATGCTGGAATATTGACACTGTCTCCTATTTTCTTTAAGGTGATTTTCATAATTTCACTTTTAAAAAATGATCTTTGAACCTGGCATTCATTCATTCAATAATTAACATGTTTACAATCTTTTTTTTTCTTTTCTTTTTTTTGGTTTTTCGAGACAGGGTTTCTCTGTGGCTTTGGAGCCTGTGCTGGAACTAGCTCTTGTAGATCAGGCTGGTCTCGAACTCACAAAGATCTGCCTGCCTCTGCCTCCCGAGTGCTGAAATTAAAGGCGTGTGCCACCACCGCCCGGCTATGTTTACCATTTTAAAATCCCCAAACTTACCAATACAGCAATGCTTCTGCTTCACATCTCCCCTGGCTTTAGGTCTACAAAGAAGTAATTGTTGGACTGCGAATGAGAGGGCACAGTGCCCTCCTAACTCCATCACAGCTTCTTTACTAGTTAATTAATTAATTTTACATACCAAGCACAGTTTCCCTTCCCCCCTCCTGCTCTCCTCTCCCACTACATCCATCCACTTCCCATCTACTCCTCCTCTGGCTCCATTCAGCTTCTTAAAACCCAGGGAAACTGGCCTCCGCATGGCCCCAGAGCAGCGGAGGACCGGGGAGAATGAGAGTCCTGTGTGCTGTGAGATAGGCCCCCTCCACCCCTATCTGCAAGGAGGATAACTCTGTCGATCAGAGGGACTTGTTCTATTAGGCTTAAATTGTTCTTGTTGATTTATTAACACAATATTTTTTTTCCTTTGAGCACATTCACAAACAAACCAAGGGCCAACCCACGCTATCCTGGACTTCGGGGATCAGTGGCTTTGGAGTGGAGTGTGATTTAATTCAGAGGCTGCTCACATTTGTGCGTGGCACCCACAGTGCTCCGGAGGAGGAACACAGAAGCTAGTCTGCGGCTATGTTGTTCGAATTTGTCATCTGGGTGAGAAGGAAACAGAGAAGGTGATGGGTACTTCTCTATTGCATTCCCTGGTTCCTTAGGCCAGCGGCAGAGAAGGCCAGAGAGAGGCATCCTGGACAGCAAACACTTCGTCTCCCTTCAGTCATATTCTATCAGAAGAAGGCTCCAAACTCTTGGGAGAGTCACTTAAGATAAAGAACAGGCAGGTGTGGCCACACATACCTCTGGTCCCAGAAACCAGGAGGCAGAGGCAGATCTCTGTGGTCTACACAGGAAGTTCCAGGACAGCCATGACTACAGAGTGAGACCCTGTCTTGAAATAAAACAAGGTCAAAGATAGATTGTAAAATAAACTATCTCAAAAACAGTAATATGTAATGGGGGGACTTCTAACTTTCTGCTGTGACAACTACATTTAGGAGCTGGGGAGATGGATCCATTTGGTAAAGTACGTGCCATGTAAACATGAGGACCTGAGTTCAAATCTCTGGCACCTATGTAAAAGTCAGGCATATCATGTCTGTCTATACCTCTAATTTTGGGGGTAGAGAACAGAGACAGTTGGGTCCCTGGAATTCCTGGCTCAGTCGGTAAGCTCTGTGTCCAATGAGAGATCCTGTCTCAAAAGATAAGGTGGAGAGTAACAGTCTGTCGAGATGAATGTAGAGTATAGAGAGGACCAGAGATCAGTTTCCAGAACCCACGTGGGCAGCTAACAGCCTCCTGTAATTCCTGCTCCAAGGGGCTCTGACAACCTCTTCTGGCCTCTTCGAGAGCCTGCATTCACATGCACGTACCCACGCACATATACACATATTTAAAATTAACAAAATAAATCCTTTTATTAGAAAGATATAGTAAGCAGGCTTACGTTGCAAGCCTGCACCATGCCCATCTGCTAGAACAGTGCTTCTCAGCCTGTGGGCTGAGACCCCTTTGTGGGAATCTCATATCAGATATCCTGCATAGCAGATATTTGTATTATAGTTCATAGCAGTAACAGAATTGCAGTTATTAAGTAGCAGCGAAATAACTTTATGGCTGGGGGTCACCACAGCATGAAGAACTATATTATTGGGCCGTGGCATTAGAAAGCTTGACAACCACTGGTTAAGGACAGGCAGTGTGCTATGTGCCTCTTCAAGCTTTTCAGATACCCAGTTAATATTCTCAGACTCTATTTTAGAATATGCTTGGTCCTGTCCTCAATCCTGACCCACCTGGCAGGGGGATAAGAGTCCTCAGTATGTCTCACAGTGAAAAGTTCATGCCTGGCAACTTGACTTAATCCATTCTAGAGCCCCATTCAACTACTCTTATCAGCCTAGGAAGAAAGAAAGACTCGAAGAAGTTTGTTTGTTTTTTCTAGGATTGGGGCTTTTGAATCAGTGTTATCCCAGAAGAAAGCAAAGAGACCATCCCCACACTCCCCAGTTTTAAGCCTGAGCTTCACACCTGTAGTCGAGCAGTTTGGCTGTTGCTGTTTCAGAAGACTGTTAAAGTCCTATGCTCAGAGCTCTCCTCGTCCCAGGAGTAGCAGGTTTGGCCCGGGCAGCCTCATTAGTATGCATATTAGAAATATGTGCATGGGCTTTCCAGAGTTGCTCAGCCTTGGCTCTAAGTCATTCTTCATAGGGGGATACGTTAGTCAGGTTTTTAAAAAATGCTTTTATTAGGGGATATGGATTACGAGCGGGTTTTATCATTTTTACATGTACATAATGCATTTAGATCATATCCCACCCCTTACCCTCTCTTGATCCCCCCACTCCTGCTAATCCCTTTCCTCTTGCTTGCTAGTCCTCTTCTACTTTCTCTCGCTTCTTTAGGGGTTGGAGGGTGTGGCTCAGTGGGCTCTTTACAGGAGTGGAGTACCTGTGAAGTGTTGGCTACAACACAAAAGAAAACCTCTCTCCTTCCTCATCAACCATGATAAGTCTTTGTAGGGAAGTGGGAGGACGACAGACATGAGTCCCTCCCCTTTCTATGACAGAGTATTCCAGAGGCCCAATCTCGTGGTGCTCTTATTCAGGTGATCACAGATTCTGTGTATTCAAGAGTGTAACAGCTATATCATGCCTAGAAGTGGGAATTGCACATTGGTCCTTCTCCACGCCAGCCCAACCTCAGTCTCTTCTCCTTGATTAACTTAGTGTTTTGTCTTTGTGACAAAATGCTTTAGAGAACTAAAGGAGGAGAGATTTATGTAGTCTCGTGGTTTCAATCCAAGCCATTGCTTAGGGCCTGAGGCAAGATAGATCATGGCAGAGGGAGTGTATGGTTTCCAAGGCATTCCCCCCTCCAGTGATCTGTTTCCTTCAATGAGACCTCGCCTCCTGAGAGTCCATTCAGCTATGAACTCTTCAATAGGTTTATTCATTGATTAAAGGGGGATGATCCAATCCCCTTAGTAGTTCTACCAGTCAAGAACCAAGTTTTCAACACATATGCCTTTTCAGGAACTGTATGTATTTAACCATAGCACATGGACTGTGTAATGTATGGAGTTCAGTGGCATCCCTGGCCTTTATCTCCTCTGCCTACAGAGTACACACAAGCATGCATGTACACACACACACACTATAATAACAAATGGCTCCAGACATTAACAAATATCTTGGGTATGATAATAAAATGGTCCCCAGGTGAGAACCAGGACATACATACACTCTAATATGTAGAAATCAATACATGTAACACAGATTCTCAGACTTGCATAGCATGGAAAGTTCTGTTTGGCTTTCATTTATTACATTAAAACCACGTGTTTTAGGAATACCTGTCCAGCTTACAGATGTGATGTGATTATGTGTATAAAGCCACACCTCAATGAGAAAGGTAGCCTCCTGGGAAAGTGACAAAATTAATACACATCTGCTTGCAGCTAGGCAAACATTACATTGAGAGAAGAGTCCGCCTTTGTCCTTTCCTCTTCTCGATCTTTCCATTTGGAGCATCCTTTCGCACTAACAGACCAGACTGTGAATACTGGGCACTTTTGCAAGGTTCATGTCTGACATTCTGGCTCAGACACACCTCTAATGGTCTTGGTTGGAAGTAACCAAGCTGATGGGACTTGCCCAGGACATGCCAGACGCTGTCCTCAGCCTTGACTTCCATTGTGTTCTTTGTCTTGATGATAATCCCTCTAGGCAAACACTGTTGATCCCACCATGTGACACCTGGAGAGCCAGATGTGGACCACAAGTACACACACAGCAACTCAAGGGCGGGGCTCACTACTGGCCACTTCCTTGTGTCACTGCCCAAAGATCCCATATGTTTGCTTTTCAAGGATCTCAAATGACCACAGTTCTAAGCTAAATTCTAAGTTCTAAGAGGTGTGTCGTCTTCTGCTGCTGGTTGACAGCAATGGGGTCACATGTTTTTTTGTTTTTTGTTTTTTTTTAAGACATACCGGTAGTTCCAGCAGAGGGAAGTGTGGGGGAAGGCCATTGCTCCTTCTGCTGGCATACCCAGGATAGAATGTATGCATTCTAGTTTTATTTTTATAGCAATTAAGTGGAAGATGTAATTAGTTCTCTTGTTTCACATAATGGATTAAGCTGTAAAATCTAGAGTGCTTGGCTAGAATCTTTCTCCCCAAATTTAGACATTTACGGAAAGAAGTGATTAGTTAGAGGCTTAGAAAAGGCTACAGTTGCTACTGAGGCTTCCCTCTGCCGCTACTGTTAACATGGGCTCATGTCCTTCTGAGAAATTGCACGTGGTGCATGGGGCCTTTTCAGGTCATTCCAGTAACTTCTTCTTCTTCTATAATTGATACATGATCCCTTGTCCCCCAAGGGATGGCTGGACACCTAGGTAGCCTAGGCTGTACCAGAATGCAACCATCCCCCTTTCTGGTCCATCTCCCTTACTTTGCGCTTTTGACCAAAGATGTGACGCTTCTCTGAGAGCCATAAAGGGAGCTTTCTGGCTGGCCTTCCTGGGCTCTGGACAGAAGGCCACCATCTTGCTCTCGAACAGTAGAAGCCAGCAAAGCATTTTAGACTAGAAAAGATACATGATCAGGTAGACATGTTTGTAGAAAGGGCACTGTCTCCAAAATGGAGAATGTTTTAGGACGGTCTAAACAACTAAAAGCGACCAGTTGGAAGGCATGCTGAGGCCGAGGTGAAGAACAGACAGTTTGGGTGTGAGGTGGTACGGTGGACCTAACTAAATGAGCGAAGGCCTGACCGACTGAGAGGACATGGGACTTAGTGGAGAAAGATGGCATCTCTGTTGCTGCCACAGTGCTACCTGAGAAATGGTGGGTGTCTGGCTACTTACCCTGATACCAACAGAAGCAACATCTTGTGGAAGAAGCAGTGTGATAGGAGTAGAAGATGGCATGCTCCTTAGGGACGCATTACACTAGCCTCCAGGTGCTGTGGAATAGCCCATTGGCCATCTGGGTGTGAAGCTCTGCAGAAGGCTGGCACAGGGATACACCCCTTGGATTGTTAGTGCACAGATCCTTAAGGGGATGGGAATGGGCAGATGGTGCTCCACTAGCTGGGTCTTTTCCTCAGGCCTCACACAGCTGGCCTAGGGCGGAGGTGTAGGACACTGTTTCAGGACACACTGGGAGGCCCTGGAGCAGGGAGGACACATTGCAGCAAGGACGGTCTCTGGGCAGGTGGCCTCTGAGATGAATGATGAACGTAAGACTGCCCAACATGTGCCTCCCTTCACCTTCACATTTTGGTTGTTCAGAGGCTTCTGAAGCCACATCCTGCTGTGGCTCCAAGATCAGAACAGGCATTTTTGGGTGCTTCCTTTTCTTGGCCCTATGCCCCATGCTATCTGAGGAGCCCCAAATGAAGATGGCCTTTCTCCCTCCTTATTTACCCGACCTGAGCTTTTCAACTAACTACTTCACAACTATTGTATTTCTAAAACTGGACCCTCAGCTCAAAGGGGGAGGGGTCGGTGTTCCTTTGGGGCCATTTCCACTTTGTCCCTGTTTTGGGCTAGCACACATGGCTGTTAGGAATGTTGGGGTCTCTGTTTCATTCACTGATCATGAGTAGTAACCCAGAGAGGAGGAGTTGTTGGAGCATATGGCCATTCCATTTTTATTTTTTTTTCGGAAGCACTGCTCTGTCTTCCACAGCACCTGCCCCACCCTACATCCCTGTCAGCAATGCTCTCTGGTTCCAGTTCCAGCCTTGCCCAAACTGTTTCCTGATTTTCATACGCTAGCCACTCTGTTGGCTGTAAGACGGCATCACCTACCTCTTCCCAACTGCTCACCAACTAGCGCATACGTTGGGTATTGACAGATTAAAATCATAGCTTTCTAGGCGGCCAGCTGAGCAAGAGCACACAGAGGTCATGTGACCGCCTAACCTCGCTTATGAAGACTGGCCTGCCTCACTGAAACGCGCACCCTAACCTGTGAAAATGAGAGGAAACAGACCTTTAGGAGTTCAGAAATGTTGCAGTTCAAAGTGTTTTGTTTTTTAATTGTGCTCTGTAATGGCTATAGTAATATTCATAAAGCTCTTCAGAGGAGGTTGTCATTTGGTATTGAGTCCATCACAGGTGTCACTGGGTTCAGAGCGTTGCTGCAGAGATTAAGTTGCCCCTGCAACTCCAGTGCTCTTCCGATTAGCTGAGCTCGGGGGTGATTTCCATCACTCATCTGCCGGAAACCGAGACATGCTTATTAGAAGTGCGCAAGTCAGGGCGAATGCTCCGGCAGAAGTTCTGCAATTCAGAGATAGCGAGTCACATTTTTTGTGCACCTGTGGCAGACAGGGCCTCTGAGACACTTCCAGTTTCAGTGAATGCCACATTGAAGAGCGGCTTTGCTGTTCTCAGAGTGGGTTGCTTGTATTTCTTGACACTCTGTCCTAGTGATTTTCACATCAACAAAAGCCCAATGGGTACTATGGAAATATCAGTGCTGGCAAAGCTAGAAGGCCCTCCTTCCTGTCTTCTCTATATTCTGGGGAAAACTGGTCACCAGAGTGTCAGGAGCCAGGGGATGCTGGGAAAGCT
>JAQHUG010000021.1:10559442-10582808 GCA_028555095.1 Dicrostonyx torquatus | reverse complement strand
TTCACCACATAGACTGTCTCTTCACCACATAGACTGTCTCTTCACCACATAGACTGTCTCTTCACTTTAAGTTCAGCTTTAGCTTAGATTAATCAGGTGCCTAAATCATATACAAAATTTTACAGTTAAGTGAATAATGGCCTCATTATGTAACCAGGTTATATCATTTTTATGAATAACATCAAGGTCACACCATATAAACAAGCAGAGAACTTAATTCCCTAATGAGAAAATCAGATTCCCAGGGTGCATTGAGAAACTGCCCAATCTGCCAGTAACCACCAAAATGTGAATTAAAGCAAGCATGACACATCCTCTCTCATCTTTAGATTTCTTATTTCTAAAAGTTGTGATAAAATTTGGGAAGCGACTCAATGGGTAAGGTGCTTACTGTATTCTCTATACACAAACCAGACCCAGAATGTCTATTTAACCCCAGTACTGGGGGTAGGACAATAGAGATAAATGGATCTTTGGAGCTCAATGGCTGGCCAACCTGGTTGAAAAAGACAAGATGAAAGTTCATTGAGAAATCCTGTCTCAAAAATGAGGCGGGGAGCTAGTGTGATGGCTCAGTGGGTAAAGGCACACTTGCTAACACACATGACAAATTCTCTCACTAGAAACCACACAGTGGAAGTAGAGAACCATTTCTCACAAGTTATTCCCTAACCTCCATGAGGATTTCTGTGGCGTGAGTGCCCACACATCACACACACACACACACACACACACACACACACACACACACACACACACACCACAGAAATGATGATGATGAAAAGGCATCCAGTTTTTGATGTGTCTTGTTAAATTCATAAATTTTCATATGTATTGCCAAAGAATTTGCAAACTTGACACCTATAACAATTCATCTTGCTAATTGTTCTGTCATTTTTACTTCCCAAGGATGTCAATGTTCAGTGAGAGATTCCTGTCTCTCTACCCTTTTTTCTACACTGAAGTGATCATATTTTTGTTGTTAAAACTTTTTTCTAGATTTTTTTAAAATTTTATTTATGTGCACAAGTGTTTTCTTGCTTATATGTCTGTGTACCACAGTCATTCAGTGCCCACAGAGGCCAGAAGAGGGTGTCAGATCCCTCAAAACTGGTGTTCCACATGGTTGTGTCATATAGGTGCTGAGAATAAAACCAGGGTCCTCTGGAAAAGACACCAATGCTCTCTGCCACCGAGTCACCTCTCCAGCCCTGAGGTGACAGTTTATAAGTGTTGGGAGCGTGTGAGCCGATTGTTGCACAACTGAGAAAATTTCAGGGATCAAATACCCATTCATGGAGATGTTTCTGTAACCTGGAAAATGTGTCGACGGAAAAGACAAATGCCATTTTAGGTAGCCCCGGTTTCCACTGCTCACCTCCCCAGACAGGTGATTAGGAGGTACATGGTGTCCTACTCAGGGTGGACGTCCATTCCTCTGTCCTCCCTTCATATAGTCTATGGCAGTGGTTGTCAACCTTCTAATGCTGTGGTCCTTTAATACACGCCCTCATGTTGTGGTGACCCCCAACCATAGAATTATTTCTCTGCTGCTTCATACAAATGTTGTAAATCATAATGTAAATATCCAGTATGCAGGATATCCATCTGAGACTCCCAGGGGGGTCACGACCCACAGGTTAAGAACCACTGGTCTAAGGACTGTTTCGGAGCTCAGTGAACAGTTCAGCACTATGGCTTGATTCCTCTCGTGCACTGGAAGACAGTTATGTGAATGTCACTAAAACTTGTTTCCATCATTACATCATCTACTACTCTTTAAAATAAAAAAACTTATACTGTCTCCAGGCAACAGAATGATTGTCCAGTGATGAAATGTTCTTGTCCGTTGTTGCCTTGCTTAGTTTTGAATACTTAAATTATGTCAATGGCTTTCTCGGGACATGTTCGACACAGTGGAATCCCCACCAGCTCTCTCGGCTGGTCCTCCGCACTTCCACCCGCTGACATATGTGGTACAGCCTGAAGATACATCGTCTTGTGAAGGGAGCCGATTTCTCCACGGATCTTCTTACTACAGAGCTGGGATGAGTGGAGAAAGCTCATACACAAAGGCTTGTCACTGGGACCTGAGGCCATCACCACACAAGTTTTCAACCTCAAAATAGCCGCCATTCCAAACCATTTGTAAAGTATATGTCCTGTTTGAAAGGCAATGATACAAATCTCACAATCAAAATCATTCTGCTTTGATGTAGCGAAGACAAACGTGAACCGTTTTCACCGGAGCGGCACAGAGCACTCTGGGCTCTCTTCCTCTCAGCACAGACTCATCTTTGTTGTCTACCTAAGTTCCCTGCTAGGGCTGTGTGCCGATGGAAGCTTCTGGAGTCTGCGTGCTAGTCTTTTGGGATAGAGATATTTGAGGCCTTCAACACCATGGGAAGTCACCCGCATTTGCGTGTCTTCTACAAGCACGAACCATTCAATGTCAGCTTATTGGGGAAGACCCCAATAATAAAATAATAATAAAACATGGGTAGGCTCTGGGATGTGGCTTCACCAGGTACTAAGAATATGACTTTAGCTTACCTCAGTCTGATTCTGCCTCTGAAATGTGTCAGAAATGAGCGTTTGACAAAGTAGTGAAGATTTAGGAAAACTTATGTCTATATAAGAATCAATGTGTGGTTATTGCTAGGTCATAAGCACAGGTGAATATGTATGCAATTCAATAGATCAATGATTATGTATATGATATTCAATAGCCAATATATGGTAATTATAATATTTACGAACCATCTTGGCTAACAGTGCACGCAGGAGGCCTTTGCATAAGTCCCTTCTTGACTGACTTTAAAGCTGCTCATTGCAAGTGATGTTCATTGGTTAAGTTTCTTGTCTGAACGAGGAGTTCTCATGGGTGACACATGCTTCTTCCTCTGCTTTCTGCTCATTAGTGTGCCCTGGTGAGAAGGCTCAGAGGTCACTGTTGTTTTCTTAGACCAGGAAAGAGAGTCCTTTTTACCAGGAAATCTAGCAAGACCATAAGGGACTCTATCCACACTTGTGTGCTCATTAGTGCTATGCTGAACCACATAAATTGAACTGGGTTCTTAATAACTCTGATTCAGACACTCTACAGAGTGCAACAAAGATGTGTTCTATTTCTGCCAGAAACTTGCAATAAAGCATCCACAACAATCTGTAAAAATATCTATGCTGATAACATAGAATTCTCAGTTCATTTCTTTTTTAAAACTTTTAAATAAGTTTTTGGGAATTGCTATACATTAATACACTGTATTTATATCATTCCTACAATTCTTTCTCTACTCTCCAACTCCTCTCTCACTCTATTCCTTCTCAGATTCATGACTTCTTCTTCTATAATACACACACACACACACACACACACACACACACATCCTTCTGAGTACATTTAGTGTTGCTTACACATACATGTGTCTAGGGCTGACTACTTGGGACTGGATATGGCTCTCATATCTAGAGAAAACTGATTCTCCCATCAAATCCATTGCTTGAATATAGTTCTTCATCTAGGGGTGGGGCCTTGTGAAATAGCCCCTATCCCCATTGGTGTGTTGAATTCTGTAGTCATTATGTAGGTCTTGTTTAGGAAATCATAGTGTCCAGATTTCATGGGTGATGTATCCCTACTACATCTAACAGACATTGTCTCAAGGCAGATGTCCTGATTCTCTGGCTCTCACAAGCCCCTCCGCCCCCTTCTCCTACAATGTTTCCTGATCAGTTCATTTCTTATGTCCATCAACCAGTCTTCAACTCTTTTAAGATCTATCAGAAACACTATCCACACCAGAAGCAACCCAGATATCCATTAGTGAGAGAATGGACAGATTGAAAAATTGTAGTACATTCAGGGAACCATATTCTAGTCCACAATAAAAAATTCTGAGGAGCTGTTTGATGCACCTATATAGGGAAATCTTTGAAACTACTTGTTGAGCCAATGGAGTCAGAAACAAAAAAAAAAATCCTGCAAGATTTCATTGCTACAACATTCAGGAATAAGTAACTCTAATCTACAGTGGTAGGGAAAGGAATGGGAGCCACATACAGGTTAAAGAAGGAGTATTTGCAGGAAAAGGCAGAAGTTTCTGGGGTGATGACAGCCTCCTGTTAGTTTTAGATGGAAGGATAAGCAGTCGCGCACACACAAATTCACCAAACTGCATAGTTGCATTTTCTGCATAGACAGTATAACTCACACATCCATTTACAATACTGCCCAAGAAAAGGAAAAATGAATATGGGAAAGATAGGAAATCAGCTCTTAAAAGAGCCCTCCTAGGACTAGGGAGCTCAGTGGTTAAGAGCACTGGCTGCTCTTCTAGAGGACCTGGGATGGATTCCCAGCATCCACGTGGTTGCCGACAACCATATGTAACTCCATTCTAGGGGGATCCAGTGTGCTCTTTTGGCCTCCTTGGGCACTGCACACATTGGTGCACAGACTTGCAGGCAGGCAAATCACCCATACACGTAAAAATTAAACGGAAAGAAAAAGACATATTGATAGATTCTATAAAATTCTATTATATTTATACAATATAAATTCTGTAAAAATGAAAGTACCATTGAACCCTGATCTTAAAACTAAATAAAACCTGCCAAGGTAGCTTCCACAGCATAAATAAATTATTTCATAATTTTTAAAGCTTTTGCCCTGAAATAAGGTGCAGTATAAACAATCCTCACTTTAACAGCTAGAGGGCGTTCTGTTTTAAATTCCAAAGTGAAAGATTTTTTAATGTCTCTGGACACATTACTATTTTCGTCTAGAAAAAAGAACAGGTTGTTTTTTTAAAAATTTATCTTTGCAACTTGGGCTTGTTAAACTCCTTCATGGGAGAAGTGGGAGTGGTACATTGGCTGGAATAGAACAGAAGTGTGTGTGTTTGAACTCTGTACAGACTGATTTCATGCAGGACATTTTCATTTTGTGTGTAAGAATGAGACACCAACTGGCTGCTCTCATTTGCTCTGGCATGTGCATTTGCTGAAATTCGAGAAACATATGTATCAGGAAGGGTGGAGGCAACGTTAAGCTGAGTCTAGACACAGTCATCACCCAATTTTTGAGGACCTCCGGGAGGTGGACATGAATATGCTTCATTTGTTTTTATTCTTCAAAACCTTCATGATTTTTGGTTTGGTTTGGTTTGGTTTTTTCAAGACAGGGTTTCTCTGTAGCTTTGGAGCCTGTCCTGGAACTAGCTTTTGTAGACCAGGCTGGCCTCGAACTCAACAGAGATCCTCCTTCCTCTGCTTCCTGAGTACTGGGATTAAAGACATGCGCCACCACCACCCAGTCCTTCATGATTTTTTTCTGCTGTGTAGTACTCCATGTGTAAATATACCCCATCTTATTTATCCACTCTTTGGCCGAGGGGCATTTAGGTTGTTTCCAGGTTCTGGCTATGACAAATAATGCTGCTATGAACATAGTTGAGCACATGTCCTTGTGGTGTGATTGAGCATCCTTTGGATAGAGACCCAAAAGTGGCTGGGTCTTGAGATAGGTTGTTTCCTAATTTTCTGAGAAATTGCCATACTGATATCCAAAGGGGCTGCACCAGCTTGCACTCCCACCAGCAATGGAGGAGTGTTCCCTTTACCCCACATTTTCTCCAGCATAAGTTGTCATCAGTGTTTTTGATCTTGGTCATTCTTATAGGTGTAAGATGGACTCTCAGAGTTGTTTTGATTTGCATCTCTCTGGTGGCTAAAGATATTGAGCATTTCTTTAAGTGTCTTTCAGCCATTTTAGACTCATCTGCTGAGAGTTCTGTTTAGGTCTGTACCTCATTTTTTATTAGATTATTTGTTCTTTTTATGACCAATTTTTTTAGTTCTTTGTATATTTTGGAGATCAGCCCTCTGTCCGATGTGGGGTTGGTGAAGATCTTTTCCAATTCTATAGGCTGCCATTTTGTCTTGTTGACCGTGTCCTTTGCTTTACAGAAGCATCTCTGTTTTAGGAGGTCCCATTTATAATTGTTTCTCTCAGTGTCTGTGCTGTTTTATTCATGTGGTCTTTCTGGCTGTGCTCCTCATCTCCAGGAACCTCAGCCCCCTACTCTTTATGTACGTTGCACCATGTGACATTTCCTGAAGCCCTCAGAACACTTCCATTTCAGTCTCTTGGCAGTGACAGTCATTTCTGCCCCCTACTGGTATCTCTACCTCTCTACTGTAAGCCTGAATCCCACATCTCCAGCAGAGTGGTCATGGGGTGCCTACCTGAGGAAAAGAGAGAGCCTGTGTCTGTCTCTACAGCAGATTCTTTTTCAGATTGAAGTGTTTCCAATTTGTCATTTCATGGTATGCAGGATTTTACACCGAAAGATTGCACAAACCTCTCAGCTTTTAAAACTTCCTAATATGGAGTAATTAGGATTTTTGTGCCAATAACAACAAAAGGGTCACCCAGACTACTTTCTGTGACAAAATAACAATGGTAGCAAGAGAAGAAAGAAAAAACATTGATTCTGAAGTTTCATAGGCTAAAATAAAAAGGCAGAGACTTTGTAATGTTAGTTTTGAAAGTAGAGATTAAACTCTGAAGCCCGACATGTTCCCATGAGCCCTAACTTGTGACAGCAATATGGAGCAGCCAGGACACATCACCTAAAATCTGTCACTGAGTCCCAGCAGCTGGCTAGAGACTCGGGTGTGTTGTGTTTGTAAGCAGTCCATTGTCTGAGCACATAGGACACCACACTGCTTTCTTCACGTTGCTTCGGATAAGGTATTAATATGTATCCCCATTATTCCCTCTTTGTGTATACTTGTCCATTTATATGTATACATACAATCAACACAGCATATGCAAATGTCCATGAGATGACAGTAAACTGTAGATGTTGGTAAACTGATATTCTTCTTTGAGACTATCTTTGGACCTTTAACCTTTGAACTTTCTGTTCCCTTTATCTGTATGCTTCTCCCTCACCCCAGATAACCAGATGTTCATTCTCCCCTCCCCTGCATCTTCACCTTGCTGTGTCCTCACAGCCCCCTTTCAGAACCTCAGGTATATTTTTTGCATTGTAAATTCCTCAGTCTGAGTTCCATAAGGGGAAAGACTCTGCCTGTTTTACTCAGTCCATGTTCCTAGTGTTTACCACAGTGCCACACATATCATAGAAACTCCAGAAATGTACACAAAATGGAAGGAGTGGATGATTGAAAGGCCATCTGATCCTGTGCTCTATAGTACATCAAAATTAGATGGGAACTAAATGCAACGTGAGGTTCTTCCCTCGGCAATCCCACATGCTCACCACAAGAGGTCACTCATGACCCAGTGAGGGCAAAACCTTGGCGCCTTGAGAGTTCAAATGTATAGACCCTGTCATGAGTTCTGACCAATAGCAAGTGAAGACTCACTGGACTGAAGTGGTGGGAAGTGGGATTTGTAGCTTTGAGGGGGACCTTGGCTGCGAGAGAGTTGGAATGCAAGAAGACTAAAGGGCCTGAGGCTCCTCATTGCCGCTGTCCCCTGCAGGGTTGTGGTGTGCTGAGGGAGGGAGAGTCACAGTGACTGACCTCCCACAACCAGCCTCTCAGGTGACTGGCAGGCTCTGAGACCCATGCCCTGTCTTTGCTTTACGAACAGTTGCAGACTAGGAACCTGCGCTTAGCCATGGCGTGGTATTGCAGCTGTGCAGAGGTGATTCATTTCCTTTTCTACCCGCTCAGCCCCACGGACTTTTGAGGTTGTCCCCGAGGCTCCCCATGGGCTCTCTTTCACCTTGCACTCTCTGAAGACAAACTTGTCTGCTTTTCTGCTCTTTCTTCAGGAGGTCTTGCGCCCACAGCCCGGGGCCTTTCGAGGCTTCCACTACCTTTCTGCCTCGCCCGCTGCTTCTGCAACAAGCGCTCTTCTCCAGATAGATCTAAAGTGGATGACCTTTTCTTCCTCAAAGGACTTTGTGGGAAGAAGGGGGGACCAGGGGTGAGCAAAATGTTCAAACTGGGGCATCTCTGCCTGGCAGGCCCTGTGGGCATCTGTGTCCAAATGTCATTGGAATGAGGCAGCCTCCAACATCGTGAGGCCATGGCCTTTCTCTTCTGGGGTTTTGGTTGTTACTCCTCATTCTCTGTATGCCTTTGGGTACCTTTCCATGCTTCTTCCCTTTGCCCCTCCCCCCATATTTATCTCCTGGTTTCCCGTTCCCCTTGGTGGCTCTTCACTGAGCCTTTTATTGGAACTGTTTGCCTGGTGTCATGCTTATTTCACACTAGCTTAAAAAGCACATGCATGCCATCACAGTTCCCCACTGGGTTTATTTTTCCTGCATGTGCTGGGCCTGACACCCCTGTGTGCCCCAGAGGTTAATTATTCAATGCACAAATCTGTGCCTTGCTGGTCTTATTTTGAAAACACAGCAGGAAATGCACTCGGGTGTTCTGAACACCCTACCTCCTTGTCTTGAGCTCCCTGCCTCCTAGTACTCTTTAAGAGCTTTCACCCCCATTAGCTTTCCTGTGCAGACCAAGGGGGCCATCCCTTATCATCTTGCATTAAAACAGGAAAAGCTGCTTCTTTCTGCCCATGGGCATTCATTTCCGATTACTGCTGTAACAGATGACCATATTCTTAAAGCTGAAACAGGACAGATGTATTGGCTTACAGGACCGAATACCAGAACCTGACCCAGGCTCCTCTGAGCTGGAACTGGGAACTCTGCTCCTAGCTGAAGGCTTCAGGGAGTATCTATTTCTTTGCTCATTCTGAATGACATAGCTCAGTCCCTTGAGGTTGTAGGACTGATGCCCCCATTTCCTAGCAGCTGGCTGTCAGCAGAGGGCAGGGTTTTTTTGTTGTTGTTGTTTGTTTGTTTGGCTTGAAGTCCTTCTTCCACTATCTTCAGAGTCACCTGTGCCTCAAGCTGGCTTCAGCCATCAAACCTCTGCTCTTTCTTTGATCTCTCACCCTGACTCAGCTGGAAAACTTCTCCCTGTAGGGGCTCATTACTAGGTTGTGTTCAACCTGATAATCCAGGATAATCTCTTCATCTCAGAATCTCCTCCCTTCCCCCAAACTGCAAGAGTCATGCATCATGGAGGGCAGCATGCGCTTGAGCCCCAGCCCTTGATGTAGGCATCTGTGGTCGCTGTTGTTCCGCCTAGCTAGCGCAGCACTTCCCAGTTCTTTCCTGGGAAGGAACCCCTCATGGTGGGTGTAGCTGGAAATGTGCGGTGTGCCGCCCAGTGAAGCACGTCCAGGAGCCAGGGAAGCCTGTCTTCATCAAGCCTTGTGTCTGTGAACCTGGCCAAGGCTGTATGGGCTCTGTTGTTTCAGGGCACTGCCAGTACCGTTGAAGTATAATCAAGAAATTTTATCTTGAAAAGGGAAAAAATAATAAGCTGGGCATGATGGCCTATACCTGTAATTCCAGCACACAAGCAAGCTGGAGCAGGAGGATTACTGCAAGTCCAAGATCAGACTAGGTTACAGCTTGAGGCCCTGTCTCAAGAAAGAAAGGGGGCGGGAGAGAGCGGCAGAGAGAGAGGAGGACTTAATAAAATCTATTACCAGTCTGCTGCTGACATCCATTCTTCTCCTTCTAATTGCCTGTCTTTGGTAAGACAACTCCGGTTTTATTTGGGCTCGAACCAGCTCAGAGAAGAAGATCCTATTCACAGGGAGCCTCCCGTGGACATCCAGACCGTTAAGCAAAGAGGCTCAGACACTTTCCCACTCCAAATCTCCAGCTCTAATTACCCCACAGCAGCCAGGGCAGAATACCTGATGGAGCAGTTCCTCGGGGAACAGAACTGTGCTCAGGAAAGGAGGCCTTCAGCATGAGTCGCCAGCTATGTCACTGCAGAGTGGGTGAATGATCCGGTCAGGAAGGTTTTGTTTTGTTCCAAGTCTCGTGGGTTTGTCTGAAAGGCAAAACACTGATTTCTATGATGATCAAATAGAATCTAGGCCAAAAAGTACACATGATACCCCCAAATAGAAACGACGCTCTCATATTGCTGAACTGAAGAATTCTCAGTCTAAACTGTGAACTTCTAAAGTAAATTTATCTTGGGACTCATCTCAGTGCTAGAGAGGTTACTTAGCAAATTCAAGCAAGGCCCTGAGTTCCGTCTTCAGCATGGTGTGTTTGTGTGTGTGTGGGGGGGGTAAATTTGTCTTTATAATTTCAAAATGCATCATACATTAGAAAATGCATGTCACAGAAGAATAAAGTCATTGTTCCAGCCAGTGGCCTCTGAGATAAGTCTCCCCATGGTCATTATTTCCACTGAAGAAGCGACTTCCACCTGGGTCTTCCATGACATTTAAAAGCCAATTTGTTGAAGGTCACCCAGCGGTAAGCTAATTGGCTTACACATCATGTTTTCAAACTCTCTTTCTAGTATCTAAAAATCATTTAAGGGATGAGCTCCAAACAGTGAGAGTCTGGAGGCTGGAGAATGGTCATTGTGAATGAGAGTTTAGAGAGGATACAAATTCCAGCAGGGGTGTGGTCCCTGCCATCACTGTGTCCTCTAAGTGGAGAGTCTAGACAAAGACACGACAGCAACCAAGAACAAAAAGATGTAGAAGCTTTGTGTCTGTTTGACATCATCGTCCAGTGCATTGGCGGCTGTTTCTTACGCGCCAAGACCCTGCGTTCTTGTTTCTATTACTTAGAACTATTGTTTGCAAACAATAGGAACCAGTTAAAAAAATGGCTAAGGGAAAGGAACAGGCTGAGAGGAGATATTTGAAGGCTGTAGAAGTGTCCTGTGGATCCCAAGAGCCAAATTGCAGCCTGGCCATCAGAGGGTTTGGACTAGACAGCTTGAGATTTGCTTTCAGACTCGGGGTTGGTTTTGTTTTGCTGTAGTTCCTCTCACCTGGCTTCTCTTTTCTCTCTTTCAGTTTCTCTGTGCCTATTGCTTGCCTACCAAACCTGTTTTGTCTAACCTGGATAAGATACAGCTCCTCGTAGATTTTTTTCTGTTTAGAAACTCAGCCCTGATGAGATTTGAAATTTTAGTCCCCTTGCTAAATTGGTACATAAGGAACCGTGACTCCTGTTGGTCAGGGTTCCACCATGAATCAATTGTCTAAGTCTAGGTGAAATGAACAAGGCTGGCAGGTGCCAGTCTTTAGAGTCCTCGAGATGGGAGGGAGGCAGCTCTAGAGAAGGGGAGACTTGCAGTAAGCTACAGAGTCCCCACAGGTGTCTTGGAGTCTGACTGAAGAACCTCACATTGGTTTCAAGACTGGAAGGCCAGGCCTGGGGAGAGTGGACAGATGGGAGGATGGACACTCATTCACCATGAGTCTTTGATTGCAGCAGCTACGTGGGTACCATTCTCTGAAGACTGAGTCAGTACTATACCCTGAGAAAACAAGGGCAGATGCTTCTAGATATGTATCAACGCTGGTAAATTCAGGCAGTTCAAACTCCTGCTCCTAAATTAACTATATCCTGCAGTCATAATATGCCTTTTCAGTCACTGGCAATGATCATAGGGCCATTCTTAGGTAGGACGTCCTGCTGGGCGCAGTATTTAAGGACCGATGTGTAAGGTGAGACATAGGCCAAAAAACTGTGGATCTATGTTGGCTGGCAGGAAGCTCTCCATGTGAATTTGATTTTTATCTGTTCCCTCTTTGCTTGTGTTATTATGAGCTTGTCTAAAGACACTTTGCTAGGTGGAAGCATGTTAGATGCATATGTATAACAAATTAGTAGACTATTCATTTTGAGTCTTATTTAAATTGACTACTTCTGTATTATTTTCAGCCACACCGAGTAGCAGGAACTCAGCCAACAAACAGCTGATACGCAGAGAGCCTTGCAGCCTGCCATAAGGACTATTTAGGCATGACTTGCAATTTGTATGGTGGTGGTTGAAATGTGAGCAAATGCTTTCAAAGTATTTCAAAAATATCCCTGAAAGGCTCCATAAGTACCAAAAGCACTGACACCACCATGTCACGAACTCTTTTCATAGATACTGCAAAAGGGAAAGGCCCATTGCAGCTTAAAAGTCAAACTCGCGTGATAGTGGGAAAAGCTAGCGTTGAGGTATAGTCTCTTGATGCAGGGCGTCGGCTCCTTAGAAGCCTCTCTTTGTTTTATTCTTGTGACAGACATGTGCACTGTGTCTGCGCCTGTTTTAGCCAGAGGGAAATTGAGTTTAAGAGGCATGAAAATTATGTTAAATTATTTGGAGCTAAATTAATGTGCTTTTACTAGTGTTTATAAAATTCTCCTTTGGACTAAAACTGTAATGAGAAAGATAGCCAATTAGCACATTGGGGTAAGCAAGAAAGATCAAGACATCATTGAGATGGCAGAGAACCCCATGGCTTCAGTATTCAGTATTCAGGAACAAGCCAAGTTCAAATCTCAGTCTTACCACTCAGTTGCAGTGTGACGCTGGGAGAGTCACTCAACCTGCCTGTCTCTCAGTTTCCTCCTATTAAAGTTCAATCCGTCTTCATAGAGTTGTTCTAAGGATGAATGTCACCTAAACACATAGTATAGCCCCTGGAACATCGGAAAGGACCCTTACAGCCCTGAGCATGCGTGCTTGTCGTGTCGGCACAGCTGTGGAGAGTATTAAGCATGGTGGCCTTAGTGGGCCAGGCTGGGAAGGATGAAGGGCCCAAGATCAGGCTGCACGTAATAAACTCTCTGTTTCCTGATGGTTTCCAGACTTCTACCCACTCCCGCCCCCGCCCCCGGCCCCACCCCAGTTAATAGGGAAACCAAGCAGTGGAAAAGCTGAGATGCCCAGCAGGCTTTGTTGCACTAGGGAGGCCCACCAAATGGGGGAGTAATGCAGAGGGGCCAGCAGCCTGCAGCTCTGCGCATGCTCAGAACCGTAAGGGGGGGGTGTCTTTATGTTCATCAGATTATCAGCCCCCACAACAGGATTGCCATGGGCTGCTTAAAACCCATGGGGTGCCATTCATAGACACCAAAAAAAAAAAAACCCTGTGATAATTGGGAATTAAAAGTACTTCGGCCTTGAGAAGGAGACGAACACGATGTAGTTTGTGGCAATGGGCCTGCAGCCTGAGGTGCAATTGGCTGGCTGAGTGTTCCTGGAGATGAGACATTCTCTCTTGCCCTTTCTCTCCTCGCTAGTCATCCTCAGAATACTAATTGCTATCCGAGATGTATTTGGATTTGCCTCAAAGAAATACAACCGCAGAAACAGTAAAGGGAAATGCTGAATATCTGTAATCCACGAGAAATTAACTATCTTAAATACAGTGATGGTCTGATTTAACACCTAAATTTGGATAGCTCTGAGAACTGACATAACTAAAATTATGTAACTTTCCTTGGAAGATGGTTTGGCAGCTTCTTAACAAAGCTAAAAATATGCTTACTGTATGTATGAACCATCATTTAACCATTTGGCACTTGCCCAAATGTGTTGGAAAAAGTTCCCATAGAAATCACACACGGAGATGCTTATAGCAGCATTGATCATAATTGACAAAATGTATCAGTAGCCAAGATGTCCTTCACTTGGTAGATGGATTTTAAAATTAGAATTCTGCACTCAAGAGAAGTGAGTTATCACAGCACGAAAAGGCTCTTCAGTGTATATTGCTATGCAAAAGAAGCCAGTCTGAAAACTCACACACTAATGGGTCAGTTACATGTGTTCCTTTACTGATAGTGAGGTTCAGTCCCAATGAACTAGTCAGAAGTTGGCAATATCCTTAAGTCCACTGCACATTTACTGCTCCCAGGCTGCTAACCATCCTGGCTTGGCAACAGAGCCCACTGCAAAGTTCTGGGGTTTTCCTGCAGATCTCCTGGCTTGCTGGGAACTGTAGCTCATGGGTGCTGCCCCATCATCTCCAAAAGGATGTACCTGTTGTCACTAAGATGAGAAGGGACCATGTTGCAAAGTTTGAAGTACTATTTCTACAGCATGTGTATTGTTTTCACACAATCAAAAAGTCAAAAAAGCCTGAGTCAGCCATTGTAAGTTGAGAGGATTGCCCGCGTATGATGTTCTGGAAAAGGCAGACAAAAGTCAATGAGTCCCAGAAGCTGGGTAAGGGGGTGGCTAGGAGGGAAGAGCACAGAAAACTTGAAGGACAGTGGCTGTATGATGTTCTGATGGTGATACATGCTCTAATGTCTACCAAAACCCATAAGACACACACCGAGCTTGAACCCCAGTGTGAGCCATGGTCGTGCAGTATAGCTCACAGATGGTAGCCAATGTACCACTCTGGTGGAGATAACAGAGGCTTTGGAAGGCTGCAGACAGGAGTAGAGAAGGGATCTACATGGGTTTAAGCTTGCTACGCTTCCAGCCCAGCTTTGCAGTGAACCTAGACTTCTCTAAGCAGTCTTTAGTTTTTAAAAGTCTGCTGTTTGCTCATATTTATTAGCTCTGCCATAAACTGTCACACTCCAAAACTATTTTCAAAAATATTTTTATTGAAATGGAATTATTTTAAATTAGAGAGCAGGAACATATGTTCACCTTGCTTCTAAGCAAGATGCTCTTAATTGAAGCTAAGAAGAAAATAAATGTCAGCGTGCTTATTAATTCAAGGGGAAGTAAATTGCTTTTCTGCAGTGTGTTTGCACTTTTAACTTGAACCTGTACCAAAGCTTTTCTTCCCCCTGCTTTTAGCTTAACTGTAGGGATTTGTTCTGTAAGTTCCAGTGTATCGATGCTGTTAAGTGCTTTATAATACGTTGATTTAGTCATGATTAACTGGAGACTTATTTATTTATTCTCTCAAAAATATTTATTGGCCTTTAACTCAGTAGCAAGAAATCAACAATAAAAAAAAAACGAGAGAAGCACTTGAATAGACACTTCTCTAAAGATGTGACACAAATGGCCAGAAGGTACATAAAATGATGTCTGACAACACTGACAGATGCCAATCAAAATCACGATGAAGTGCCAGCTCACACATGTTAGAATAGCCACTCTAAAAGGAAAGAAGTTTCTTTTTGAAGAATCATTTATTCTCTTGTATGCATTGGTGTTTTGCTTGAATATGTCTGTTGTGAGAGGGTGCCAGATCCCCTGGAGCTATAGTTTCATGTGAGCTGCCATGGGGATGCTGGGAATTGAACTTGGGTCCTCTGGAAGAGCAGCCTCTTCTCTTCACCGCTGAGCCACCTCTCCAGCCCAGAGAGATTATTATTTTTTAATGTAATGAACATAGTTTATTGCCCAGCAGCCTCGTTTCTAGGTATTTATCTCAAAGAACTGAAATGAAGACCTCACAGAGATAACCACACTCTGTTATGTTCTCTGTAGCAGTATTCACCATAGCCAGGACACAGAAACGGCTTAAATGCCCATTGGTGGAAAAATGATTAAGTTGATGCACGCAATGGCATATGATTCTTGCCATTTGCAGCAATACAGATGACACTGGACAACATTCTGCTAAGTAACATAAGCCAGCCACAGAAAAACAAATACTGTATGGCTCGCTTACTTACATGAAGAATCTAATATAGTCAACCGACAGGAGAGGGCAAAATGGCAGCTGCCAGGGCCTAGGGAGCGGTGGGGGGAAGCTGCCATTCAAAGGGTAGAAAGGTTCAATAACACAAGGTAAGTGATGCCCAAGCTCTGCTGTACTTCTTACTCATAGTTAACAACACCATATTATACGTCTGAATCTGCTCGGGTATGCCTCATGCCCTGTGTTGTACTGTAATGATAATAAATCAATTATCACTGGTTAAGCATCACACACTATTCCTCTGGGGACAGAGTGTGTGGAATGTAATAAAATGTAAGAGGGAGGGAGACAAGCGAATGTGTAACATGTAGGTGACAAGTTAAAGTAGCTATGGTACTGGGGACCGTGATTCCAGGAGCTTCTCTTCATATGGTGATGTTTGAGCAGACCTGTAACAAGTTGTATGTCTTGTCTGGGGGACAATAAGTTCAGGCAGAGAGACCGAGAGTGGAGAGGACATGCTGGCATTTTATGAAATTGTAAGGAGGTCCCTGTGACTAGGGGTGTGTGTTGAAGTTGAGGTCAAAGGCCATCTCCTGGTAAGAAATGGGGATTGTAATGGAGGAGTAAGAACAGTTTGATTCATCCTTGGTCAAGTTTGAAGGTAGAAATGACATGAGTTTCTGACAGATTTGCTAGAGTATGAAGGTTGATGCCACAGTTTCAAGCAATCGAAGTCACAGAAACAATAGTAGGAAGAATAGGTTTCGCGGGAGAAACATCACCTCGCAGGCACTGCCCCCTTACCTGCGGCAACATGCAGGGAGGGGCAGACTGTATCTATAGGAGTTCAGGGGAGGGGTCTGCACTGTCACTATGTACCTGAGATTTGTCAGTACAGATGGCACCCAAGCCTGTATGAGATTGCCTGAAAGATCCTAGGTAGCCAGAAAACTAAAGGGTCTAATAACCAAGCCTGGGTCCTCCAGTGGAGAGAGGCCTGGAAGACAAGAGGAAGCAGCCTGTGAAACAGGAGGGGCAGCTACGACAGCCAAGAACAAAGTGCTGTGGGACCCAAGACAGACGCCTGCTCCTGGAGACAGCTTGTGATTGGCTGAGTCAAATCGCTGCTCAGCTGTTAGGTGCACCGTGCCACCCTCTGCAGTGTGGAACATGGCACCTCAGGATAAACTGGATCCATGGAGCCATAGGGATGAGAGCCCAGCCGGAAAGAGTTTAAGGCAGGACAGAGGGAAAGGGGAGACCCCGGGACAGCAGAAGAGGTGAGCATCTCGCTTAAGGAATCCATCTTGCAAGTGACAAAGCTACAGTTTAAACTCGCACGTTCTTACTTCAAAGCCCCAGGGTGTGTACTACAATGGAAAGTTCCTGACCAAGGAGTCAGGGCAGCTCTGACATTTGCTGATCATGTGACCTTGTGTCACAGGACCAAAAACTCTTTGACGAAGCCCTGTAATATGACGGGTAGGTAAATAACAAAGGGCCCTGGCCCTGGCTTGGGGTAGCGCAGGAAGAAAGAACTTGAGTCCTTAGAGGGGAAGAGCAGTCCTGTTCCTATTCTCATTATCCCTTAAGCAGGGAGTTGGGACCAGGGAAATTCTAAAGGTCTTTGTTGTCCTTTGATCCCATGGGTTTTGGAAGAGAATCCTCTCACACCCCCTGGACAAGGGCGAACAGCACGGATACACTCTCCGGAGTGTTTTAAAGGTGGCAATGCTTAATTAGAATTTTTAATTGTGAGAAAAGTGTGCGGGCAGTTTAGGCTCAATTAGTGCAGTTGATTAAAATCATTTAAGTGGCCTCATTCACTTCCCAAACTGTTTCAACTGACTTTATAATTCTGCCCCCGTAAATGGCCAGGTGTCATCTGGGTAAGTAGAGCCATTCAGAGATTTTAATGAGGTTTGAGGTTTGCGTTGTCAACCACAGAGGGAAGGAAGAAACTGCAGGAGCATGTCTTCTTCCTGCACTTGCTGGGAAGGAAGCATCTAACTCTTTCAATAAAGTTACAGACGACGTCCAATAAACTTGGAGTGTTAGTCCCAAGATAACCCTCATCTTTTCTCAGTGACATCATGAAATAAGTTTTTCTTTTTTCTTTTTTTTAATATTTATTTATTTATTATATATACAATATTCTGTCTGTGTGTATGCCTGCAGGCCAGAAGAGGACACCAAACCCTATTACAGATGGTTGTGAGCCACCATGTGGTTGCTGGGAATTGAACTCAGGACCTTTGGAAGAGCAGGCAATGCTCTTAACCTCTGAGCCATCTCTCCAGCCCCCCTGAAATAAGTTTTTCTAGAGGAAATGAAGCAACAAAGGCAGTCAACAGACGATGACATTGGGAGAAAATGCTTGCAACTATGTGACAGATAAAACATTAATATCTCTAAGATTCAAAGGCTTCCTTCAAGTGGCTACAAATTAAAAAGTCAATCAAAAAATCAGGCCATTTAAGGATAATGAAATATAATAGCCGGTTAGCCTGTGAAACAGAGGCCTCCTTATTAGCCATCAGGAAAACTCAAGTTAAAACATCCCTCACCAGACTAGCTAGGATTAAGTCTGTTCATAACATCTGTTAAAGGAATTCCATTTTCCTGAATATTGGCTCATTGTGGACTAGGCCTTTTCTGTCCCTCATCCCCAGGAGGGTATATTGGTAGTAAGTTTAAGGAAAGAGACCAAGGGGGCTTGGTGCCACCTCCGCCCTTTGTTCCTCGCGAAGATGTTTGTCATATATTCATAGCCCTATTCTGAGACTTCTCCAAGTATGACATGCTGCTGTGAGGGACACCTGTGGCTGGCAGATTTCCCAGTGATAACATAGGATAACCATCTAATGCAGAGATGAACACTAAGACCCTGCGACAAATCTGAAGACAGACTGCATAGCCCAGCTCTTCGGGGGAAATTTTAAATCCCTATTTCTATGGCTCCTTTGTATTTCTCTGCTGGTTTAGAAATTAGGGAACAAAGGAAGTTTTTCTTACCTTTGTTGTGTTAAGGAAAAAAAAAAGAAAGAAAGAAAAATGTGCCCATGGCTACGTGCGTAAAATAGAAATTCTTCAGAGTTAGCAGGGTATTGCTAAGAATTGAGGAAGTCACTTGTCAATATGTATTAGAACATAAATATATAGCATGATGTTGGGGTTATACAAGAATAAGAATGCCTTATTAACTGTACATTTACATATGGCTAAAATGCTGCTTTCGTGCCTGTTTTACCACAGCAGACAGTGTGTATTAGACCCAGCAGGACGGCTCAGCAGTGAGGCCACTTGCCAGTAAGTCTGACAACCAGCATTCCATTCCCAGGATCTGCATGCTGGAAGGAGAAAACTGACTCCATCAAGCTGTCCTCCTACCTTTCTGTGTGCACTACGGCATGTTCACATACACCCTACGCACACCCACACACGTCGAATAAAATGTTTATTCAGTCAGATGAAATTATCGGATTTCTTGCATTTACTTCGATGTAATCCACCAAGAGGGGTCTGCAAGTAAGGAGGAGGATGCATGGACCACAACTGGCCTTCATCCTGTCTTCAACCCTCAAAGCCAAAGTGAGAAGGTAATAGCCCTGTTCTCTGTAGTTCCACTTAATCTCACTCCCTGGACATTTTCGCATAGGGATAACCACACCCACACATAATGGCGTACGTCTAGGAGAACATTCCTCAAACTACCGACTAGGCAAATGTGAGAGAGCCTAATGCTCGTGAGTGGCTATCTCAACAACAGTTGGACCGTGCTGAGTAGGTTATCGAGGATAACCTACACCCACCTGATCATTTGTTTCTGATGAGCAGACACCAAGAATTATGGGATACATGGGGGGGAAGTTACAGCATGATAGTGAAAGACTAAACCTCCAACGGAAGGAAAGACAAGCCAGGAGGCTCCTGACAAATGAGAGTTCTCGCCCATACCTTCAGAGAGCTCCAAGAGCTCATGATATCTTTAAAGAAGAAACATAAAGCAGGCAGTAGAGAAAGGTACAGCTCTTAGTAAGTGAGCATGGACTCCAAACTTCAGTGGAAAGGTTTTGGGAAAACAGGCTTGGAAATCTAACAGGCTATAAAGAGGCAGGAGCCAGGGAGTGGGAGCAAGCTGAAAACAGAAGGAAGCTAAGAAAGTTTGATGAAATTATCTCAGAGGTGCTAATGTATGACCAGAAATACAATCAGGACATTCCCAAAGCCCAGGAAAGCATGCTCTTCAGGTTGCAGCGGACTCCGTTGGACAGACACCAGTTAAGGCCTAGGCTCATTCTCGCAAGATTTCCAAACGCTAAGAACAAGAGAAAACATGTTCAAATACACCAGAGGTGGGTGACTACCAAGGCATGTACTAGTCTAATCCAAGATGTCTCATCAGCACCAGGGCATGGTGCCCTCATGGTGGAACCGTGCCCTCATAGCCATGGTCAAGCAAAGCCGTGCATTGGTCTCCAGCATTTTAAGTCATACTCTGCACTCAAGTACAGAAGACTTGATTGTGGCTATGGGGTTTAAGTGTTAGATTGACAAAGTATAAAACTGTAATTGATAGTAAATGGAAGAACAGACAGTAAAAATAAAGTGGAAAGATGGGAGGATATGTCAGTAAAAGAAGCCAAAATGCTAGTTACAGAAATATTTTAAAATTTCAAAGTAGCCAATAAAATAAAATTATTAAGCATAGGAGACAGAAGGAAAAAGAAGAGGTTTACTAACTGTTCATCTTTCATGGCTGGAATTCAGGAGATAGTGCCACATATACATGGCAGGAATTCAGCAACTAGTGATGCATATGTATGTATGTATGCATGTATGTATGTATTCATGTTAGGGCTATGGAAATGGCACCTAGAAACAAAAGAAGCACAATAAAATCAAGTTAGAAACAATATAAAAGGGTTATATCTCTTAATGTTCATGCTAGTCAGCTTTTCTTTGCTAAGACAAAATACATGAGAGAAATGAACTTAAAGGAAAAAAGGTTTATCTTGACCACAGTTTTAGAGGTTATACTCCATAGTCATCTGCTTCTTTGGTTTCTGCACTGTGGGCGGGACAGAACAGTGTGGTAGGGGTAGACGGTAGAGTGACATGCTTCACCATATGATGGAGAGATGTAGAAGGAAGTGAGGACAAGACACACCCTTCAAAGACACAGCCTCTGTGACCTGCTTCCTCCAACTGGACCCTACTCCCAACAGCCTATCAACGCTGACCCACCCAGTGTTAAGCTTAGCAGGCTCATAATTGAACCCCAAGTCCCCACCTCTGAGCATGCCCTCCTGGGGACCAAGTCTTAACAGCTAAACCTTTAGGGACACTTTATGTCCCTAAAGCTAAAGCTGTAATAATATTCATTTCTCTTTTTTTCAGAATAAAATTGGACATTTATTAGATGGGTTATAGAGGGGAAGGAAAAGGGGAGAAGCGGGGAGAGAGAAAGAAAAAGAGAGAGAGAGGGAGGCTGCCTCTCAGAGAGAGAGAACAGAGAGAGAGCCAAGATGGCAAAAGAGAGCCATTTCTTTCTTTCTTTCTTTCTTTCTTTCTTTCTTTCTTTCTTTCTTTCTTTCTTTCTTTTAACTGAGAGATAATTACTTCTTTCCTGGCCTCACTGAAATATTCCTTTGAAGTGATTTATTAGACCAATATATAATACCTTCACATTTTTATTACTGTTGCACACAAAAAGTTTATTTCCTAACAGGGGCACGAAATCGTTTTCTCCACATGGTTTATTAAGGATCCAGGGCTATTCCTCCTTGCAGTTCCACTACCTCTCAGGTCCGAGTCTTCTGCATTCAGCAAGTGGGGAAAGAGGAGATACAGAAGGCAAGTGCCCTGCATAAATACCATGGCTCAGAAATGACATGCCACTTCTGCTCTCCTCCCTTTGACGAGGCCTCCTCATGGCCCATCCAGATGGAAGGGGAGCTTGCAGTGTAGTTTTGGGTGACAGTTTTGCGTTTTGAAGTGGCTTAGCCTGTTTTCTACTTCTATAACAGTGTACCTGGTGGTTTATAAAAAACAGAGACTGAGCTATTATGGTTCTGGGGTTTGGGAAGACCAACTGGGAGGTGGCATCTTGTGCGTGTTTCCTGGTGACTGACACATGGCAAAAGGTACCCCTATGTTAAAGAAGCGTGCATGGAAGGCAGGAAGAAAAGTTAGGCTGATCATCCTTATACCAGGGCCCATTCCTGAGTTACCTAACCCAATCCTGAAGAAACAGGCTTAATCGATTCATGTGGGCAGATCCTTCACATCCTAATCACCTCCTAAAGGCCCAGCGTCTTTTCCCTCTCCTGTGTCATTGTTATCATTGTTGCTTTGGTTGTTTTTTGGTTTTTTTTTTTTGTATTGTTTGAGATAGACTCTCCGAAGGCTGACCTTGAACTCATAATCCTCTCGTCTTAGATGGCGGTATTAGTGTACCACTCTACCCAATTTCCATAATAGTATAATGGCAATCACATTTCAACATGATCACTAAAGGAGACATTTAGATCATTGACGTGGGGTTGAAGTCAAGACTTTGGTGAGCAATAAGCCAATTTGTTTTCAAATACCCATGTCCAACTTGCATCTTTATACCAGGGCCCCTGGAAAGATCAAGGTTCTGGGTATGGGAAGGATGATTGCTTTGAGTTACTTATATGTTTTTAATTCCTGGTCCTGATACCATTTATAATCATGTAGTAGGTTTGCCTCTTACTGGATATTTGTCCCCTTTGTGGGTGATGACCTTGGCACTATGGTGAAAGAAAGGAAGAAAGTTCAGGGAAAAAAAAATCTAGCAACCAGCTGCTGCTTTCAAATAAGCATCACTATGGACAGCCTTTCCACCCCTCCGAGGCTTCATTATCTGTAAAATGAGGTTCTTGTTGCCTTGGGAATACTTTCAATTCCACCACTTTATCGTTATATCTACAGGTGAATGGAGAACATGTTTCTGTAGAGGAAAGGTGAATGACCACAGCCTAGACTGGAAATCCCCATCAATGGATGTAACTCTTGAAGCCATCTTTACCAATCCTACCACCATCACCACTTAATCCATCGACAGAGATATTAAACAGTGAGGCACAAAGAATAACAGGCTGGATGCTAGGATGGCATTGAGAAGCCTGACAAATGGTGAGGCTGTTCAAAGCATAACAGAAAGTTTACAGGGACGCAGCCCTGCCTTAGCACCTTCCTCAGAGAGGGGAAGGATGTTTCCCAGGCTCTCTACGTCGAGAACAATACTTGCCATCTGTATATAGCAGGCAGGATTTCACTATGTATTCGGATTTTAAAATAGGGTCATTGTTCCAACACCAAGAGTACTTATGCATGAGAATCCGCCCAGCTCTCATTCTTGCCACTGCACCCCAAAGGGAGCTACTCCCATTGCTTTCTCCCTTCTGTTGTATGAAGGGGCATGCGTGCACTTGCACGTGCGTGTGTGTGCACACGTGCACATGCGCATGCGCACAAACACACAGCACTTTTGGACCAATACAATAGTGTCCCTTATCCATAGTCAGTTTTCACCAAGTCAGTCAGTCAACCAAAGTCCCCAAACACACTATAGTGCAATAAGTTCAGGAGAGAGAGAGAGACCATATTTATGTGACTCTCATTACAATATGTTGGTGCAATTATTCTATTTTATTATGGGTTATTGCTGACAATGTCATACTATACCTAGTTTATAAACTGAGCCTCAGGGTTCATTACCCTCCACAGTTTCCCAAGAATAAGAGGAAGAGGTGGATGCACCCACTACATACTGTTCTGACCTTGCTTTCATCTTCATGGATGGGGGAGTTCTTTCTGTGTCCTTTGTGTTTACCTTTTCTGTCCCATGGTGTAACATGAGGGCCTGCTAGTTGGGGTTACTGTCCCGCCCAGTACCCCA
>JAQHUG010000021.1:10539628-10558027 GCA_028555095.1 Dicrostonyx torquatus | reverse complement strand
TGGAGGGGATAAAACTTACAGATCAATGTCCCAAACCACGTTCCTCTGGTCGCAAACAGGAAACCGAGTCTAGCAGTCAGCATGAAAGCCGGAAGCAAGTTAGCTCAGAGAGCGGCTGCGGCTTTTTATTAAAATGAAAACCACACCCCACATTGGGCGGGTATCTTAGAAGCCATTGGCTGAAAGCAAGAGGGCTTAATCTCCCGCAGCACCATGGGCAGTCCACTATTATGTGTGCACTTCATCAATTTCTCATGGTGGACACTGCTGTCGTTTCCCATATTTTGTGAGAAAAACTATAAATCGCTTGGTACTTGAGTCATCTCCTACACCCGTGAGTTACTTACGTAAATTCCTCCAAATGGTGATTCTGATAGATGCTTTCGAGCTGATAGTCTTCCTCGTCTCATTCTGTAGAATGATTGAATGTAGAGTGTAGAGTGGTTGGCTGTGAATCAAGACCTGGAGACAGTTAACTTGCCAGTGGTAAGATTTTTCTGATTTGGACGTGTAAGGTCGATGAAGCTCGCTGTGTAAGCATGAGGGGAACCACCCAGCGATTCACTGAGGCGCAGGCTGCAATAATGAGACTTGGCTGTAGCAAGCTGGCAAGCCGCAGTGGCAGCTGTGAGCTGAGTACTACCAATGGCTGAGCAGACACTTTGTGAGCCAGAGTGTGGGAACCAGCTTGGTAGGAGGCTTCCAGAAATAGCAGACACATGGTGTGCAGGCATATACACGCACATACACACGTGCACACATGCTCTCTCTCCCTCTCTCACACACACCCTAGGACAAATGTTGGAACTGGGCATAGGAAGCAAACCCTTGGTCCAGTCAGGTTCCTGACACCCACATCTATGCCCATCATGTCTTAGAATCAGGACATTGACAGAACGATGACAGATTAGCTTCAACGGAAGTTAACTTTGTTTCATACACATATGCAGAGACATGCTTTAATATAAATGCACGATATGTTTATATACATTTAAGAGCAGTGTAGGTTTGTGGCTGCATTTAATGGGAAGCAGTGAGTCTTCATACCAGCATACACACAGTCAATGAACATCCCAGAACACTGCCTACAGTTGCTGAAGTATTGGCACATCCTCAACACCAAAATCTTACCAGGGTTCACTCTTGGTGCTGAACAGTCTGTGAGCTGACAGATGCACTCTTGGTCTTATTCTAGTTAGTGCTACATTTATTCAGTTAATCTTTATATCTGAAGAGGAGGGGTCTGAAAAGAGGACACAGAGGCATAGAAAGGCTAAATGAACACAAGTAGTTGGACTTGGACTTCTTAGCTACCCTCTAGCATGCCTCTGCCTTCATTCCCAGGCCCTGAAGTTTCTTTCCCCTTCCCATCTGCCCCCATTGCAGGTAGGTTTCCCTGTTTCTCCAGGCTTCCCCAAGGTCTCATTGGCACTTTTGAGAGTCCTTGCACAGGTGGTCCTACTGCAGGGGAGGCTTGAGCACTGAAAGGCAAAAACTGAGGGTTAGCCGGCATGCCCTTGAGGGTTCCCTTTGAAGGTACACTGGAATAGAAAGGGAGGGGAAGCTGAGAGAGATGAAGGAACGGGGAGCATTGCAGTTACTGGATGAGGGGCCAAAGGACCCGAACTTAGACGGCAGTGCAGGGAACATTGGAGTTACTGGATGAGGAAACAAAGGACCCGAACTTAGATGGCAGTGCAGATTGGAGGAGACAGAGCAGGCTAGCCTCCTTGAAAGGCAGATGGCTGGTTACATGATACTCACTTCACTCACTCATGTGCAATCTCAATCTTCTCTTATTTAGAAGGGAAAATTCTGAACTCTTGTTTGGTGAGCAGTGTGACGGCCCTGTAAACAGAAAGTTATTTCCAAAACTAATTCTTTTTTCCATTTCCCTTTTTTATGTTAAATACTTTTATCAATTAACTTTGTTCATTGACAGTTTCAGACATATATATAATGCATCCTGCTTCCTCTTGTCTCCTCCCCTCTCTTATTTTCCTCCCACCTCTGTCAGCTTCTCCACAAACTACTTTCCTAGAGTTGACACTTTTGTTTTGTGACCCACTGAGCTTAACCAAGACCAGTCTGTGTTGCCATGGGTTTGGAACTATCCACGAGACTTTGGAGGGTCCACCAGTAGGTGTGCAACTGAAGACAATGACTCTGCATCTCCCAGAATTTATCATTAGCCAGTAGCTCAACAGGGAGAGATAGATCACTGACTATTATCATGGCTGGTGCTATACAGACCCAAGGTCACTCCCATTCATGTCTGACTATTATCTTGGCTGGAGCTATAAAGACCCAAGGCCACTCTCATTCATATCTGACTGTTATCATAGCCGGTGCTATACAGACCCAAGGCCACTGCTATTCATATCTGACTATTGACACAGCTGGTGTTATACAGACCCTGAGCCCACTCCCATTTATATCTGACTGTTGACATGGCCAATGCCATCTAGTTCCAGTGGGAAGATAAGAAAGTGTCAAAAACTTGTAGCGTATTAGGGTCTCTGGAGCCTCCCTTAACAGCAGCCCATGTAGAGGCTTTGCACAGCGGGTAGTGGCATTTTTGCTTAGTAACCCATGGATTCTGGAACCAGCATTGTCCAACCATGTTTAGTGCCTCCCTTCTATTTTTTAAATTTCATTTTTGAAAGCACTTGTTTTTAAAAAAGATTAGCTTACAAAGTAGTGGGTTTCCTTTCAGTGTTATCTTATATACAACATTTGGTTTCCCTTCCCCACCCCACCTCCTTTCCCCACGTCCCTATCTTCCTCCCAGTGTAGACTCTCTTCTATTTTCATTTTACATGTGTTCCATAACCCTCCCCACTTCTTTCCCTTCCAGCTTCTTTTTCCCTTTGCACAAGCTTCTTTCTGGTTTCCTGCCCTTTACACACAGCCTCTCCCACATACACATACATTTATGTGAATTAGAAGCTAGGCTCTGCATGAGAGAGAATATGAGGATTATTGTCTTTCGAGCCTAGATTGACCAAGTATACTATTTTCTAGTTTCATCCCCTTTCCTGTAAATGCCATAATTTCCTCTTTCTTACAGCTGAATAAAATTCCATTGTGTGTGCACATGACACTTCCTTAATCCATTCTTCTGTTGAAAGGGATCCAGGCTAACTCCATTTCTTTGAAATTGGGGGCAGAGCAGCAGTAAATTTGAATGAGCAAGCAGCTCTGTGGTAGATAAGAGCCCTTTGGTTGTATGCCACGGCATGACAATCTCTATCATATGATAGTTGTGTTTTAAGCATTTTGAGAACTTCCACATTGGATTCCAAAGTGGTTGCAGTGTGAATATGGAGTCTTCTACCCCATTACCGCATCAGCATCCTTGTTATTTGTCCTCTTGGTGACAGTCATTCTGACTGAGGTGAGATGCAGTCTCGCAGTAGGTTTAATATTGCATTCCAATGATGGCTAAGGATGTTGAACACTTTATAAAGCTTTTATTGACTGTATTTCTTCTTTTGAGAACTCTGTGTTCAGTTCATTAGCCCATTTTAATTGGGCTATTTGTTTTCTTTTCTGTTTTTTAGTTATTTGTATAGCCTAGATATTAATCATATGTGTATATGGCAAAGTTTTTCGTCAAGTCTGTAGGGCATCCTCTTGCTCAGTTAACTGAACACAAGGTTTTTGAGGATCAGGGAGAGATGGCTCAGTGGGTAAAAATATGAGCCATATAAGTTTTTTTATTTCATTTCATGAAGTCCCATTTGCGCAATGCTGGCCATATTTCTTGAGCAACCATAGTCTTATTCAGAAAGTTCTTCCTTCCTATGCCTATTATCTTGAAGTGTTTTCTCTGCTTTATCTTCTAACGGTTTCAGGTATTATGTTAAAATCTGTTATCCACTTGGGGTTGATTTTTGTGCAGGGTGGAAGAAAAAGATCTAGATTCATTCTCCTACTTGTGTATGTCCAGTTTCCCAGGAACATTCATGTTGTAAGGAGGCCGCTTGTTGGTTCCTGGCTGCACAGCCCTGAAATAATCATACAGAAACTATATTATTTAAAACACTGCTTGGCCCATTAGCTCTACCTTCTTAATGGCTAACACTTATATCTTAATTTAACCCATTTCTAGTAATCTGTGTATTGCCACGTGGATGTGGCTTACCAGGTAAAGTTCCCAGAATCTGTCTCCGATGGGGCTACATGGCTTCTCTCTGACTCTGTCTCGCTTCTCCCAGCATTCAGTTTAGTTTTCCCTGCCTACTTAAGTTCTGTCCTATCAACAGGCCAAGGCAGTATCTTTATTCACCAATGGTATTCACAGCATAGAGAGGGGAATCGCACATTATACTTATATTTGGGGCATCTAAAACCTACTCTCTTTAACCAACATGGTCAACGAATTCTGATGGGTTTCCAGATTACCCAGGAATCCTTTGGAAGGGAAAGAAGTTTTTCACCTTTCCCTCTTTGTTTCTTTTCCTATAATCTTTTGGTTAAAGTGACGAAACAGAGCTGAACTGCCTTGGGAAACTGACTCAATGTGTGATTTCTGGCTCATCAAATTCAAACTCAAGTCATCTCCCTTTTTGCTACATAGTATTTGCTTAATGGATTTTGTTTTTAGGATTGTGAGTGAGGACCTTCCTGCATGCAAGTGTTTCAAATCACCAAGGTTAGCCAGTGCTTCCCAGATTTGAGGAGCAAATGAAAATACTATTTGTGTCCAATGGACAGTAGACCCTCTGCTGACACCTTCCTGACCCATTAACAAAAAAGAAATCCAGAGACAAGAATTTAATTTGAGTCTTTGTAATTAGGGTCATAGCTGCCATTCTGGTTTCTGTCTGGGGAAGGAAAATGAACGGAAAACTAGTAGGATTAGAGAAGAGCGAGTTAACTGGCTTTCTAATGAGCCAAATAATTTGTAAAAGTAACAGTCACAGTAAATCTGATGTAATGTGGTCTCAGAGGGAAGACTGCATTTTAATGAATTACTGTTCAATTTTCCTTAGCTGGAAACTCCCCCATCTCCTTCTCCTCTCACAGTATAACTTAATGAGCTTCTGAAAAGTCATACAGATGAACCGATTTCAGAGTCTTATTATCATCTGTAACTTTATGGTGGTGGTGACAATGGGGTTGGGGTATTTCTATATAAAAGAAATACAGCTAGATTAGCTGTAACCAGTAACTTAATATTTTTGAACTGAGTGTAACCCAGCAGAAATCATAAATACCATAGGGGATGGGAAGGAAGTTGGGACATACAAAAGGAATTGTTACAGGAACACTATATCAAGCTCCTCTAGCTCTCTGTAAATTATAGATTATATAGATATGTTTGATTTTATACCGGAGGCTTTTCACAGAAATTCGTAGCAGCTTAATCGGCTTTGATTTCCAGACACTATCTCTTGAGTTTTCTGTAAAGATTGTAAAATCTCCCCTCTGACTTTCTGTGGTTGCCTAGAGCTTATCAAGTGTATTTTATTGGAACCAGAATGATGAGTGATTTGATCATTAAAGTGAGGCAAAGAGATAGGAAATAAGAAAATGTGAGTAAATTTAGAAATGTCTTTTTAACCAAAGGCTTTGCTGTGATAGAGCCTTGTGGTTGGAATGACTAAATTCATTCTAGTGGGGAAATTAATCATGCTGCTTGGTTAGCATTAATACTGATTTCAAGGTGGGATGGAAGCAATGGACCTGATTTTTGCAGAAATGGCATAGGGATCCATTCATCCAGCTATCTTCTGCACCACTGTCAAGCCTCCTTACGAAAGACAGGGCCACTGACAAAATATATTTTGATATTTTTGTAGTTTTTTTGTGGGTCTCTCTCTTTCTGTGTGTGTGGGGGGCATTTGTTTCTTTGTTTTTTGCTTTTCAAGACAGGGTATCTCTGTGTAGATTTGGAGTCTGTCCTGGCACTCACTCTGTAGACCAGGCTGGCCTTAAACTCACAGAGATCTGCCTGCCTCTGCCTCCCAAGTTCTGGCATTAAAGGTCTGTGCCACCACTGCCTACAAAAGCTCTTCTTAAGGCTGCCCTTTTGAAGGAACTTCAGAGACGACCAGTCTTTAATAATTGTGGCAGTTGTGCATCTTTATCTTTTCGGAATAGATTTGCTATTTTCTAAACATCAGAAAGTATTAAGAGATAAGAACATTTAAATTTAAAAAACCACTTATAGCCAAAACATTCGAGTGATAGATCTGGATGATGCCTGTTAGCTTTAAAAAGAAAGAAAAAGAAAGTAAGAAAGAAAGAAAAAACGAAAGAAAGAAAGAAAGAAAGAGAAATAAAGGAAGGAATGAAGAAAGAAAGAGAAAAAAGAAATAAAAATCAGATATAACTAGGACTTTAGAACGTTGGAAATTATTCACTGGCAGTTTCAAACCCCTTCAATTAACTTAGAAATCAATTCTAACAGAAGAGTGCCCAGAGTGCTTTGAACAAAGGCAGTGCCCTCAGACAGGTAAGTGCAGAGTCTGCCAAGGTCACCATTCTAAAAGCGATTACACCAATTTAAATGTTTGTTTAAAAAAAATCAATCGCATTACTTTCTCAGTGTAATGAACGGGAAGAGTGCCGCAGGGCCGCAAGCTCCGCTCCCAGTGACCTTGGACTATTTATTTAAGCCGCAGGAACCTCTGCTTCCCTATCAGCAGCTGGGGATAATCATTCCCACTGAGCGGGTTGCAAGAGTGAGGAGTGGAAAATATGAAGCGGTGTGTACAGATGGAGCTTGTGGCTACATTGCTTAGTGTGACAATTGGTTATTATCTGATGGATTTATATACTCCTGGCCTTATTTCTAGATGAACTAAAAGAGCCCTGCTTGTCTTCTGCCTGTCAGGAAAGTAGAATATTAATAAATATGTCATGTGACAAATATTCATATTAATATTGTTTTAATTTTTGTCTTTTAAAATTCTGTATTAAATACAGATTATGGAGTTCTCAGAAAATGCTACAATAGACATAAGATAGTGGTTACACTGAATCTGTTATTGTTCTAAATACCATCTGAAGTGGCATCATCTGTATGATAACTCTGTTATCATAATTCTGTAGGTGCTATTATTATGACTGTTTTAGAAACTATAAAATGCGGCGTTTGCTGCAAGTTATTCAAAGTCGTCAAAGATGGGAAGTAATAAAACTTGGGCCCAGAGTTGACCTCTTGTCTCCTAAGCCTGTCATTTTGGTCACCACAATACCATATTACAGAGAGTAAATGATGAGATCATCTTCTAGGGGCTTGGTGGTTGAAGGATGCCAAGCACCACTGACGGTACTTCCTTTGGGGTTTAAAAAAAAATCAAATGTGACTAAGTATTACAATATTATAGTGAGACAATATTCTGGTAACTTCAGAGCCCATAAATTAACTTTCAAAGCTGCTCCCAAAAATGAATATCCAAGGTCTTTCAACAAGGGTAATGCCCTTGAGACATATAAGTATAGAGTCTACCAAGACTGGCTGCAAAGAATCAGGCCTCCCATACCCACACTGGGCAGGTATTAGAAGACACATTCGGTGGCAGCTGTGGATGGAAGTTGTGTCTAGCTGGCAGTACATCTAAGGTACATGACAGTCTTTGCACATTGCTACCCCAACTATGGGCATTCTGATTAGAAGGCAGGGCTAAGGTCAGGCTTGAGTTATGAAACAGCCCAGTCAAGGAGGGTCAAACAACTTCTGTTGAGATGAGAGGAGTAACGTGGAGACTGAGACCCAGGCAAAAGAAACTGAAATATCCCAGTGAAGGAAGGTCAGGTGGCCTCTGCTCTGTTGCAAGGAAAGAGGTAGCAGCTGAGATTCTGGCAGGCTTCTTATACCCATCAGGCTTCCTGTGTGGATTTCCTGTGTCAGTTCCTGGATTGTATATAACCTCGTGTAGAGGGGCATGCCATGGAACCAAGGGGAGAGAGTGGAGCCTGGTGTGGGACTTCTCATTAGAATGTCACCTGCCTCGTTTTGACAACAGCTGTACTGTCTATAATATTATCCTTGTTATTGAGTGGGCTAGCTATTGTGACTCATTTTGCCATCTGTTAAGATTTATACCTACCTTAGATAACAACTGGGTACCAGTAGGAAGTAGATGGATACTCAAATCAGATAATGTACAGAGACACAGGAACTTAGTATCGGCACTACTTATAAAGGCGTAGCCATTGTGGTCCATAAGACTAGAACAGAAGGGTGGGAACCCTCAAGTCTTAAGAGTTATGCCCTGAAGGGTTGACATGCTCCTGTCAGAGATGACCTGAGAGAATGAATACCCCAACCTCAGACTCCTTCGTGTAATCAAGTCACTCTTTGTTGGCCAAACAGAAACAAAGGACTATTGGAATATCCAAAGAGGCTGGCCTTGAAGGGCACAGGCAGGCAAAGCAACAGAGTGGCTCTGGACTCTGCAGGGGACAGTGAAGATGTATAACCACACCTTCATCTGCAACCTCACCATTAACTGACACCTAGCTCTCAGCAACATACCTTTCTTCAGGTAATCCCCTGATTCAGAAATCATTTCAGGTCCCACCTGCAAGGTCATGATGTGCAAAGATATGAGGTGGAACAAAGTATTTTGCTGGAGCGAGATAGTTCTGTGTTGGAAGTGTTTTTCTGATTATGTGAGTTATCTAAGTGTTTTAGAAAGAAGAAATGCATTTACATGTCCATCTTTAGGCTTCCATTATAACTAAATTTAACTTCAGAATGAATCAAAGGTGCTTTAATGAACCCTGGTCTTTCTTCATTCTAGTCTTTTATGTTAGTGTTGTAAACAGATGCATTATATTTAAAGGGTGCAAGACTCTTGAGATCCTTTGAACTCCTTACCCAATGTTTCAAAATTGATCTAACTCAGGGAGCGAGGACGTTTGTGAGATAGGGAATACATATGTATTCTTACTCTCTCATCCTTTGTGCAATATGAGAAACATTCGGAGCTGAGGAGCTAGCTCAGGGGGTGAAATACTTGCAAAGACATTAGTTTGATCTCCAGAACCTATATTTTATAAAGAGCCATGTGCTATGTTGTAAGCACTTGCGATCCCAGCACTGGGGAAAGTAGAGACAGGCAGACGGCTGGGGCTCACTAGTGAGCTAGTCTAGCCTTCTTGGCTAAGTAAGCTCCAGGTCAGTGAAAGACCCTGTCGTTAAGAAAAGAAGATAGACTGCACCTGAGGCAGGCCCAAGGTTGTCCTCCGACTCCTATGTGCTTGCATACGCATATGTCCATGCACACTTGCATGAAGATGAACACGTGTGTGAACACACACACACAAGAACCGTTAATCTCTGGGCTGGAGAGATGGCTCAGTGATTAAGAGCATTGACTGCTCTTCCAGAGGACCCGGGTTCAATTCCCAGCACCCACATGGCAGCTCACAACTGTCTGAAAATCCAGATCTGGGGGATCTGATATCTTCACACCAATGCACATAAAATAAAGTTAAATAAACCATAAAAAAATAAAAAAAAGAACCATTAATCTCAACATATACAGGACACTCATGCCCACATGTTGCATCCAAGGCACAATACTGTTTAGTAACCACAACTGTTTATTACTATGAACATTAATCTATATCAGGGTTGGATGATGCCCTTACCATGACTGACAGATATTATTTAAATAGACAGACTTCAATCTCAGGAACTGGGGCTTGACTGCCAACTCCAGCGGGGAAAGATAAGCAACAGGCATTAAATGTTCTGGAGATAGTTATGTAAAGATGGAGTGTCTTAAGGCTAAGTGAGGGGACCCAGCCACGTGTGCCGGGCAGGCACAAGAAGGTAAATTGACCTTTAAGGGGTGTAAATGTAGTCTGGCCCTTTCCCAGAGGCACCTGGACACAGGCATAAAAGCTTAAATAAGCACATATGTAAAATCTCCTATATAACATATGAATCAAAATTTCTTTTTCCATTTCAACACCCATGACACCTTTAAGTTTTCCCCTGCAGCTGCATGACTATCACCATCCTTGACAAGACACACTCACATACACAGACACACATGAACACACACACAGCAACCTGGGTGTTAGAACTTGATTCTTGTTCTTTTATACATTCTGTTTTATCTGCAGACACACCTTTCTTCTAAAGCTACTTTTGAAACTCTCAAAAAGTAAAAGACAGTCAATTGACAGTGCTTGGCAACAAGTTAATATGAATGAAAGTGACATTCCGCCTTCCCTTCTACCAATCTCAAACTGATAGGAATCTTGGCCAACAATATCAGATACCTGAACTTGGCCTCTGAATCCTGAAATTTTGTAGTCTAAACATTCTGCAGGAGCAGAATGCCTTCCTTTTGTTTATTCTCTCCAGGCTGTGAAACTAGGAACTGGAAGTGGTCTGTGTTTTTCCACTGGCAGCCTGCAGGCTCTCTCGGTCCTGCCATGCCCCTCTTCATGCTGCAGGTACCCGCAAGTATGAGACCCTTCTGCCTCTGTCTCCTGGTCCACAGCCCTTTTATAGCTAGAGGGAAGGAGTTTTCTTCAACCACTCCTTCTTCCTTTGTTCCACCTCTTCAGGTGTCTGGACAACTATCAAGGTCCCAGTTGGATGACAGGCTCTTTCTCCTAGGCCTGAGCTCTTGGATACTGGCGAACTCATGAAATACGAAGTTTTAAGAACCACAGCACTTAATGGGACAAGAAGGTGACATAGAAGCCTCCATTATTTTCAGTATGGGCTCCTTCCATGTCTTGAACCTATTTGTATTCATCACCGGATAATATAATTACTAAAGCTGTCGTTAAAGGCAAGAATCACGTCTTAGAAATGTTTGAATCCTATTTGCCCTATATAATGTCTGGCACGTGTCCAATAAAGGCCAATGAGGTCCACAGGCTCAAATGTGGGAGAATGTTATATCACTAGTATTCTTTAATGGGGTGGGGAAATGTTCTATTGTACTCAAACTACATGCTTTTAATGGTATTTTCACAAAGAACTTTCCTTATCAGGGTTTGGTATAGGCACCTGTACAAAAATTCCATTTTTGTTGAATCAATGTATCTGCTAGTCAGATACAATTTAAACTCAGTGCAGACAAAACTTTCTTTGTAATACCTCTGTGAATAGAAAAGCCCATTTTCACAGAAAATAGTGGCTTTGTCAGTTCTGTACCTGGCATTAAGAACTGTTAGCCATCCAGGTTATTGTGTTTCTAACATTGACCCCACACAGCCAGGATGCCTCACAGGGACAGCACCCAGGGAAGCCTGTTGTATTCCACTCCATGGAAACTTGTCACATGGCCATTAGAACTGGGCTGGTACACAGGTCAGTGCCTCTGTGATGTGTTGGTTCTGTTGCCTGTATTTGAGCCCTTGTGAAGGAAACAGGTACAGTGACTTTGTAATGTATTGAATATTTGTTTCATATTTTCCATGATCTACTAGAGGCCTCTTGACCAGGTGCACCTTACAACCAACACTTGATTTTCTGTTCTACGTAATTCACCTCTGTAAAAGCCTCCGTGAGAACTATTCTTGTCTTTAGGAAACTTTCTTATACTCTGGCCACAGTTACTGTTCTCCGGGGTTTCATGAAAAGAGTCCACCATTTTTCTTCTCTCTCTCTCTCTCTTTCTCTCTCTCTCTCTCTCTCTCTCTCTCTTTTTCTCAGAAGAGACTGACTCTGATCTGGTACTCTTTTCAATTAGGGGACAGTAGGTTTGGTTTGGTAAACCATCATTGTCTTCTAGCAAGAATCAGTCAGGGGTAGATAGGGTCCCTCCCAGTGGGGGCCAGGATGTGATGCTGTCCTTGAAGGCAGATGAGCCAGCTCCAGCACAGCCTCCCTCTCCGTTTGGTCGGTCATAACATTGGAATGGAATTGCTGTGGCTATGGTGAGGAACTGGGTGGAGTATAATGAATGTTGATATTAATATTTGATTGGGTGTCCCTATCTTTCTGGGGCTATCTGTTACATTTAAGAGCACATCCATCCCTTTGTGGGAAAGACATAACAAAAGAACACGATGAGAGAGATACAAACACGTTATTGAACCCATGTCCTAGTTCGTTTTCTGTTGCTGTGATAAACCACTCTGGCCAATTCAATTTGAGGAGAAACAGGTTTATTTCATCTCATAGCTTCCAGTCCATCACTGAGGGAAGTCAAGGTAGGTTCACAATGCAAGCGATGAAGCAGAAATCCCAGAGGAATACTGTTTACTGGCTTGCTCAGCTACCTTTCCTATACAACCCAGGTCTACCTGGCTCAGGGATAGAGTATGCCCATAGTGGGATGGGCCCTCTGGCATCAATTAGCAATCAAGAAAATGGCTCACAGACATGGCATTAGGCCAGTCTGGTCTAGGCAATTCTTGAATTGAGGTTATCTTCCCCAGTGACTGGGTTGTGTGAAGTTGACAGCTGGAGCTAATTATGACAGCTCATTTACCATAGATTTCTGGAAACCCAACGAATCCTGCCTTTGTTCATTATACTCTTTGTGTCTGTTCCTATATACAGTGTACAGGTTGTGCTTAAAAGCTAGTGTGTGTTACAGTGTGTGGGGTGTTTGTGTGTGTGTGTGTGTGTGTGTGTAGTGTGCACACATGAGGGGTTACGTTCCAGTACACACATCTGGAAGCAGCCACTTGGCAAGCTCCCAGGATCCACCTGTTCCCCCCCCCATATGCTGGAATTCCAGGCACCCATAGCCATGCCTGGCTGTTTTATGTGCTGGGTATCTGAACTCGGGTCCTCTTGCTTCCACAGCAGTTGCTATCTCCCACTAGAACCATCCACCCATCCCATAAGGGCTACATTTATGATAAGAGCTGATAAAAAGTTGGAATCAATCTTTCTAACTGCAAGTTTCCTCACAAATAGGTAGGAACCTACTCTACCCATACTTTTTTGAAAATTAGCCACGTACTCTAGTTAGATACCATGGCATTCACAGAATTATGGAATTTTATCTCCAGGTCACATGGAAAGAATTCTTGAAACTGCCTTCTTTGTGTATTTGTCAGAATTCTGGTTTCTAGGAGGAAAGTGCTTCTAGGTCAAATGTGTTAGAGAAACCCTGAATTTTCTAACTTCCTCCCCTTGGATAGTCACAGTGAAAAGTTACCTGTCAATCAGCTGGTCCCAAGGTTATTTAACTAGAGAGTCTATTTTTCTGTGCTCATTCTGCTTGTAAGAAAAAGAACCTGGTGTCTTTATTGAGGACTAGAAAGCTAAACCCTTGTCGGGAGTAGAAGAACCAGAGACCTATTGGTTACCAGGCTCCCCGGAAAGTCTGCATCGTTACACTCATAGCAATGGCGTCAAAAAGATTCCAAGATGATATGCCCACCCCCACCCACTGAAATTTATTTAAAGAGTTGCTTCTAAAGTATCTAGTATCCTAGTTTAAAGAGATTTATCTTTGAGCAGATGGGGAAATGTGCCAACTGGCCCATCCAATTGGGCAATAATATTCTGTCTGTAAACCTCAGAAAAGGCAACCTGAATAGCACGAAGAACAAAGTGCCCACGAAGCTCTCAGTCTGGGGGCTTGGGAGGGAGGATGCAGTAAGCAATTAAACAAGTAAATATGTAATTACAAATTACGACACGTGCATGAAGACGAGAGTACTATCAGATTAAGCTTAAATTTGCAATCGTGTCTTAATTGACCCAGATTCCAGAAGGGATCAATAGTGGGTGTTTTTATGCCTGTCTTGATGCTCAGTTCATAGTTTTGAACCACATAGCAACCTCTCTTCTTGTTTCTTTCAGCCCCCGTGGAGCAAAATGAGAGCGCAGTGAGCCAGCTCAGTCTCTCCCCAGCCATCCCCCGACGCCCACCATGAACCACTTGGAGGGCTCCGCGGAGGTGGAGGTGCCCGATGAGGCGCCAGGAGGGGAGGTGAACGAGTCCGTCGAGGCCGACCTGGAGCGCCCCGAGGTGGAAGAGGAGCAGCAGGCGCCCCCGCAGGCCGCGGGCCACCAGGGCGCGGTCGGAGACCCCCGCGCGCAGCTGGAGGAGGAGGAGCGCGGGGAGAGCCTGGCGCGCTCGGCCAGCACCGAGAGCGGCTTCCACAACCACACCGACACGGCCGAGGGCGACGTGCTCGCCGCGGCCCGCGACGGCGGCGCCTACGAGGCGGAGCGCGCTCACGACGCCGAGGATGAGAGCGCCTACGCCGTGCAGTACCGGCCCGAGGCCGAGGAGTACACGGAGCAGGCGGAGGCCGAGCACGCCGAGGCGGCGCACCGCCGCGCGCTGCCCAACCACCTGCACTTCCATTCGCTGGAGCACGAGGAGGCCATGAACGCGGCCTACTCGGGCTACGTCTACACGCACCGGCTCTTCCACCGCGGCGAGGACGAAGCCTACGCCGAGCCCTACGCCGACTACGGCGGCCTCCAGGAGCACGTGTACGAGGAGATCGGGGACGCGCCCGAGCTGGAGGCGCGCGACGGCCTGCGCCTCTACGAGCAGGAGCGCGACGAGGCGGCCGCCTACCGCCAAGAGGCCCTGGGCGCGCGCCTGCACCACTACGACGAGCGCTCGGACGGCGAGTCCGACAGCCCTGAGAAAGAGGCCGAGTTCGCGCCCTACCCGCGCATGGACAGTTATGAGCAGGAAGAGGACATCGACCAGATCGTGGCCGAAGTCAAGCAGAGCATGAGTTCGCAGAGCCTCGACAAGGCAGCCGAAGACATGCCCGAGGCCGAGCAAGACCTGGAGCGCGCCCCGACGCCAGGAGGAGGACACCCCGACAGTCCCGGGCTGCCAGCATCTGCCGGGCAGCAGCGGGTCGTGGGAACCCTGGGTGGCGGCGAGGTTGGGCAGCGGTACAGCAAGGAGAAGAGAGATGCCATCTCTCTGGCCATCAAGGACATCAAGGAGGCCATCGAAGAAGTGAAAACCAGGACCATTCGTTCGCCTTACACCCCCGACGAACCCAAAGAGCCCATCTGGGTCATGCGCCAGGACATTAGCCCCACGAGGGATTGTGACGACCAGAGGCCCATGGATGGGGATGTAAGTATGGATAGGACTCCAGGCCCTGGGGAGGGGAAACTTGAAGCTCCGTGACCTTGCATGTCTGAGAAACGACTTTGTGGTTAAATGGTCTGTAGGGGCGCTATGCACCTCCCCATGGTATTTGCGTCCAGTGTGGTATCAACAAGAGGATATTAAGAGCGGACCCCACTAATCAGACACATAAGGTATCCCTGAGCCTTCCAAATGGTACCTAGAGGACTTGTTGAGAGTTACATTCTTGGGCCAATGCCCACCCCACATTCCCCTTTTGGTGCTCATTGAGAAAGTCTGAACTTTCTCAGTGGGGTCCTAGAATTTGTATCAAGTCTGCATTGAGTAAGAAGAGTCTTGGTTGGTGAGGCTGTTGGCAAAAATGCCGTCCTGTAAGTACAAGATCTGCAGGGGTTGCCGAGATGAAGGAACCCGTATGGAAAGCACAAGGTGTGTGGAAAGGGATGGAACGGTGGCCTAGTAGCACAGGTGGGCATGGGATAAAGTTCTAGCCCGAGACCAGCCCGTTCTCAGGTGTGTATGGGCACCAGGAGGAAGGAGAGTAACTCTACCAAAGTCTAGTCTGTGGGCATTTTTTTTCTGATTAATCAGCAGTTCAATCTAATCACACTTAAAAGGCAAAGAACGGCAGTGTGGAGCGTCTGTATCAAGCCCTGTCGTGAATGCACAGGGCATCAAGAGAGTCAAGACAAGGGAGGGGTTCTTTGCAGCAGGCGGAAGCCTCAATCAAAAGGTGTTCTGAATTTTCTCAGCGTTTTTATTTTTTAGGACGGCGGGGTTCTGTGTCATCCCAACTAACACGGTCCAGGGTTCTGCTGCTGACGCTGGGCCACAGTTAGAGATCCCTTGCCATGAAGCAATGTATTAAAGATATGGACGGCACTATGGCCTCTTTCATGGGAATTCCCCTGTCCTGTCCGGTGTCGTGAGGCGTCCCCACACTCCCCAACACACACCCACATACACTGTGACTCCCATCCAGTAAGCTCTAGTCACGTCACAGAAGGCACATTTTCCATTTAAAACCTCGTGTGCTTCGCTGTGAAGAGCGACAGGCAGAGCTGTTGCTGCCTCTGCCCACATCTTATTGGCCATTTTTGAAACTGCAGACCGTGTCAAGCTCAGGTGTCACAGTCTGATGAAAATAAATCAAGAAGACTAACCTTTGCCCCTCTACCTTGCTATAAAAAAAATGTCCCTTTTCTGTACTCTTTGGTAATTTCTAAGCAATTTCATTTTAAAATGGAGCTTGAAGTCGGAGACAGGTCAAGAGGTTAAATTCAGTTTCATTTCATCTGGTCCAGGTGCTGGCCTCCTCCATCAGCATCCTTAGCTGCATCATCTCCTTGAAATGACCCACTAACCACTTGACCCTGGAGCTTCACTCTGAGCTGCCAGGATAGCTATTGTTCATTTGAACTAGAAGGACACTTTATATTCTTGTGTAATGTTTTATTTAAAAAATTATAAAATGCTGAATGATTCATAGGATCCCGTACCATCAGAGGTTTATCTTGATGCTAAGGAATCGGTGACTAGGGCTTACTGGGGTATGAAGGGTTAACAGAAAGCAAAGCTAAAAAGCCATGCCATAAAATATGCCCCAATCATCCTTAAGCTGTTTGGATCTGTGGGTCATATTTCATCTGCCATGCTGTATTTATAGGAAAGACCTTCATTTGCTCCCTCTTTGATGGTATTATTCCACCTCACCTCAGCTTCAAAAAAGTATTTACTGAAATCTCATTCCACGCATGCTGTCACAGAAAATGGAAAGGCACTGATGCAGCTACTGTGGTCTGCAGTCTGCAGCAGTACCCTTCTGCCAAAAGCACAATGCCTCAGGCAGAGCCCGCTGATCGAGGGTTTGTTTTTGTTTCATAAATCCTCCCTGAGATCGCAACTGTATAGAAGATTGAGAACCACTGATTCTAAGGGGGACCCATTTAGGAGCTGTGCATTTGAGACTTCTTCAGTGAAAGTCTGTAGCACTGCGGTTATGGTCAGGAGAAATAGAGGGCCCTGAAATTCTTAGTCCAAAGGCCACAGTGTGTTAAAAACAAAATGGTGAAATCAGAACGTGCCAAGGAACAGGTGGTGGGTGCAAACAGTCGGATTGCCAATTAGCAGAGATAATTGCTAACAACGACGTTTGCTTTTGACAGGCCTGCCCACTCCCCTGTAACCCCAACCTTGTACATATAGAACAAGCAGGCACTTGTTTGCCAGGGCAGTAGGCAGAATGAGAAGCAAGGATTGATTATCCACGAGAACGTGTTCTCTTTCCTGAAATGAACGGTGGCTTGGCACCAAGTGAAAACTATTATTTCCTGAAGACCTGAATTTTGGTCTAGTAAGGACCTTCTATCTTCTGGGTATGTTTGAGAACTTCCTTCCAACCCCTCAGTGGAAACTGCTGATAGTGAATGACATGCTCTGAAAAGTCCCCTGGTCACTGACCTCTCTCCAGGCAGCACAGCCATTCAGGGACAACTGCTTTGCCATCAGCCAGCATGGTGTGTGCTGGGAGATTCCAACTACTCTGAATGGTGGGGCACACTGACAGCTGCTCACATTCACCCTTTCCTAAAACTTGATTAAAACGATAGTAAGGCAGTCAAACAGAAAGGAAACCGCTGCTGAATTCTTTGCTAACATTTTCATGCTGGACCATCTTTCCAGTTCCCTTTCAAGTTAGAGACATTCCTAGGAGGCAAGGCTAGTGACATTTGCATTTGTAAATGTCAGAAACCACTTTTTGTGCTTTAATTGAGATAAACCTGGAAGTCACATGGTAACAATTGTATGTTCCTGAGAACAGCAACTATGCTTCCCCAGAGTGAGCAGGATTCCCTAGTGACCCCAGTGAGACATGGAGGCAACCTGAGTTGAGGTCACAGGAATTGAGGGGTTGGTTTGCTCCCATTGTGTGGCTGGATCAGTACTTAGTAATTCACTGGGGAGGTTCCACTTCCTCCTTTCTACTGAGATTTCTGAGGATTTGAACGTAGACACCTCTGAAAGGCTCAGAAACTAGAAACACCCCATGCTTCAGAAAATAGGAATATGAGAACATGGTTGAGAAAGAAAGGTTGGTCAACAGGTAGTCACAGGAGACATTAGACCTTTGGGTATCTTAGTGTGTGCAGCCGAGTGATCCTTTCCTGCAGATGTGTGGCTTATATAAGTAAGGGAGGCATGTCATGTCATTGTCTTCCTAAACAAAAACACAAACAAATAAAAGAGGTAGAAGGGACTCCACCATGGGAAATATAGGAAGGGGACCCCTTCAGGTAGATGAAGAAGAAGCATTGGGATGACTACTATGGAGAAAGCCAAGGCAGCAGTCAGTCCAGAGCCTCTAGGGCTCCAATAGGAAGCA
>JAQHUG010000021.1:10491782-10524889 GCA_028555095.1 Dicrostonyx torquatus | reverse complement strand
GCCTGCCTCTGCCTCCCAAGTGCTGGGATTAAAGGCGTGTGCCACCACCGCCCGGCTTGATAAAACTTAAAAAAACATTATTTCTAATAAAAGTAAGAATGGGCAGATACTTTTCAAAAGTATACAGAACATTTCCCTCCAAGCCAATAGACACCAGTATATTTATTGGTGCAAAATACAAGCATTACTGTTAAAATCATGAGTAAGAAGCACACTATCATGATTAATTAGCAGTTTTACAGAAGATATGGCTAATTTAATTAATTTTCATGCAGACTAACTAGCAATGGAAAAGAATAAAATGCTATAATTACTGGCATAATACGAAAATATCAAAAATCAAATATATGTTGATGGGGAAACCCTATCAACCAATCACATCTAATTAAGGTGTGGCTACCTGCAGCGGAGGAAAAAGTGGGAGAATTAAGGTGCCCGCCCTCTCTGCGCAGTGCCTGCTGGACATATAGGAAGTCGGACCTCCCACTCTTGTAGCGTGAGTTTTTCCCATTATAGTCATTAAAGTATAGTTGTTATTCTTGAACTGGCCTAGTTATTCATCGTAACGACCTAATTCCTTACAATATGTGCTGTTTTGGAGTTCAAATTTTATTTTATGATTTCATGGTCTATATCTTTATCATGAAAATTTTCCCCTTCTTCCCATAATTCATAGATTTTGTTTTTTCATAATGTGCCAAAGATCTTGCATATTCAATTCATACTTTTTTAAAAAAATTGTCATTGATGCTCTCTCTGGGCAGTGGTGGTGCACAGCTTTAAATCCCAGCACTCAGGAGGCAGAGGCAGGCAGATCTCTGAGTTCAAGGGTAGCCTGGTCTACAAAGCAAGTTCCGGGATAGCCAGGACTACATGGAAAACCCGTGTTTCAAGAAAATTTTTTAAAAAATTGTTGTTGATATTGGCTAAATGATCCAGTTAATTGTCTTCAAGTCCTGTTAGCTTTCCCTCCACATGACCCATTCTATTAGTGAGGTTTTTCCACTGAACTTATTTAAAAATGTAATCTTTTAATTTTTGAGATTATAATATAATTACATCATTTCCCCTTTCCCTTTCCTCCCTCCAGTTGCTCCAATTGTTCCAATATACCCCTCTGCTTCCTTTCTCAATTCAAATTTATAGCCTTTTTCATTAATTGCTCACACACACACACACACACACACACACACACACACACACTCCTAAATACAAAAACACAATTTGCTCAGTCTGTATAATGCTTTTTGTGTTTATGTTTTCAGGGCTGATTGGTCTGCTCATTGTTAGGGAAGGCTGTTTCTCTCCCTCATCATTACTTAGTTGGCAGTGGTTCTTTATGTAGGGTTGAAGCCTTTTGTAGGCTTTTCCCAGCTACAGTAGCATGGCTATGGCTGTCCTTGTTTATTCATGTTTAGGCAGTTGTGCTGAGCCGCCTGGAGCCTGGCTTTTCATGGTCTTTCTGAGTCTTATCTAGTCCTTGCAGACTTTTGTCCCTGCTCCTGATTAGCAAGGGCTGCCTGGTTTCAAGGCATTGGTGTTGATGCCTAGGTGATTGCTTCTGCTTTCAGCGTGTCTGATGTCAGGACGTTGAGCAAGAGTGGCTCTATCTTGTGAACTACTCTATTTTGTTTTCTGTTCTAAGTGTTCACTACAGAATTGAACCTGGGTCTTTTGGAAGAAAGTCAGTGATCTGATCTTAATCACTAAGCAGTCTCTTCAGTGGGGTGAGAGTCTTGGTAGTTGGCTTACCTCGCAGGGCTAATTGGGGTGGAGACTGATCAGCAGTGGGCACTGGGTCTTATCCTCCTCCTTGACGTCAGAGCACAACCTAGCAGTGGGTTCCTAAGTCTTTGCCCATTCCCTGACTTAAGAGGATGACTAGTTGAGTCTTGGTTCTACCCCTGACCTGTTCATCACTTTCCTACTGGCTAGAAGAGAATTAGGACTGTGATTCCTATTCACAAGTTAAGTCCATTTTAAAATTGAACTGATATATTGTAGTGTGTTCTGCACATGCGGTATTATACGAGACCCCATAGATACTCTATGATAGCCAGAGCTCTGTCTGCATAGTGTTCCACTTGAGGCCAGTCCCTTATCAAGTCCACAGCAAGACAGCTCAACCTGTTCTGCTCTTAAGGCTTTCATCTGAATCCTTATCTGATGTCTTAGACTACTGCCACCTAACAGAGCATCCCAATGCTTAGCAGCATAAAGCAGCCTGCATGTCTGCCTCACACTGCGAGCCTCTGAGAGGCTGCAAGTGGGCATCAGGGGGTTGATACCATTGTAAAGCGTTCCTGGGGAAAGCTCTGCTGTCAAGCTCCCATGCTGTGGGTGGGTAGGTTTCAGTTCTTCAAAGCCAACTGGCAGACAGCCTTGGTTTCCCATTGATCTTGGCTGGGGCACTCTCAGTTCATTGCCCCATAGGTCCATTTCGCCCTTAAAGTATGCGAGACAAGAAGGCTCCAGAGTCTGATGGCAAGATGGAAGCCATAGTCCTTGTAACCCAATCAGCGAGTGGCATTGCACCACTGTCATTTTATTTCGTTGCTTAGGCTGATACCTGACCCACACGACCTTCCCAGGAGAGGATTAAACAGGGTTTGACCTTCAGGAGGTAGACCTTTGGAGGTATCTGAAAAGTCCCATATTTGGTATCAGTCATTTTGTCATTATCATTCTGTCAGCAAAGAGCAGCTGGCCGTAAAACTAAAGGGTGTCTTCTGCTTATGACCTCGTCAGTCATTTCCGGTTCCTAGGCTGTTGTTCCACCTTGTGGCTGTGAGAAAGAGAACCTACAGGTTCCAATGTGACTGGTGGAGAATGACACCAGAGGTGGGCAGAGCAGGTAGTTACACATGAGAATGCAGGATAAGGGGCACTGTAGAAATTTGAAAATGGAGAGTTTGTCCAGACAGACAAGCATATCCATGGCATGCTCTTAGGCTGAGTTTATTTTCAATCTTAAGGGGCTGTCAGTGTCCAAAGGACCTGCTGTAAAGACTTATGGTTGTGCTAAGCATTCAGTCTCTGTGCTGGTGGTCTCCCTTGACTGTGGGAACAGAAATACCTGTTCCACTAGGCTAGAGCCTTCATCCACTAGGCTCAGCCCCACTTGGGCCTCTAGTTGGACACAATGTATCATATGAATATTGTTTCTCTCTGGGTCAAGAAGCAGGGATGGTTGGGAAGCATGGAGTTCAGGGAAATTGCCGGGGAGAGGGGTGGGGGGGTGGGGGGTGGGGGGGTGGGGGGTGGGGGGTAGGATTGGAAGAGGTCTGCAGGGTGGGAGGCCTACAGGGCAAGTTGGCCCTGAGGACGGCTGTTGCCCCCAGCCCAGTGCTCTCACCCTCCAGTATGGTGTGTGGGTCCTATTCCTTATGCTCCGTCTCAGCACGATCTTGCTACTAGCGAAGTTTTCCATCACAGATGTGATCCATAATTGATGTAGCCTGGAGAAGGCGGTGATGAATAATTAAGGAGGGCTCAGGTACAGAATGAACATTAAAGGGAAGGGAGAATGAAAACAAAACAGCCAGGGGAAGAGGTTCAAGTTCCCTCCCGGCAAAAGGATGCTGTGTGCAGTTGCTCCCTACATCACAGAAGGCTTGGGTTTTGATTTTGAGTCTTCAGTTGTCTGATAACTTAATTCGTGTATGCGTTGAGCATCTCTGGCTACTACCTGAAAAGGTGACAAGCTGTCCATGGCAGCAGTGGCTTCCATAGCTTTGTTCTGACAGCTTCAAAATCAAAACCAAAGTATCCTCTAGGGCAGTCAAGGGAAAATGGCTTCACAAAAAGCCAGCGAGAGTTAACTGCCAGCGAGTATGAGTCTGGACACTTCATAATCAACACACAAAGATTTCTCTCTTTAAAAGAAGTAACAGAAAGAAAAACAAACATGTGGATAAACATTCTAACTCAGTCCTTTAGGAACACCCTGAGCACCATCCTGTGAAAGGCTTTCCTTCCTGAATGCTGGCTAATGGCTGCAGGAGTTGTAGCCACTGACTGAGGCTATGGTGGGTGCACTCTGATCGCCAAGAAGACTCATCAGACTCACAAGAATGACAAGAAAGATGGGCAAATCGAGAGAGGCAGTCTCTGTGTGATCCTTCCTCCGACTGGCCATACAGCTTGAGCACAGTTCAGATGGCAGGTGTTCCAGCTATGGATTGCTTCAGATCCTCTGTGTTTCGTTCTACCATTTAACCCTGTCCACAGTCACTGACTAGACAGGTAGCCTCAGAGGGAGCCCTGCTAGCAGGTCTGACAGAGGGCATGGTGAGTAACCTGTGAGGGTAAGGTGCACCCAGGTCCCTCCCTGCCATCCTGGCTCCATGAATCAGTAAAGCATAAGAACTCGGGAGGTCTCCCATTTCTGCAACCCATACCACAGCCTCCCTGTGTTCTCTCCAGCTCAGCTCTACCCAGCTATGCCGGGCCCTTCCTTACTATTGTTGGCAGATGTGGTTGTTTTGAGTCTGATTTGGAATCATCTATTGTTTTGGTCTAAGCCATGCTGACCATGAGGCAGCTCTTCTCTGGTTGGTCAGAGCCCGTCCGGCACACAGGGAGGTTGTTAGAGCACAGTGACGGTGTGCAGTTGGTGCTGGTGAGGGAGGGCGTGTTTCAGCAGCCCGTGCTAGTGGGGCCCAGCCAGCAGCTGCCTCAGAGTTCCCTAGTCTCTCCTCATACACCCAGGTGCATTCCGATCAAGGCCTGAGAGTACATCTTCAACCACCACCTCCCTCCTTCCCCTTTCTCTTCCAAAGCTGGATGCCTCTTCACAGGTTTTATAAACATAGCAGAGTTTGGGGTGTGTGAAAGTCTCTGGCAGCACCTCTGTGCTGAGTTTATTTCCCCCAGAAATAGTAGGTGCCACTGACAACAAGGATGGGCCAGATTCCTCTCAGAACTATCAGCTGATGATGCTGTGCCAATGACTTGAGACAGCCCTGGCCACCCAGCCCTAAAGGGTTAAAGTGGAGGGGCAGACACTCTGGAGGTGGTCACAGCTCCTGTTACCAGTTGCATTATTGACAAGGGCACCTAACACCACCAAGACTGTCCACCAAGCGGCACTGAGATCAGGAGTTCACCTCAGCTCACAAGTGGATGCTCCAGGGCTCGCCCCATTGCCCAAATAACACCTGGAAGGATGGAGAACTTTTGGATGTACCAATTTGAAAGTCACGAAGAAGAGGTATGTGCCCCTTGGGCTGCACCAGGTTGTGCTGCCAGGCTTCAGTCCTCTGCTCCTGGCCCAGTTAGACTGTAGTGCTCTGCCTTTCTCTTGATAGGCAGGGAATAGGTGGGGAGAGGGAATTACCCAGGATAGAGGGAAATGAGCTTGGAAGCAATGGTGGCTTAGAGATCAGAGGCCATTTTGCACTGAGACAGGACCTGGGAAACGTGGGCTTGTTGCTATGTCTCCCCGTGAGTCCTGCTTTTGATTCTCTGTGTTCTGATGGATTAGTTCATCTGGACACTGCATCCCTACCATCCCAGGCTGTGGCATCTTTCACTGCTGAGAGCTGACACATAACGATGGCTATTAGTGCCTTGTGCACAAATAACTACCTGGCTGAAAAATGAGAAATGTGCCCCTGCATGGTGCCGGGCACCCCGTAAGCTCTTTGAAAGTGGTAGCTCTTGCTATTTCTAGCAGGTGTTGTACTATTAGAAATTGTGAGGGTAGCTGTATTTCCTCCTTTGTCTGTTTTGGTTTGAGATGGGTGTTTTTACACAGTTCAGGCCAGCCTTGAACTCACCATGTAGTCCAGGGCATTCTCAAACCCTTTGTCTCAGCTTCTCAAGTGCCAGGATGTGCCACACCTGGCTTGGTTATATTCAGCTCAGTTGCTATTCCTAATATAAGTTAAAAGTGCCCGGCCTTTGCTTATAGAGCATAGGCAAGTGACTGGGAAGGCATGAGGGGTCCGTTGAGGAATGAATGGACTGGAAAGGGAAGTGAGCACAAGGCTTTCTCGTTTGTCTGGTGTAATGTATCTCAAATACATCAGGTGAGGCTGTTTGAAGCTAGACACCCTTTCAGTACACACAGCTTTACCGGGTGATAGGCTGGTTCACCCTCACACTGATGGTTGCTTCATAATTAACTGGTTAATCTTTAGCCGTGAGAACACGGCCTCAGAAGCTTAGAGCTCGTGTGATAGTGACAAGGGGGGATATTTTTGTGTTGCTCCCATGAAATCACCCTCTGGGCTGAGTGCTGCCAAGCACGGTTCCCTGGGGTCCTGGCAGCTTCCACACAGGTTTATGAGCTTAGGGATGGGAGCCGAAGGATGCTGTCTGTGGGAAGAGAGAGAACAGAGATGCTTAGAGTGGTTAACTAGCAGTGCTCTCCAGGTTTTCCACCAGTACTAATTGAATCCATTATGAATATATATAAAACACTTCATTAAGCCCTAGCTATTATCATCTTAATGACATAATTATGCTCATTCAGTGCCTATCCTGGCTTCGCTACTTCACCACATTAAGGAAATACAAATGTGCATTGATAATATTGTTTGAATTATACTATAGAGTGGATAATTATGTACTTCTTAATTAGCTTCAAATTTCAAAAGCATGAATGTACAGCAGGGAAACAAATCTCATCATATATTTGGGATTTTTCAAAATAATTCAAAAGTGGAATAAGAGTAATATAAAGCAACTCAGACAAGTAGGAAAACAGTGTGTCGGGGAAAGGAATAAAGGCAGGAAAGCCAGTAAGCTAGTCACAAACTCGAGCACCATCTGTGAACAGCAGGAGTCAGAAGCCCCACACGGTGTCAAAACAAAGTTGACTGAAGAACCGGGGCATGTGCCACGGCCAGCCCTGTGTGGCTACACCTTCGAAATCCATATAGAAAAGGAGTAGAAGAAGGAAGCTGTTCAGGCCGGAAAGGGTTACATGTTCAAGGGCTCGATTTCAGCGTCTGTATAGCCACCTCTGTGAGTACCGGGGCCCACTGTGGTGCCTACTCTGCCGTGCTAATCTTGCAGGAATGCATGATATGCAAGCAAGGGTGACAGCGCCTCATGCAGAGGAAGTGGAGATCCATGGGTGCCAATGACCATGTGCGTGCTCAGAGCTTACCCTGTTACAGAAAACTACTACATAGAACTCACTTTTGTTTGCTTTTTCAAATGATACAAGATAGGTATCTGTGTGTGCTTTCTATTCGTTACATGTATTGAAATCCTGTTGTATATTTTATGAGGGCCTTTGTCTTAGGTACATGGAGAAGAAACATGTAGATTAATTATAAATCCTGCCTTTGCTGTACTTACTGAAATACTATGACAGAGTACTATAGTTTTGTAATATACAGGGAGAAAGTCAAGCAGCCCATAATAGTACAGATAAAATGCATGCAAGACTCCCAGGAGGGAGTCCTCTCACCTAAGAGGACTGGGAAGAGTGCACCGGGAGGTAGTAGTTAGCAGCATGGGTCTCTTGAGGCCCCTGCCCAGGCTAAGGGCAGAGATAAAGCCACTGAGCAGAAACATGCAGGTCACAGGCTGAAAACAGGACATGCTTTGGTTTGGCTTACTGGAAAAGAGAACAGAGTGGCAGTGCCAAGAGGTGCAAAGGAGTTAAAGTCCCCGAGATAGTCGGGGACCATTCTCCAAGCAAAGAAGGTAGATTAAAGGCTTGAATTAGAACTGCTTTGCATGGAAAAGAGAAAATAGGTCCCTGGGGAAGAAGGCTTGTGAACTCTTAGTACTATCTCATTTAGTCAGGGGGTGTGGGGAAGCGACAGAAAGGAAACCCCAGATGTCTCTGTGAGTTGTTCTCTACAGGTAAAATTACTAAATAGCTCAATCCCAGGTGGATTTAGCCAAACTGTTTAAGTTTTCAATATTACTGCCCTTCGCTGAAGTGAATTTGTCACTAAGTTTCTTTGTAAGAGAGGTACCAGTATTCACTGGGACTCAAAGCTGGTTAGAGCCAGCTGACGTCATTCATAGGTGTCCTTACTCAGTGGTAAGCTGGGGACATCTGCACTGTGCTGGAGTTAACAGGAGTAGGTGTACGTGTCTTTGTAGACCAATCACTACAACAGTATCACTGCCAACTTTCAGAGCCTGAAGAGCTTTTTTGCATGGAAAGCATGGATTTCCAGAAGCAGTACACAGCAGCTATAGAGACCCGCCCCTACCTATAGCCACTAATGAGCCACTAAAGTGTGGTGTGGTTTTATAAGCCTTCTGCTTGCTTTTTCACTTTATCCATAAATGAAATTTTAATGAGGAAACAAAATGAGATAAAGAGAGCGTCCCATGACTGTGCTGGCCCTTTGAGCACTCTCTGAGAAAGGGAAAAAAGACAATGTAAGATTAGAATTGTAAGACTGCTCATATTAGATGAGTGCTGTATAGGTTCCCAGATAACTAGCTGCCCATCAGTGCGTATTCACACCAGCCAGGCTGCCTGTCACCCTCAGGAGGTGGGGCAAAACTGTCTTCTCTTTTCTCAGGAAGGGTCATGGAGGACAGGCCCCCTGTCCAGCCTCAGAGCTATAAACAAGGAAGACTGAATTCAGTCACTAGTCTGTTAGACACCAGGACTTGAGAATGGTAACCACTTTATCATCCTGAAACACAAAATACGCTGTCGTGTGTTCAGCCATGATAGGAAATTAAAACAACCAAGTCATTTTCAAGGGGAAAATGTAAACTGTTGTTCCTATGATCAGACTGTTTTATAAAACGGGCTCTTCGTGTGGCAAAGCCCCATCTCAGTAGCTTAAAGACACAACCTAATGTCGTCTGAGCTAACTGGCGTGTGCTTTAACTAACCCAAGACTTGGGAGCCCCCAGAACAGGGTTAGGGTCCTGATAGGGAAGGAGCCTTTGCAGCCTCTGCTCCCTCTCACGGGCGGCCCTCATCACAGCAGCCATGTCACATCTGAAAACTCTCAGGATATAGGTTTGAGGGGCATGCAATTTAGTTTTTAAGAAAAGTCATTGAAGCACACAACCAACAGCCTTTTCATTCGCGTGTGACTTTGGCAGCATGATCAGACACTGTGGACATTTCAGTGACAGCATTTTCTTTTCTTTCTTTTTGGTTTTCGAGGGTTTCTCTGTGTATCCTTGGCTGTCCTGGAACTCATTCTGTAGACCAGGCTGACCTCGAACTCACACAGAATCACCTGCCTCTGTCTCCCCAAGTGCTGGGATTAAAGGTGTGCGCCACCACCACCCTGCCTCAGTGACAGTGTTTTCTAAGGGGCTCCCTCAGTCATGTGACACTCCTGTTCTTTCAGGATACTACTATGACTGTCATCATCCTTCCACTCTGGCTTGGTCTGAGTTTGCTTTATGCTGAAAATCAACATCACAGAATGGGGGGTTTACAAAGAAGTGTTTATTTGCTTCGGAGTCCTGGGGCTAAGTCCTGAGCACAGTTCCCTCATCTGCCAAAGGGCCTGCATGTGTGCTGTGTGAGAGCATGGTGGAAGGCACGCATGCACGGAAGAAAAGGGTGAACTCTGCTTATTTCTGTCATGATGATGAACACCATGACCAAAACCAGCCCATAGTAACGTCATACTCACCACAGTATTATAGACTGCATTAACCTGCAGCTACCTAACTCCAGGAGAGCCGGCAGTGACTCCTCTGCTCTGTTCTTGGTGCCCTTACTGAACACTTCTTACCACCTTTCCCCCCGTCCTTCTCAGTCTCTGGTGGCCACAGATTCATTCTCTTCTTCTTGAGATTAATGTCATTAATTTCCACAGATGAGTTAAGAAGATGTGGTATTTATCTGTTTCACTTAACACAACAACCTCCAGTTCCATCCATGTTCTTTTTAAGGCTCAATTTTATCCCACTGTATAAATATACATTTTTTATACACTGAAGAACCTCTGATTTGATCCTGTGTTGAATTATATGTTTACAGTTTTTATGTTCTTGCAAAAATGATCAATATATGATGACAATATTTGTCTCTTTTTGCATTTAAATTCTGTTTTATCAAATATTGCTATAGTTATTCCTACCTGATCATGTTCCCACATGTGTGATGTATTGTTTTCTAAGACTAAACTTTCATCTCATGATTCTTGACTGGAGAAGTGGGTTTATGTAGTAAGTATGTAGTCTTTTAACTCATTCGTGCAGTCTGTTTCATTGGTGCATGCAATCCATTTACACTCAAGGTTGTTCCTGAGAAGCATGAACTCCCTGTTGTTTTATTAATGGCACACTGCTCACTTTTTGATCTTGTTCCTCTTTTCATCATAATATCTGTTGGTTCCCTGTGTGTGACACACGTGTCCTGTCGAGGGTTAGTTCTCTGTGTGTGACACATGTGTCCTGTCGAGGGTTAGTTCCCTGTGTGTGACACACGTGTCCTGTTGAAGGTTAGTTCCCTGTGTGTGACACACGTGTCCTATCGAGGGTTAGTTCTCTGTGTGTGACAGATGTGTCCTGTCGAGGGTTAGTTCCCTGTGTGTGACACATGTGTCCTGTCGAGGGTTAGTTCCCTGTGTGTGACACACGTGTCCTGTTGAAGGTTAGTTCCCTGTGTGTGACACATGTGTCCTGTTGAAGGTTAGTTCTCTGTGTGTGACACATGTGTCCTTCTGGTACTTTGTACTCAGGTGTCTTCAAAGCAGTAACTTCCCTTTTGTTTGTACAGGAGAGTCCCTTAAGTACTCCTTATTGCACTGGCCTGCAGGCAATCAGTTTGTCTGGGTAATGTCTCTGGATGCAGGAGTTTCTCCTCCCATTATTTTGAATGTATCATCCCATTCTCTTGTAGGCAGTGGGGTTTCTGCGAGGCAACCTTTTGTGAGTCTGGGGAACATTCCTTACATGTGACTCTTTTCTGGCTAATCTAAGATTCTCTGTTGTGTGTTCCTGTCATCTGACCTTAACATGCTTTTGGGGAGGGTCTGTTTTGATTGAATCTGTTGGCCTTTGTGCTTCCAGAATCCAGATGGCCATATGTCTTTAAAGATCTGAGAGCATTGGGGGCATTTTCCCATGAAAAAATACTTTCCAGTGTCTTTCCCGTTTACTTTCTTGGGTTTCCACGATGCAAATGTGTTTCTGCTTAATGGCTTGCCATCATTTCCTAGAGTGTCTTCATTCTTTTACATTATTTTTAAAAGTGGCTTTTGAGAAGAGCTGTCCTCCAATTCTGAAATTTCTTCTCTGGTCAATATGGAAGCTTCCTTTGTATTTTTATGTCACCAATTGAAGGGTTTTCTTCCAAGCTTTGGCTGTTTTTGTGATTTGTCTTCGGTGAACTTCTCATTCATATCCTGAGTTGTTTTCTCAATTCCGTGCACCGCTTATCTCTTTTGTGTCTCACTGGGTTTCCTCAGGATTGTTGCTTAATTTCTTTTTCAGGCACTGCATAGGCTTCTTTCACATGGATCTGTTTCTGAGTAGTTATTTTTTCTTTGCAAGCATCATGTTTCCTTTCATACCTCTCGTATCTTGATGATGTCTGCACATCTGGTGTGACATTCTATTTCTTCAAATTGTATAAGGTAGCCTTTGTAGGAAAGGATATTTTTGTTTAGATGAGATGTAGGAAATCAGTTGGATGGGTACTTTTGAGTTTGATTACAGTGGGTTCCAAAGCAATCCTTGTGATTTCTTTGTCTGTGATTGATGTCAGCAGTGTCTGTGTTCTAGGGGTTCATGGCATGGGCCTCTCTCTGTATGTGTCTTGGGACTCTACAGAGTTGAGCTCTAAATACAGAAGCTGCAGTGGCAGCTTCCATAGTTTTGTTGGTGTGGGATGTGGGGAGAAGGACTTTTTTCCGGTCCTCCTGGGATGGATTGCATCAGAGGCAGCAACACACCCGCTTCAGCCACCCCACGTGAAGGAGACCTTCTCCAGGGTTCTCAGGATATGAGCAGGACACGCTGAGACTGATGTGGAGCTATAGGACGGGGCAGGCCCTCCTTGGCTCCACAAGATGAACACATGGGTACTAACATCTATGGCATACACACAAGCAACGTTCTAGCATTCACTTTGTGAACTATCAAATCCACATTTGCTTCCTAACCTTGTTCTCATTTGCCTAAGGTTGAAAACCCATGTAGTACCATGGGGTGTAAGACTCTGACACAGGTATGCCATGATAAAAGTGAAAGCTATCATCTAATTTCTTTTTACTTTTCTAATTTCTTTTACCCAGGGGGAGGTGTACCAGGTTTTCTCTTTCGGGTCAACAATCAGCTCCCAAATCATGACACAGAGACGTAATATTAGTTATGACTGTTCAGCCTAGCTTAGGCTCCTTTCTGGCTAGCTCTTTTAACTTAATTTGTTTCTCTTTATTTATCATTTGCCTCGGGGCTTCTTGCCTTGCTTTCTGTATGTCCCTACTCTGTGTCTCCTGACTGCCTGGCTGGCCCTGGGTGTATCCCTCTCTTTCCCCCTCATTTTCTCTCTTCTCTATCCTCTTGTTCTTCTCGAGTGTAGATTTCTCTTCCTATTTATTCTCCCTACCTGCGGGCTCTGCCTATCCCTCTCCTGCCTAGCTATTGGCTGTTCATCTTTTTATTAGACCAAACAAGTGCCTTAGGCAGGCAAGGTGAAACAGATGCAACACACCTTTATATTGTTAGCAAAGGCAGCAGAAACAAATGTAACACACCTTCCTATAAAGTAATATTCCCCAGGATAAACAAATGTAACACATCTTTGTCCAGTTAAAATAATACTCCAAAGCAAGGAGGTTGAACATAGCAGAAGATTTTGAAGCAGCTATTTTAATCCCTTTGTCTCATCCTTGTAAGGGCTAGGTCTGTTTGAAACAGCTATTTTAATCCCTTTGTCTCATCCTTGTAAGGGCTAGGTCTGTTTGAAGGTGTTGTGCATGCTTGCCTTGGTCTGCACATGGCAATTTGTAAATTTGCAATGTGTTAAAAGAAATTCACTAGAGCCCAAGTTAGAGTCCTCCCAGGAAAAATAGTTTCTAGAGCTCAGGATGAGCAATACATGTTCTACACAGAGGAGCAGAGGACACTACATCAGGGGAGGACTCACTCATCCCTAGGAAGCAGTGGGCAGTGTCGTCCCGTATCTTCTTTCAGTGCAGGTTGGAAGCAGTATAACCACACTGAAGTCATCTGCCCATGCCTCCCTTTGCTAAGCCCCACCTGTGTGATAATGGAGACCGCATCCCTGCTGCTGAAAAGCTCTTAGGCATACACATTCCAACAAGGTTTAACACAAGCTACAGCACATTCCATAGGGGAGACATGAGCTATGATTCGCATTTAGGAAATCTCAGTGAGCGGTGTGCTTCTGAACTGAGCGCTGAATGTGGGGGAGAAGGAAGGGAAGCTGTGGATGGGGGAAACTCACCCAAGCCTGTGCGTGGCTGAAGGCTACAGCACCAAGTGTCTGGGGAGAGGGAGGCCCCTGGTAAAGTCAATGTGGGGGCCATAAAAGTTCTTATCAGGGAAGTGACCAGCAGACTCGCATTCCCCTCTTCCCCAGCATTCCCTGGTAGGTACCCAGCACTAACCACAGCTACCTTACTGTGGGTCTGGGTTCCATCTTCCACATCCCTGCGTACTGTTCAGATAGCCTGTCTTCCTACCACTAAAGAACAGTCCAGTGCCACAGGGTGGCGAGAAATCTGTAGAATATTGGAGTGGAAATAAAGAAATGGGAAATATTGGGCTGTCTGTCAGGTAGCTCCATATGACAATGTCCATGACCCTGAAGCAAACAGTTCAAGAAAACCCAGCTGCAGCAGCTTCCCTAAGGCTCAGAGGGAACCATAAAGTCTTTGGGAGAAAAAAAATCAAGGCACAAATATCAAAAGAAGCCTTTTCAGTGTGAAAAACTGGGAAGATTTAAGGCATTAGATTCTCATTCTTTCCTACATTAATTTTGAGTCGGCCAAACAGTGCTAAATCAGTAAGCAACCAGCATCTTTCTTGGGAGATGACTGGAAAGTGCCGTGTGCTTCTGAAAGGCATGCAGTGCTGCTTTGTTGTGGCCAGGGACCATGGGGTCTAGGAGCCTTTGTATCTGTTGTCACCTTATGCTTGCCCTCCTGCCTTGACTGTGGTGATAGATGTCTTCATGTCACCATGTAAGGGGCTCGTGGGCCCTCACCTTCCCGCTTAAAATCAAGTAATAATATCACCAGAGACCGGGATTGCATATGTTCTTAGCTAAATAGTGTACTTCACTGTGTTATCTTTTGGTGTCCCCTGTATTTCTTGTAATCCAGACTATTGAAATAACCAGGCTAGCTAAAGATAAAACAATTACATTTTAGGAAATGAGAACTCCAAGCACAGCAATGTCCCACGGGAAAAGGTGCAGAGAGAGAGAGAGAGAGAGAGAGAGAGAGAGAGAGAGAGAGAGAGAGAGAGAGAGAACACCTGGATGTGCACATGTTTTACCCTGGTCCTGGCAAAGCCACGCCTTAACTAAGACCCACCTCTTAAAGATGATTGGCTAACAAGATTATCTATCACCAGACTTTTTGAACAAGTCTTCTTCCCAGTTTTCAACAATTTCCACTGAGGTTCTTTTGTCTGTTAACATGCCCTGTTCCCCCAGCACCACGTCACTGTGAAACTTCTCCCTTCCTGTGCAAAGATACTGTCCTGATGCCTTGTGCCCTAACTTCCCCGCAAGGAGCCAACTACAGAGTCAGGTGTGCCATGGTGTTACTTTCCTTTGCTCAGCATTTGCTGCCTGGCTTTTGTCCCCACGCTGGGAGAATATGCCCTGCCTGATTTCTCTTGTGTTACACACATGTTACACACATGGCTCTCAGACCTATCACCCACAGGTGGGAAGCACCGCACCCTTGCACCCCTGTGCCATCACTACAGAATTGGTAACCATCTCTGAGGCCCACCTCATCTCCCAAGATTTCAGGAGCACGTGGAGCTTTTGGTATCATTTGGGAGTGTTTCCAGGCCTGTATTTGTCCCGTGGCTTGCTTATTTGGTCATTCATTTAGCATGTACTTAGTGGGTACTTGTGTGCAGGAACTGAGGTTTCATGTCCACTGCTAGCACCTGCCTGTGCCCACCCACCGAGGTACCGCCGCACTAACACATGGACCATGCTCCCCAAACCTGTTTTTCTAAGCTATTTTCAAGCCTGTCACTTGACAAAGGATTTCTAAACTATGCTGACATGGTCCAAAACAGTGTGATTTGAGTGTTGAAATGTCTCTGGATTTACAATGGCCTATGAATTAAGAAAGACAGCTATAGTCATCTGAGCTGACATGGGCAGTGCAATGGGCAGTTTTAGTTTCCAGTGTTCCATTCAGACTGTCTTGGACAGGTGACTTAAACATTTGTATTCTAAGTATTTGTTAACTTTCCCTAAGAAAAAGATCAACATTGTCTAATATACCTTTAAGCTTATGCCTACCTTAAGTCCATATTTTCTTTAAAATGTTAGCCTAATGGGAGAAAAAAATCCCAAAAGAGACGGAGCTGGAAGCTCACATGGCCAGGTGTGCTGAGTGCGGTTGGCAGTTCTCACCAAGGAAGCTCCTCTCACTGCTGTCTGTCCCTCTTCTGTGTTCCAGTCCCCTTCTCCTGGCAGTTCCTCACCTCTGGGTGCCGAGTCATCAAGCATAGCCCTTCATCCCAGTGACCCCACGGAAGCCTCCACAAATAAAGAGGTAGGACGCCATCTTCATTCTCGATGCCTGTTTTGCTTCACCCCGATAATGCTCTATTGTTTTCATCTCCGCCTACCCTAGAGAGATATATTTCTTCTCCTCTGCTATGTAAAGATCGTCAGTGGGAGCCATGATCTGTCAGGTTTGGTGGTCACTGGCCATGGGTGTCTGGTAGTTATGAATATGAGAATCCCACTTGTGTTCCGGGTGTTCAGCGCTGTCTGCAGCTGGTCACAGAACTTTGTTTCACAGGACATTGGACCTCAGAACCATCTACCAGCATCTCTTCCAAAAGAACAGTCTGTGACGATGGAATGAGGCACTTCTGTATTGTCAGGGGTACTCACTGAGCCTCAGATATCCACAGAGCCCTCGAAACATGACCAGTAGGACTGGGGAGCTAAACTACTCATCTTAACTATAGGCTAGAAGCTACTCAACAAGAAGGATGTAAGGTGTCCCTTGGGGACAAGTTCTGTGTTTACCTCACTCATGGGGGACATACTGAACTCTGACAGAGCTCTTAAGATACAAGATGTAGCTAAGATTTCTGGGGCTTGCAAAGGGCAGGTGTTTTCCCCTGATTAGAGCCACTGGCTCCTTCAGCACCCAGTGTCCTCTTAGCCCAAGATGATGGGCACTGCCTACTGGGGGTCCACACCAGGTAACCCTTTTCCTGCACAGTGATTGTGTGGGCACAAGTGGGTTCAGCTGTAGCTGTTGCTTCCTCAGCACTGTCTCTGGTACGTCTGAGGTATGTCTCTGGCGCCCAGCTGTGCTGACAATCTTATGTTAAATTCAACCTGAATAACAGATTGTTTCTAAAATGTATTCTATTTGTGACTGGGAGGTTTAATTTTTATTAAATGAAGTTTTTCTAAAAACATGTTTTCTCCTCCTCTAGTCTATTCACAGACTCTGCCACTGGACCGTAGGTGACAGGATCATAGTTTCTGGTGGCCCCTTTTGTTATTACTTGATACTTTCTTTATTTGTAGCAGGTGGCTGGGTAAGACTGGAAGAATTATGGCTCCAGTGGCAGCAACAGTAACAGACATTATTATTTGTTAAGCATTTGCCTTATTCCAGGCACCAGGCCGAGCGAGTCATAGACTGAATCTCATTGGAGCCTTTCAGTTGTTCTGGGGGGTGGATATCACTGTCCTCATGTGTTAGTTCTGAAAGCCAGAGCCGGGTACATTTGGCTACCCAGCTCACAAGTGGTCAGCTGTGCTTTGAATCTGAAGGCCTAGGATCTACTGCACCTGCTGTGGAAAGTGTGTAAGGTCACACACCCGGTTATCATGCCTATGAACTCTACATGTAGTTCATGTGACCCCTTTAAAACCTTGACTTCTCAGCTTTAATTTCTTCTGTTGTTTTTGTTTTATTTGAAAAATGGTATGTAGCCCGGGCTGCCCTTGACTTGACTCCACAATCCTCTTGCCTCTTCCCGTCCAAATGACAGGAGTTCCCTTCCACATTCAGCCTAGCCCTTAATGTCTTAAATGAAACTTTCTTAATTCTTGCTAAGGGTCAGCTGATGCTCATCTCAGTCCAGGTGTGAGAAGGCATGTCTACACCAGGTATCTGAATATTAAGCTTTCAATTATGCATCAGCTGTTAATAGGGACAGTAGATGTGTTAGTCTCCCAGTTCCTTCAAGGCTTGGCACATGACTCTGCATATCTTTAGAAACACTGATGAAAATCCTCATTGTATGCTATTTTCTAAGTATTACCCCAGAATGAAATAAACCTGATCATGAGCTAACAAATGAAAAGCGAGTGGATGTACCAATTGCCTGCTATTGCTACTCTAAAGTAACTCTCCTGTAGCTTCTGCTAAAACAGACTTTAGCATTCAGAGAAGTGTCCCTAGTAGCTCAGGAAAACCGAATCAGCTTTTAAAAGTTGTCTGGAGACTAAGCCCTTTTGATGGCGCTAATGACTTCTTGTTACTCCCAAACACTGAGAGCAAGGACGGGGGGCAGGGGAGGGGAAGTCTTTGGCCCCTGTGAAGAAGCTTGCTGCTTCCGCATCGTGCGCGCTCCTGACGAGAGCACAGCCCCACTAGCCATACCTTTCCACACGTGCATTTGCAGCCAGGAGCTTCAGTTCTTGGTACCCAAGAGACCCTATTTCTTTGACTTAAGGTGCCATTTCATCCCAGTGAGCACATTTGCAGGGGTCCTACTGAAAGTTGCCCTGTGTAGTCTACCATGCAGTTAGTGTGGAATTCCTGTCACTGTCCTGAATGATGAGATGCACTAATTTTCAACCTCTAACAATTAGCATGCCTATGTTAGACTCCTCTGCAGGTTAACAGAGTGACACCCTAGTCTCGCCCACAGACCCCTGCTCATCTAGCCCATCAGGTACCCCAGAGCCTGTCGTCATCTCATGGGTCAGTGTACTGAACAGGTGTCCTTCTCCAAAAGGCATGTTTAAATGATCACATGCGCCCATGGTAAATCTTGACCATGTAAACCCTACCTGCTGCCGTTATAGGTGCTTGCTTTTGAAGCTCGGCTGTCCTTTGCACACATTTTAGCTCTAAGTTCTGAAAGCATTTGAAACAGAAACAAATTCTCTGCCCTTCTCTCATGGAGAGCCATTTCCAGTGTATGCACTTAGGAAAGGAGCCTGTTGCAAGCTTTGCTCTGAGCATGCGTGTAAACTAACTCACTCCACCCAGCAGTGCTGTCAAGGCTGACCTCTGCTATGAGCTGACACATGAAGAAAGCCAATGTTTGGAACTTAATCTTTCATTCTTAGTTTAAAGAAATGCAAATTTGTGATTTACAGAATGGAATTTTTCAGCTTAAATGAATCAGTAAGAGATTAAAAGGTACAAGAGATTTTTGGGGGTGTTTTTGTTGTTGTTTTTCTTTTTTTTTTTTTTGGTTTTTGTTTTTTATCAGATCCCTTTGTGTTAGCGATCTAAAGGAAACTGTCCAGGGAACCCTGTCTCTTGGAGTACACAGCCATGCTATTGGTGCATTTAGTAATTCATAGTTTTTCATGTAGAGTATAGTCTTTATTGCTGATTACACATGTTTTTAAAGCCGACAAACACTTCTCTGAAATATAGGGGGATTTTGACCACTTAAGACTTCAGTGGGCAGTTCTGGGTTTTAGGTAACCTTAATAGTAAATGCATGTATTTATCCACACTTCACTCTTTCTCATGGAAATGGTCAGCAACTGTTAGCAAATGCCACTGGTGATGTATTCCTTTTTATGTTGCATGGATGCTTGTGCTAATGCATATTTCATCATGCTCTGCCCTTTTTGAAACCTCTTTGTCTTAATTACAGTCAAGAAAAAGCTTGGCTTCATTCCCAACCTACGTTGAAGGTAAGAACTGAAGAGAAAATATTGAGTACTGGGGTCGCTCATGAATCTTTTAGCATTTTGAGGCACTGGATATAAAACAAAATAGGGGGGAAAGACCACAAACCTGCTAATTATGAATATCTTAGAGTAAAAGTACAACTGTGAATCTTTGTTCTTGTCACTGACCAGGGGGTAAAGGCTAAGGCCAGCCACGTGGTAAAGCTACACACCCGCTGTGTCATGAAGGTCCTGACTAACTGCCCATTTCTGTGTTTTGACTACAACCTTAGTTGTTGAAAAGTGAAAAAGTTAAGTTTGTACCCTGGCCAGCAGTTTCTCATGGGGAACAACTCAAGGCAAGCTAGACCATTAAAATGAAAATAAAAACCACTTCAGATTAGCCCTGTAAGAGGGGAAGCAAATTGTTTCCACTTCAAGTTATTTTATTTCTAGAACCTGAGGTTTCACAGTGGGTTATAGTCTAGTCTCCTTGGAATTGCCATTCAAGTCAAAGAAAATATATATTTTACTTGCAATTAAGATGTCTGTCTTTAGTGAACCTGTTATATGTAACAGTTGTGGATATGCTTTAATTTGGGGTGGGTTATAGGTGATTGTGATTAGAATCAGATGCCCCTCTGTTTAAAACCGAGATTTAATTTAGTGGACTGGTGAGTGAGAACAGAAAAATCTGATTTTCATTGGGATTGATCTCAGTGTGAAGCCAGGAGCATCATGGTCTGTCAGTTGGAAGACTGGCAGCAAGGGACCATGACTTTGCTGTAGTGTTATTAGTTCACAGAGTTGGACTCTGAAGCCATTACAGGAAAGAAATATCCCATTTTTCCCCACGTAGGAAATGTGATTCCTCCATCACAGACCAAACAGGGGAGGAAATTTAGAGCGGGTAGAAAGGAAATAGAAAGTGTCAGGAAATGGTGTTTTCCATTATTACAGCTTTCTATTCCTCTGATCATTCACCCAAGCAGGCATAGAGTTTATAGACACATGAGACAGGCATGGCAGTCAAAGATGAGTATGGCATGGCCCTTGTTGCCCAAGAGTCCATGCTCCAATCCACAGGATTATGTTGGGGAGTGGGGAATTGCTTAACCTACAGCCTCACATATGTGCCAGTCAAGGATCATATAGGCAAACTTTGAGCAGATTGTCTTCCTGCCTCAGCCTCCCAAGCAACTAGGATTCCAGGCCTGCCTAAGAGACATCTGTTTTTTACTGTTGGACTTTGGTTCATATTCAAGTAAATACATCATTTCTCATAGTAAATGGCTCTAAGATGTCTTAGACTGGCACATAGGTAAACAGTGAGCACGGGGGTTGGTAAACAGCATCAGGATGTGGCATCACCCTGTGACATCATTCACTCTGTGTGGCTCTGTGTGTTACAGTCCCTGGACCTTGTGACCCTGAAGACTTGATCGATGGAATTATTTTTGCTGCCAATTACCTTGGCTCCACTCAGCTACTCTCAGACAAAACTCCCTCCAAAAATGTACGCATGATGCAGGCCCAGGAAGCAGTCAGCCGGATCAAGGTGAGGGTCTGCATGTTCTAAGGGGAGGTGGGCGGCTGGAGGCTCCTGAGCAGCAAACAACATCAACCCACAGCTCGTAGAGAGTGGACTAAGATGCTCAAGCAGGCTTTATTCCTGCCTAGCTAAAAGCCTGAGTCACTACATAACTATAAACTATAATCTAAACACGATTCAGGTTGATCTTGAGAATAAATACATGTAACCATGGACTTTGTTCGTTAGGCCTCTAAGGCAAGGTGCAGTACTGGCTTTCTGCTGACAACCAGAGTTCACTGATTGGAGCAGTGTCTGTTAGGTTCTATTCAAACTATCTTGTTTTCAGTAAAGTGAACTATTCCAGTAAAATGGACGACTAAGTCTTACTTGAGTAGTTTGAGGAGGTCAGGCAAATCCCAGTTTAAACTAGTTTGAGCGCAGTCATAACCTATTTAGTTTTATCAAGACTTAAAAGGAGAAAGCCAACTGGATACATCAAGAACCAATTTCATCTAGTTTCAATAAGCCACACGTAGCCTGAGCCACTCAGAATCAGTCTGTAAATGTGGAACTCTAGAATCCCCACCATAATGCCGCCTAGAATTATAGAAAAACCAGAGCAGCAGGGACCCTGCGTTCACCCTACCCACATAGATGTGCTGTCAGATGAAATACACTCTAAGAGCTGGCATCATTGCCTAAACCTAGAGCCAGAAAACTAAAATGGTAGGACTCACCATTATCTTTTCTAGTTTCTGCTACTTAAAACTGAATCTTCTCTGCCCCTCTCATCTGGTACCACACAGCCTGGTACTGGTGTGACCATATAGAGTGAGAAAAGGACAAGAGAGGGCAGTGTGAGGCCTTCATCTGTTAATAAAAGAAAAGATAGTCCCGGGCACTCTTATGTAAGACTGTGGGAGAGGGTAACAGTTGAAGTAAGTCCCTTACCCCTAACCTCAACAACTCAGTGGAAGCTAGCCAGTCAGTAGAGGCAGCAGGTGTGTCAGATAGAGGGATGTTGGATGAGGAGTGCCACAGGAGTGCCCTAGAGGGAGAGAGAGGGAAGTGCCTGGCCTGATGGAGACAATTGAAAAGGAAGCAGAGTTATTGTGTCTCATGTTCTCAGAGGTCACAGTCCAGACTAACAGTGGTGGGGTGTGGCTTCTGGTCACAGTGCAGACTAACAGTGGTGGGGTGTGGCTTCTGGTCACAGTGCAGACTAACAGTGGTGGGGTGTGGCTTCTGGTCACAGTGCAGACTAACAGTGGTGGGGTGTGGCTTCTGGTCACAGTGCAGACTAACAGTGGTGGGGTGTGGCTTCTGGTCACAGTCCGGACTAACAGTGGTGGGTGTGGCTTCGGGGGTTGCAATGAAGCATACCAGTGAGGCTGAAGAGCATGGGGAGCAACGTCGCCCCCCTCATGAAGACAGTCCTCTCTTCAAACACCCTCACCAGCACCCAGACATAAACTTACTACTTGGTGTCTCTCAAACCACTCAAGAGTCAAGTTGGCAAGAGTAACCATCATAACTCCATCTGTTCTCAACACCTGAAACACATCTACTCGGGCTGTAATTGATCTCCAAATGAAGAAAACAATAAGGATATAGCTCTGCTTAATAACTTTTCCAAATCTCCTGTGGAACACAAGACAAATTCTTAACTCTGAGCCCCTGAGAAAAGCAAGTTAAACACTTCCAATATATAGCAACTAACATCCTCATTCCAAAAAAAAAAAAAAAAAAAAAAGACACAAAGGAACTGAACTGCTAGACGCAAACCCAGAGCTAAGAGAATCGTGTAGCATCTGAAGAATGTGGTGGCATAATGTGAGCTTCAAAGGTCCTAGGAAGCTTCACCTACAGCCCTGCCTATTGTAGCCCATGGGCTTGTCTCAGATGGCGGTACTCACTGCCTGGAGCTTGAGTGGCATATACATCCTGTTCTTGCATCTAATTGACTGGCACCTCCATTTTATCTCTGTCTTTACCCTCATATTTTCACATACCTAGAGGCTCCCCACAAACCATTATCACATGGAAAACACCAGCATGTAGCACCAGCTTGAGCAGTAGCTGGACCTCCTCGGATCGTGGCTACAGGAACCTCTGAATGGGCAACTGAGCACAGCAGAATGATTTCTATAATCAGAACTTGTGGGCATCTGTATGCATGCAGGGCACCCCAGCAGCCTTCTCTTTCCAGGGAAAGTCTTTCAAGCCGATTTACATGTTTATGTCACTAAGCCTGCAGTGAATAAAATCTTGCTGATTCCTGAGGGGCCTTCAAGGCATCTTTCTGTCTTACGACAAAGAACTTCTCTCCTTCGAAGGGTGCTTTTTAGAAACCACGCCTTCCATAACCTCAGTGTTTCATGAACTTTAAAAACCAAACTACATTTTCACATCTTTCCACCCTGCTTTTGCTCCCCGTTCTAACTAAACCTGACCAAAAGTAACAGCCATGTTCATACAATAGCCTGAATGGTAGCTGTCTTAGATTCCCTCTGCCAGATTAGTAGAATCTAACACAAAGTCCCAGATGTACAAAATGTAGACAAGTTATTTGTCAAAATATAATACAAATGGCCTCTAGTCTATTTCCAAATAAATTCCTCATTTCCATTAGGAACCCCACGAGCAGGTTTACAATCTGTGGTGTATTGATTGCAGATCTCATCATCATCACTCCTTAAGGCCACGGTGAAAGAATTTTGGGGACTCTAACACATATCCCCAAACTTCTCTTCCCACAAACTGCTTGTGAAGGCTTCTGAACCATGTAGTCAGGTAGTCCTGAAGATAACGCCACCCCTGGTACCAATTCTCTGTTCCCTTGGAAGTTGCCATGACAGGTACTTGAGAAGAAAGGTTGTCTTTGGTTCACAGCTCAGAGCACGTCATCAGCTACCTGCTGTTTCTGGACAGTGGTAGAGCAGTGTCTCATGACAGGAGCATGGAAAGGACCAAAGCTGCTTGCCTTATGGCAGCTGGAAAGCAGACAAGCAGGCAGTGCTTGTCTATGCTGCAAAACTAATCCACTAGTTTCTACCACATCAATCAAGAGTAACCATCACAGCCAGGATGCTGGCATGTGCCTGCTGTCGCCATACTCAGGAGACTAAGATAAGAAGATTGTAAGATGGGGGCCAGCCTGGGCTGTATCACAAGCCCTGTCCCTAAATAAATAAATAAGATAAAGCATCAGAGCCGCTGCCCACTCCCTCTGCATGTCCCCAGGATGCCGTGATGTTCTCCCATCCCTCTCATTGCTTCATCATCAAGTGGCTCTCCATTGTACTTGCTGCTGGAGCTTCCATGTGTCAGTCGGTCTTACGACAACCTCACTGGCTAAGCAAACAGTTCTCTTCTGAACTCAGAGCTGGGCTCTCCCTTAACTATCCATAGTACATGTAGTAAGCTGTGACTTTTACGTAACCATAGATATGTTAGGAATTAAGGCATGTAACTCGGGATAATTTCCAGCTGCCTCAAAAGTGGGTCTTGTCACAACACTGAGAGCACTCCTGTTGTGCCTGGCTTTGCAGTTATTCTACGTGTCAGGGATTCATCCACCCACTTCGTCTGGGACACAGACACCTTACCTGCGCCTTGAGGGTCCTTCCATAATGTGCATTGGGTGCCATTTGTAGATGGAGGCTGCTACTTCGTTTCCTGGCCACCCAGACCCAAATAATCACACAGACACTATATTAATTACAACACTGCTTGGCCAGTGACTCAGGCATATTTCTAGCTAGCTCTTACATTTTGAATTAATGCATTTCTATTCATCTATGTGTTGCCATGAAGCTGTGGCCTACCGGTAAGGGTTCTGGTGTCTTTTTCCTTCAGCAGCTACCTGGCATCTCCCTGACTCTGCTTAATCTATATATCTCTTCCAGTCTGGCTATATTCTGCCCTGCCATAGGCCGAAACAGCTTTATTCATTAACCAATAAAAGCAACACATATACAGAAGGACATCCTACATCAACATGTCTTATCTTAAAATGAGCTTCTCCTGAGATAATGGGAAGCAGGAAGATCAGTTCTTTTAAGAGAAGCTCCTTCTACTCACAGACATGCGTCTTGCCCCTGACTCCCAACAGGACAGCACCCATGAAAGCAAAGTAGCAGTTTGTCCTTCACACTGGGTTTTTCATACTAAGTAATGGATTTAGTAGAGCATTGCTGGATTCATATCAAACTGCCCAAGTATAGTGTGTGCACCAGCTCTCCACTGCTGTGACAGATACCTAAGATAAAGGAAAAGGGCTTATTTTGCTCATACTTTCACAAGTGGTAGCTCCTAGTCACTTACCTACCTGCGCTGCTTTGGGCCAGTAGTGGTCCAGTACAACCTTGGGAAGTCGATGGTAGAGGAGGCTGCTCACTTCATGTTGACCAGGAAGCAAAGAGAAGGAAGGAGTCTGGGTCCTGATAACCCCTTCAAGGACATGCCCCCAGTAACCTAACTTTCTCCCACTAGACTCATCTCCGAGGGATCCACCATGTCCCAAAAGTGCAGGCCGATGACCAAACCCTTGCATATGGACCTGTGAGAGAACATTCCAGATCCACATCACATCACAGCAGTTGGCCTAATTTCTTTTGTTTGCTTCACCCCAAAGAGATATATTAATGCCAGGAGCTTTCTTCATGGTCTTTCCTCCACCCATGGTCTTCTCCATCTTAATTTAATGCCTCCCCAGCACAGCTCTTGAAATAATGCATAAATCTCTTAAGAAAAACAAGCTAGTTTTCAAATGGAATCTCAATCCATTAAGGGGGACAGTTCTGCAAAGCACATAGCATTCAGACCCTTGAGTGAGTGGTGCCATTAGTCTCCCCAATTCTAAACATACTGCAAAGACCTGCCACAGCTTGCCTGGTGACTTCCCAACTAGGTTGCCTGATGGCTTCCCAACAGAGAGGAACTATCTCTGCAAGGTGCACCTGGGAATAGGTAGAGACATCTCTGGCTGTCACATACCACGGGGCCTTTCCTGGGCTGGTACCTAATATGTTTCACACTCTGAAACCATCCAGAACAAAGCCACACATGAGGATTGTATCAAAATACCAAGTTCTATGACAAGGGTCACTTAGGAGTTCTTTCCAGAACAAAACAGCATTCTGATCTAAAGGTCACTGGAGACTTGCTGCAACAGAAAACTGAGTGTTGCCTCATAGATTCTACCTAATCAAGTCCCCACAGTCTGGCTTTATTTTGGGCCCCTTATTTAGTCACCTCCTGTCAGCTTTGGACTCCCACATATGAGTACCTGGGTCTGTTCATTCCTCTTATGGCACTTAAGAAGGGCCCAGATGGCACGGGCAGGGGATGGGGCAGGGAGAGGCAGTGGCAAGCAACGCATCATCTGGATAGGAAGCAGTACCATGGTGAGCAGCAGTGTTTCTCACAAGCTACCCAGATATGTCCTAAACTGCTTTCTTGCCTACATAACAGGACGACAATGTGGTTTTACCTTTAAGTCCATGTCCCTTGTGAAAAAGCAGACCCTTTACACTGAAGCTTCCAGCCAGCCAGCACCCATAAAGCCTCACAGCTCAGTTAAACCTAAAATTAGATGATGCTTGCAAAACAAGCAAAGTAGCCAACTGATTATAAATATGCTTCAGACCTGCCCAGAGCAGAGTGGGCATCTGAAAACCATGTATTTATTCTTTACAAGTCAACTGGTGTCATGTGAGGACTTCACTGTAAAGCAGTAAAATTAGATCGTTACATCTCACTTCTAAGTATCATTTTACAATGTGCTTCTGCGTGCATTGGAAGAAACTGCTTGCCTGACAATAAATATTTTCTGCTCTGTGTTCCTTTTCTATCCATCTAAATGCTTGCCAGAATGACACTATACACAGCCGGAAGCCTTTTCCTCTTTTAAATAGAGACGACCATGTAGTCCATCCCACCTAGAAAGCAGCTGAGTTGGCAGAGAGAGGAAGGCTATATTTCCAGACGTCCCGTGGGTCCACCCATGCTCAGGAGAAACCACCCTCCAGAGAATGGATACTATGCTCTTCCTACAGAGAGCCTGGCCTTTCCAGAACAAGTTCTAGGTTACTTCAGCACAGGGGACACAGAGCACAGCAGAGTCAGGAATTCCAGTGTCCACCCAGGAAGGAGAAAAGAAAGCAATGCTAGGTATTGATTTTCCAATTTGCCTCTGAAATTTTGAAACACCAAGCCAATTGTGATCTCTGGCTTGGCCCTTCCACTTGCTTACAGCAGGCTGGTTTCTTCCCTGATCTTCTGACTTTGTCTTCTCTCTCGCTCTCCATGGGAACCTCCCTTTTGTTCCTCTCTTTCCTGTGCCTCTACAATATACAAGGCCAGAGGGATGAGTGCTTTCTGGGTTTTGTGGCGATTTATCCAACAGATGCTAGCCTGAAGCCAAAGCTTCCACTTTACCAACACTTCTGTTCTACTGGATGACGTCATCACACAGCTGCTGGGTGATGTCATCACACAGCTGCTAGATGCTGTTATCACACAGTTGCTGGATGATGTCCAGTACATGCAAGGAAGAGGGCCTGAGGCCCCACTCCAGGGCTGGCTCTCAGAAGCCAGCAGAGGGGAGTGCCCCAGCTGATGCTGTCACCCCACCTACCTACTTCCTGGTGTCCTCATACCTTGTCTGATAAGAGGTGCCATAGGACTGGATATAATCACCATAGAGGCTAGCCTCTCCCTGTACAGTGTCTGAGCTAAAACAAAGACTTCAAGTCCCTTGTCGCTTCTAGGGCTGTCGTGCCAAAGGCCCTTACTAGTAACAGAGCTGACATCAGTAACTGAAACACATGACTGAGAGGGTGGGCCCCATGGCCCCGTGGTGAGATTGGCCATACAGCATTCTTTACACTCTACTGTTGACACGGTACTGCCTAAGCTGCTAATGGCAGTCTCAACTCGCATAACCCACAGTAATCTGTGATTCTGACACAGTGTATATAGTGCCCAGTTGTGATCCGTAACCAGCTAAACTGCAGGCAGGCCACAGTACAGTGCCCAACTGGAAATAAAGCCAAATGCCTGGCAGACCGGACACTGACATCAGACACATTGTCAGGAGAAAACAGCTTAGAAGGCCTCTGAAAGCAGTAGTGATCTGACCCACAAGATGCATAAACCTCAGTGTAGGGACACAAGTGTACCGTGTCCAAAAGGATGTCCCTCTTCGGCAACAAATTCCAAAGAAACCAGAATGGATGAAATGCCTGATAAAGAATTTTAAAATAGATATAAAGAAGCTTAGTGAGATACAAGAGAATATTTTTAAAACATCAAATTAAACTAGGAAGACAAAGCAGGACAAGAATGAGAAACTCGCCAGAGATCTTTAAGAACAACCAAATAGAAATCTTGGAATGAAAGAGAATGCTTAACCAAAAAATACCAACAGACTAGATCAATTGGAAGAAATAACATCTGAATTTGAAAACAGGTTTCTTAAATATCTAATTTAGACCAAACCAACCAACAAGAAGAACAAAAGAACCCCACAGGAAGAAGGCAGGGGAGGGAAAGGGAAAAGAGAGAAATGTACTCAGGATCTTTACAAGCCAGGGGTGGTCATATATTCCCAGAATCCCTGTAATTCCCATACTGGGATGCTAATCAGAAGAACTGAGAACTGGAGGGCAGCCTAGACTACATAGCAAGACTCTCTCACACAAACAAAAGTGAACAAAATCTTTGTAACACTCTAAAGGGAATAAATCTCTCTATCATTGGTTAAAGACACAGGAAAATTATACCATGACTTCGCTAATCTTTGGGAAGCTATGATTATCCAGGTATAAGAGATCTAGAGAATGTCTAATATACCTAACCAGAAAAGATCTTCACCCCAGCATTATAGTCAAACTGTCAAAAGTCTAAGAAATAATTTTACAGTCTGCAGAGGATGAAAACACCCAGTCATTTCTACCTTATGCTCATGAAAATAGCAGCAGACACCTCAGGTGCTGTCCCACAGCCTGTGAAGGGACGGAATAACACATTCCATGTCCTGAAACAAAGTCAACCAGAACTACTCTACCAAACAAGACTACCCCAGAAATGGAGAAAAAATAAGACCTCCCAAGATAAGATGAACAAAACTGATTTATGACCACCAGACCACTGGGGGGAACCCTACTCACAGAAGTGAAAGATAACTACCAGCTCGAAAGCCTGGAAAAGTGGAAATCCCCTTATAAGAGTAGCTACACAAAAGACAAATGGAAAATAATCAAACATGACCTCTGCAACAGCCAGCCCAAAGGTAAGACGGGAAGAAAACAAAAATATTCTCACAACTAAAGGCAAATCATCAGGGGCCGTAGAGATAAATCACTGGGGAAAACGCTTGCCACACAGTGCAAAGACCCGAGTTTGGATCCTGAGCAGTCATGTAATTGTCTGTCTGTACCCCAGCACCAGGAAAGTAGAGACAGGGTTCTCGGGGCAAGCAGGCTAGCTTGACTAGCTGAATCAGTGTGCTCTGGGTTCAGCTGAGAGGCCCTGCCTCAGTATATAGGGTGACTGAGGAAGATGCCCAGTGTCAGCCTCTACCCTCCATCCTCACACACTACACAGATATATATGTGCATGCACTGGCCACATACCCATGGAAACATCAAAATGACAGGACTACATCCATAATAGCCTCAAACGTGAATGGACTAAATTTTCTCATTAAAACTTAAGGGACTTGCTGAATGGATTTCAAAGAAAAGACAAGAGCCACCAGTATGCTGCCTGCTAATAATTCACTTTACAAGTAATTACACAGAAACCAAAATAAGAAAGATGCAAAAATAACCCTCGCGGTAAAGGAAAACCTGAGATAAGCAGCAATAACCATCTATAGGAATAGACATTGAGACAATAAGAAGAGAGAAAGAAAGGCAGTCACCACGTGATAATGAAGGGTCAAGTCAATAGTAAGGTATAATTATAAGTTAATATGCACCTAATGTTAAAGAATCCAGTTTCATAGACAAACATTATGACATGTGGAGAGAGGCTCCAATACAGAAATAGTGTGGAATTTCAATACTCTACCTAAAGTCAAATTAATACCACAGTCAAATTATAATATAATCCTATGACTTCTCAGGCATTTATAGAATAATCCACCACATAGTTACAGAACACATTTTCTCTGGAACAGATTATGTATTATGTCACATGTCACAAGGGTTTTTTTTTTGTTTTTGTTTGTTTGTTTGTTTTTTGAGACAGGGTTTCTCTGTGGCTTTGGAGCCTGTCCTGGAACTAGCTCCTGTAGACCAGACTGGTCTCGAACTCACAGAGATCCACCTGCCTCTGCCTCCCGAGTGCTGGGATTAAAGGTGTGCGCCACCACCGCCCGGCTCACATGTCACAAAGTTAAAAGCATTTAAATCATATGCTAGATCCCTTCTGATCACAATTACTGATGAAACTAGAAACCACTTAACAAGTGAACCAGAGATAGGACAACACGGAGCAGTGGAACACTGAGAATTGAGAGGTGAATTAGTGCTTTTCTCAGATTGGCAGTTGGTAACTGCTAGAGGAGGGAAATCCTTTTTTGGGGGTACACTGGTTGCTTTTCTATTGCTGTAGTAAAACATCATGGCCAGGGCAACTTATCAAAGAGAACATTTAATCAGTCCTACAGTCACAAAGAGAGTAGAGTCCAGGATGGTGACAGAAAGGCATGGTGGCAGGAGCACCGAGAGCTCACATCTCAAACCCTGAGCAGGAGGCAGAGAGCACACTGAGGATGCCATGAGTCTTTGGAAATCTCAGAGACTGTACTCAGTGGCACACCACCTAATCCTTCCCAAACAGGTCTACCAACTGTTGACCAAACACTCAAACATGATCCTGTGGGGGCCATTTTATTCAAAGTACCCAGGGAGTGTGGCTCCTGGTAGGTTTCCCATGCTCCAGTGGATGGTCCCACACCAGTGCACATACGGACAGCACTAGTTAGACTTAGTAAGTTCAAAAAAAAAAAAACAAAACAAAAGACAAGCAGTTAGGAAGGGAAGCTACTGGGGAAAGGAGGGCATTGATTGATTACATTCCCATTGTACACATAGGTGGAATTCTCAACAAACAAAAATTATAATAGAAATAAATACAATACAACACAACTGTGAGATACAGTAAATATCCTAAGGTTACATTTATGAGTGCCTACATTAAAAAATAGAAACTTTGCAAATACCCTGCTGAGCTATATCAAGGACTTAGAAAAGTAAAAACTAAACTAAGCCCCAAATAACAAAGACCAGAAATAAAACAATACAAAAGATCAGTGAAGCCAAGGGTCGGTTGTTTGTGAAGGTAAATATTGAACATAAGTGATTCAACAGAAAGTTAATGCATCAATAGGGATGATTTTAAAAACTATTGACAGATTAGAAGACCCCTGAGGACATAAAACATGTGGTTAGAATAGCAAGTGGTGGTCAGAACCTACCATACATCAACTCCCTTCATATTATTTACACAGTAGCTCCCACCGCCATCCAAGAAGGTCTATAAGGACTATGGTATGTGGCCTGCCACAGTCTTGCTGGCAGTGTCTTAGAATGATTTGGGTTGGAGACCTTTGTAGAGAATCTTGTCCCATGTTCTGATGTTCTGGAATGTCCCTTCCCACACTGCTCAGGCCTGTGACTGAAGCCTATGCTAGCTCTCTTGTCATCCTTTCCCCCAGGATTCCCATTTTATTCTCAGCAGAGGCTAAAGTGGTCCTCTGAGGCACAGAGGCCGTGGTGTGCACACACAGGGCAATGGCCTCATCTCCGTCCTCACTCTTATCTGTGAGGCTCATGCAGCGACATCACAGATGCTGTCAAGGGAGTGTGTGCTGCGCACATTTTTGTTCAGATCATTTGTTTCCATTTCTTTAATCTAGTCTGTCCCAGAGTTCATGTTTGCCATTCTTTTGTGACTTCTTTTAAATATCAAAAATTATAGTTTCATTGTAGCATTAAATGTTCTATCGCTGTTGGCTTTGTCTGAGTCATGTCTTTTCCCAGCTTTCTTGAAGAGATCAGTAGAGAGGTTGCTGCTGGCACCCACCGGGCCTTTGCATACATTTATTGCCTCATTCACTGCTCAGACTGGAGTGTAGGGACTACTCGGAGGTAGGTGTTATTAGCCCCATTTTATGGGAAGTCAAGACATTCCAGAAGAAAAGCCTACCTAGCTGCACAAGGGAGGACAGACCACAGGGCTAGATTGCCAGGGTCTGAATCCCTGCTCTGCCACCTGACAGCTGTGTGACACTGGGCAGATTACTTAGCCTTTCTGTGCTTTGTTTCCCTCCGCTTGAGTGTCTTACTATAGTCCCTTCCTCACAGGGTGCTGTGAGCTTTGAAGTGACCTGTGAAGGTTAGATGGCCCCTGGTGTAGACCCATAAATCAATAGATAGTAAGTTGGGTAAAGACTAGGTAGGCAGCCAATGCCCCTCCACAGTGTGACCCACCTAAGGGGCTGTCATTGGTGAGTGCCTGGTACACACTGAGACTGGAAGAGGAAAGGACACAATTCTTCTCAGGGCCCTGCCATCCTTGGCCTTGGGAGGTTTCTATTAGCCTCTTCCAATCTCTCATTCAGGCACTGGTTCACTCATCTTTTCAGTGTTACATCTAATTGTTATTATTTGGCGCAGATTACTTAGAAATCCAAGTGATTTCAAGATGGTATTGCTCTGCCTGCATAAAATATCTTCAACCATGTGAAAGCCATGCTGAATACCTGTCCTGAAACTCTGTCTTTCTCATCTTTCTGTAGTTCCAGAAAAGAGAAGGAAACAGTAGACCCTGGGTATCTTACTGGTGACAGGTTCCTAGAGCTGAAGAATTTTGTTGGGCTTTTAACACCAATAGGAGTAGGCATTCCTGGGCCATTTCATGTCATTTCAAAAGAGGCCGAGAAAAGATCCAAGAGGAGACGTTAGCAGGCAGATGAAAATGTCCAAGGAAGGCTGCTCACTCCACATGCATCCGAGTGGTACATAACCACATCCGCTTAGGGCCTTGTTGGGTGCAGAAATATACCCATTGACAGGGGTAGTGGTTAGCGAAACACCTCCATGAATCTTCCAGAGCAGACTGCTTACCTCAGACTCGTCACCACCAGAAGAATGGTGGGGAAGCTGTGTGGGAGTGTGGCCGTCCTCTTTCCTGGGTGCCAGCAATTAGCTATATGCTATCTGAATGGCTGACTCATCCAGTTTCCACAGTGGGATAATGCAGACAAACAGTTTAATCACTACTGAAATAGAAACGCATTACTGAGAACAAAGTTTTTCTACCAGGTAAGTACCAAGGAATTGAGAGAACAGCCTTACCCACCCACCCTATCACAACAGAACAGCCTTACCTGCCTACCCCATCCCAACAGAACAGCCTTACCCACCCACCCTATCACAACAGCCAAGCCTTACCCACCCACCCCATCCCAACAGCCAAGCCTTACTCATCTGCCCCCATCACAACAGCCAAGCCTTACCCACCCACCCCATCATAACAACACAGTCTTACCCA
>JAQHUG010000021.1:10462130-10491073 GCA_028555095.1 Dicrostonyx torquatus | reverse complement strand
CACCCCCATCATAACAACACAGTCTTACCCACCCACCCCATCCCAACAGCCAAGCCTTACCCACCTACACCCAATACAACTTAGACAGCCTTACTTGCTGGCATTGTAGCCATCACACCTCAGCTTTCCCACCCTACACCCATCACAGCAGTGTAGCCTCACACACCCTCCAACCCATCACAATAGCTCAGCCTTACACACCCATCAGAGTGACACAGCTTTCCCCACCCACAGCCATCATAACACCTTCCACAGTTGGGCCACTGACTCACATTCACATAAACTATGTAACATATACAACTGAAGAACTGCGCCCTACAAGTGTAAATGATAGCTGTACATAGCAGACGTAATGATCAGTGCTCTTTGCTTTTGCAGAGGTTTTTATGTATTCATTCATCTTTTTAAGCAGTTCAGTGAGAGATCATTTTAATCCCTATTTTACATAGAGAAACTAAGTCATAGAAATGTTTAGTGGCTTGCTAAAAATCACACAGATAGTAGGTAGCAGAGCAGAGATTTGGATCTGGAAAGCTTTTATTAACTATGCTATCTTTTAATTGTAAGTACAAGAAGAAATATGTCCATTTTCATTAGGTACAAACTATATTCATCTTATAAAATGTTTAAGAGGAAATTATTGCTACAAATAAAGGGGGAGAATGATGGGATTTATTCAACAGGAAGACATGCCACCCTAAATATACATGGACTCTATAACACAGCTACAGACTAGAGGAAGCAAAGCGCAATGGAACAAACACAATACAAAGACAAGTCCAGAGTGGCAGCTGATTATTTTAACACACCTTTGTCAGTAAGCAATAGAACAAGAAAGGCACACACACAAACCCATATGAGAGTTATCATCTTAACTGACAACTGAGAATTCTTACTTTACAGTGGTTATGACATGTTCCCCAACATCAGTCATGCTAGATCATAATACCTAAGACTCAGCAACTCTCAAAAAGACTAAAGTCATACATATTGTGTCCTCAGGCCACAGTAAAATTCATCCCATAACTGATGCCAAAAGAATAGCTAGAAAACATCCAAATATGTTAAAATTAATATCACAACTTTAATTGAGGGCTCAGAGAAGTCACAGCTAACGTGTTATAATGTGGTGGCAAAGACATTGCAGTGCACAAAACAGCGACCCAGCTAACGCAGGCCTGAGAGGGATCCAAAGTCTTTGTGGGAGAAAAAAGTTTGGACAGCTGTAGCTTTTTATCAGAAGCTGAGCAGAAATTCAAAAGTCACTCCCAAAGAAACTTGGATAGAAATTAAAATGTAAGCTGAAATCAGTGAAATAACAAATCAGGCATTCAATAAAAACAGAAACAAAAGGGAATTCTTTAAAATGGCAAATTACAGTGAAACATAAGAAGTCCCTTCTCGCCCTTGTCCCCAGCACTCGCAGTAGAAATATGTCCCCGTGACGTGGGGTGTTGAATCCCGTCTTCCTCCACACACTCCTTACGCCCCTGAGCAGTGCTGGCATGTCAGTTCCTCTTTTCTAACGATTCTCCTGTCTCTGTTTGTTCCATGCTAAGCAGACGGCCCAGAAATTAGCCAAAAGCAGGAAGAAGGTGCAGTACAAACAACTTCATCACTTGGTGTTACGCCTGTCCTTTTCTTTTACGTTTTGCCTTTTTATGATTTCGTGTTTTTGTTTTCTGCATCCAGCAAGTTTTTGTTCCAATTTCGTTTTGAATCGCTCCATAAGCCAGCCTTTCTCCAAACTTAGTTGCCTCAAGTGGCCATTTTCTGTTGCTCATTTGGTCATTTCACTTCAGAGGAACGACAGGGAGCAGATTGGAGATGCTAAATGAATCCTCTAGTGTGGAAGCTGCAGCCATCAGGAGCAATGATGTGGCAGGGACCTGGGACTACCCAATTGCAGAACATTCTATTTGAGGATTTCTCAGATTGCTGGATGCAAAAACAGAAAACTCGCTAATAACCACACATGTGCAGGGTTCAGCCCTAAACGAGCCAGGCTGCACTTTGGGATTGCAGAGCTTCTAGGTATTTGTAAATTACTCTGAGGATGTGAGGCTTTGGGGGCTCTTTTGGAATGGGGTGGCTGCAGGAGCAGGCAGCTGCTTCTGTTGCTGTGGTGATGTGTGAACGTGAAGACCCTCTTACCAGAACTGCATCCAGTGGCTTCATCTGCACCAACTACAGACACTGCCCTCCGTCAGCTCTGACAGGGTAAACTGAATGACCGTCCCAAGGTCACTATGAGTTAGCTGCTCTTACCCTTTAGCCCCCAAAACCCTTGCAGAAAGGGTCACTTGTCACCATGTCAGATTAATCTGCTGCAGTGGCTGCCGCTATAAGGCAGCAGCAGAGGGGATCCACATTTCCCCGGTAACGTAGAGATGCTAACTCTTGCCCATGCGTCCATCCTCTCTGTAGTACCTTCAGCTTTGGCAATTTAACCCTTGAGTCTGTGTGGCCGTTCTGGTGACTGTGTCTTGGTAACCCAGTGTGTGAGCTAACCTTTTCCCATACCTCTGGGGTAAGGTAATATAATAAAACTTCTTTTGATGCACTTTCTTCTTAGGCTCCTGAAGGCGAATCTCAGCCGATGACTGAGGTGGATCTCTTCATTTCTACCCAGAGGATCAAAGTATTGAATGCAGATACACAGGTACCAGCTTGCTCCCACCTTTCTCAGGGATAAAGGTCAGTGGGATTATTCTAACATAGACTCCCCTGCCTGTAAAGTGGCTGTCCCCTGGTGTTGGACTGCTGTAACTTGTGTGCTGGGTCCTGGAAACCTGACTGGGGTGACAAGGGAATGAAGAAAGGAGGCACACACATACAGAACAGCTGGGATTGGTGGACCAGGCGCTCTGATGCAGAGGAACCAGCAGCAGCCTAGAAACTTAGTGTGTTTATTTTCTACATCTGAACAAGGATGCAGCAGGAGGTCTCTTTAGGGGAGCAGTCCCAGGCTGTAAACACTGGGGAGGGCAAAGCTGGATTCTACATTCTCTGCAAGTATTTTGTCAACATTGACATATGGACCAGGAGAAGGCTTTGCCATCCCAGTGGATCTGAGATGTTGGGATCTTTGATGTAGCTGTGCTCATGTCAGAGATACGCATTCACTCAGGGCTTCAGTCAAAAACAAAGAACTTGGTTCACAAAAGGCTGATGCTAGGTAGGACTGTGGCTAATTTCTTCAAGCACAAAGGAAAACGCAGAATGTGTGTGTTGTCTGTCACTCAAATGAGTTCTCTGGGAGGAAGGAATTACTAGCCTTAAGGAATTCTATTTAAAAGTGCACAGCATACATGTGCGCGCGCGCACACACACACACACACACACACACACACACAGAGGCATTTAGATTTTATCTTTTCAGCTTCACCACCAGAAAGTCTACATGGTGTAAAATGTTTAATATTTTTTTCTTTTTCTCCTGAACATATCTCCTCTTCTTCACTGGCCAAGGAAAATGCCTCAGGCCTGGGAGTGGGATTCAGAGGTCTGGCAGTGAGAGCCTTGTCCTGGCCCACCCCAGCTGGGTTCCATCCTCAGCCTGGGTGAGGAAAGAAGATACCATCTCCTAAGTTCCTATGTCCTTCACCTCTAGGAGCCTATGATGGATCACCCTCTAAGGACCATTTCCTACATCGCAGACATTGGGAACATTGTCGTGCTGATGGCCCGCAGACGGATGCCCCGCTCCAACTCTCAAGAGAATGTGGAGGCTTCTCACCCATCCCAGGATGGAAAAAGACAGTACAAGATGATCTGCCATGTCTTTGAGTCTGAGGACGTAAGGCTGGCTTCCCCAACCTCCCTCTGGGTGACCTCAGTAGTCACTAGGTGGCCAGTTTCTCAGCTTGCCTGCACAGCTTGCTACATTAATGGTAGAATTTAGTCCAGTCCTCATGGTTATTCAGCAAGCACTTTTAACCACTGAGCCATCTCTCCAATTCCCTTTCTTTTCTTTTTCTTTTTTTTTGTTTTTTTTTTTTGTTTGTTTTTAGAGACAGGGTTTCTCTGTAGCTTTGGAGCCTGTCCTGGAACTAGCTCTTGTAGACCAGGCTGGTCTCGAACTCACAGAGATCGGCCTGCCTCTGCCTGCCAAGTGCTGGGATTAAAGGCATGCGCCACCACCGCCCAGCATTCCCTTTATTTTCTACAAAATAATTTATAGCTTTAAGTATAATAAAAAAGGAAAAGAGGTTCAGATAAAGTCATGATACTTTAAATGTATGGACTCAGCCATTCCAAACAGTAGCACGAAGCAGCCAGATGTTGGCATCTGCTGTGGGAACTGACCTGTATTTGATGCAATACTGTAGATACTCTCTACTTGGCATTTTGAGTGGAGGGTCAAGCAAAAATGCAAACCTGTGAACACAAGCAGAGTCTCCATGCGCCATTGACAACTCGTGCCATGGCCACAAATAATAGGGGTGATTTTGAAAGATGTGAAACTTACTTATAAAATCTCAAAGGACTGGCTTCCTTCACTTTGCATAGTGTTATTCTTAAAATGTACAGGATAGCCAGGGCCACCCAATGAGTCCTTGTATTTAAACAGAAACTAGAATCCAGTCATGGATACAGTGATTAGAAACAGGTGTTACACATAATCAATGACCAGTGAGATATCCAAAAATTATACCAATGTAGAATGAATTTGTCATTGTGTATTGTCCTTTTTATAGTAGGATGTCCAGCATCTCTGACTCCTCTGTCTACTGAGTGCCAATGACTCCCTTATGGGTACAGTCATAAGAAACATACTGATTTTTTTTTTACAAATAGCTCCTGGTAGGCACTGGTACCCTGATATAGAATGGCTGAGTGACCTGCTACTTAGAACCCTCAAGTGCCACAAGGAATCATCCAGGGGCTCATGTACCAGGAACTCCCCCATTCACTGCTGTCTTCCCCTATACTGCTGCTATAGGCCCAGCTGATTGCACAGTCCATAGGGCAGGCATTCAGTGTGGCGTACCAGGAATTCCTCAGGGCCAATGGAATTAATCCAGAAGACCTCAGCCAGAAGGAGTACAGTGATCTGCTCAACACCCAGGACATGTACAACGATGACCTGATCCACTTCTCCAAGTCGGAAAACTGCAAAGATGTAGGTACTTCCCAGGACTTGTTCCCAGGCTGAGCCAGCTGGCTGGGGTCCTAGAGGGTGGGGCAGCCCTGCTGTGGAAGGAGAGGCTGGAAACAGTGGTGCTGACAGGGCATTCTGTGGCTCTCACGTCCGTCTCTGGCTTCCTCCCAGGGGCCCCTGTCATTAAGTACTTTCGAAAACAAGTATAAATGATAGGCTTCACATCCTCTACCCCTTGAGAGAATTCTATAGGTACGGACACAAGTCCTGACCTCTGTTCTTACAAAGCCCATGATCTGGGAAAGGGAGCTGAAAATGGCCAGTGGCATGCCAGCTCAAGCCTTTGGCAAAACATAGATCATGTGATCATATAATAGATGCCTCTCCCTCTGATGGTTCAGACTGAGCTCTTCAGGAGGATCTGGAGGGAGACAGGGCCAACCAAAGTGGTCTGGAGTTGTAGGTCACTGTAATATTCAGGGACAACAGAGAGTGGAGGGGACATCAGGAAGGAGGTGACTCAATCAGAGCAGGAAGTAAACACAGAAGACGAGAGACAGTGTACCAGTCTGAAAACCCAGAAAGTTTAGACTCTATCCTCCAAATAAAAAGAACTTTGAATAAGAATGTGGGCTTTGGGCCGGGCGGTGGTGGCGCACACCTTTAATCCCAGCACTCGGGAGGCAGAGGCAGGCGGATCTCTGTGAGTTCGAGACCAGCCTGGTCTACAAGAGCTAGTTCTAGCGCAGGCTCCAAAGCCACAGGGAAACCCTGTCTCGAAAAACCAAAAAAAAAAAAAAAAGAAAAGAAAAAAGAAAAAGAATGTGGGCTTTGGACCTGTTAGGTGTCTTAAGTGAGGATCCTTGGACCACAGCCTAGAAGAGGATTCTTGGTCAAGAGGTCCAATGGAAGCCTGCAGTCAGAGCAAATGGGGAGTGGGGGAGGTACTTAAGGAGGAGTATGGTCTTGCTGGCCATGACCTTCCTTCTGAATCACGGGCAGGGGACCTAGAGGTAGGTGTACTCTCTGTCCCATATTGACCTGGGATGGGCAGGGATATATTCATTGGCTAGGGCTGCCATCGTAGACCCCATAGGCTAGGCAGCTCCAGCAACAGACAGGAGTTGCCTTTCAGTTCTAGGCTGAAGTGCAGGGTTGAAGTGTTGTTAAGCCTGAGTCCTCAGGGCTGGAAAGAAAGGCTGTGTTCACACCTCGCTCCTTGGCTCTCAGATGGCCTCTCCTCCTCATGTCCTCATGTCATCTCCATGTGCCCAGAAGAGCAACAGTCTCACTGGATCAGAGCATGCTCTAATGTCCTCAGTTTACCTTTACTCCATGTGGAGGCACTGAAGGAGGTACTAAGATTAGAACCGCAACACAGGAATATAAGTATGGAGAACAATCCAGTCCGTGGCAGGAATAGCTCCCACTTGGCTGTGGGAGATGCTTCAGGGAAGGGGCCCACTGCTCCCTGAGCTGCTGGGAGGAGTGGGCAGCATCTGTGACAGTGGCTTTGCTGGCTCCCAGTACTTACGCATCAGACTCCACTACATGCTTCCAAAAGGATCTTTCTTTCCATGGCCTCTTTGCACACCTCCATATACTACTGGTGTCCAGTCCTACCGCTTGCTTCTGTGCCAGCCACCAGAGGTCACAAACACATTCTATATGGCCGGGATCTGTTCTTCCTGTGTGCACCACAGCCTTTTGGCCATGGCAACTTCAGCGCCACTCTGTTTCCTCTCCTTCCACCCTGCAGAGAAGTGCTTCATGTATTTTTCACTCCCAACTCTTGAATACTGAAAATACTTTGCAGAGCATTGTGGGATGAGAAAACCTGTGCATAGAACCCAAAAACCGCTTGTGGTGTAACAGGCCACCAAAGCTCTCACTACATGGGACAACCGATGTTTTAAAACAGAAAAGCATGGTGCCCCTTGTATTTGTGTGTGAGGCCAAACTGGTCATATAATATGTGGGTGAATTCCAGGTTCTAGATGGGTTGAGTGTGAAATGGTTTCCTATAGACTCCAGATGCTATGGAATGTAGAGAAGATAGAAACCCACCTGACTGGCATCCTCTAAGAAGCACTGAAGGGCCATCCTAATTAGTCTTAATAATAAAAACCCAGAGTCAAATATCGAGGTAGAGCTGAAAGACCTGAGAAGCAGAGGACCAGCCACAGTCATCTCTTACCTCTCAGACCAAAAGGGGGCCAAGCTCCTGTCTCCACCCCACCTTACCACTTCCTGTCTGTCTGTACAGACCTCCAGACCTCTATGGTTAACTAGTGGCTAGCTCCACCCTCTGATCTCCAGGCAAGTTTTATTTGCCAGAACACAAAATACCACAACAAAGTATCTCTTTTCGCCCATGTTGTTGGGGAGCAGCTCTGATACCTGTCCCATACTGCTCCTGATAAGAGCTTTCTGCATATTTTTCTTCTTTCAGGTTTTCATAGAGAAACAGAAAGGAGAAATCCTGGGAGTTGTGATTGTAGAGTCCGGCTGGGGATCCATTCTCCCCACTGTGATCATTGCCAACATGATGCACGGAGGCCCCGCCGAGAAGTCAGGGAAGCTGAACATCGGGGACCAGATCATGTCCATTAACGGCACCAGCCTGGTGGGCCTGCCCCTGTCCACCTGCCAGAGTATTATCAAGGTACCTAGGTGTGGACAAACCTTGTCGGTAGCAGACCCAAAACAATGTGGAATGGGACTGCCATCCCATCCTCAGTGTGTGTGAGCATGTTTAGCCAGGCCCTGAGGAAGACCCATACAGACGGTATGGAGTTGTATTCAAGGCAGCTAACCCTCAAGTTACTGTTATAACCTTCTCCACAGGTCTGAATCACAATGTATGAGGCTTACATAACACCTGCATCTAATCCAATGCCCATCATAGGTATAACTCATCAGTTACCTCAGCTCCTCCCACGTAATCCAGACTCAGCCCCAGCAAGATTTCCCTCAGCTCTGTAACCCAAATACTCCTTTACAGCCAGCCAGATAGACGTGAGAAGACTTATCACCCCCTTTATAGCTCATGGGAATGCTTCAGCTCTCAGAGAACACTGGTGGGGGTCAACCTGTCCCGTCCCCTGAGCCACTGCCTGAACGTCATAGGGAGAAAGCCTGCTCTAGTCTGCATGTTTGTTTTTGTCCGACCCACACTGATGCCGTCACTAAAGAAAAGAGTTACTTAGAGAGCAAATGGATATGACTACCTGAGGGGGAACTGGATTTTCTTCTTAACAGTGAGGCATCTGTTAAGTGTTGGAGGACACTGGTCCTTGTTGCTTGTGTAGCAGAATGACACTGTAGCATCTTTGGCCCCAGAACCCCACACCCAGCAAGTAGGCAGACTAGGCTCAGCTTTTCTTGGTCCCGGGGGGTTTCAGAGAGAGCACCACTGTGTAGGGGTGAACACATCTGTACAATAGCCAGTCAGTGCCCAAGAAAACCCTCAAAAGCCAACAGCCTCATCCAAGGAGCTGGGCGAGGCTGTAGGTGAGCATAGAGGACAAGGTGACATGTCCTTCCTGAGGTATACTTGTTGCTTAGTATACAGCCACCCGTGGAGAAATAAGTTCCAAGAGATGTGTCATCAGGCAATTTTCTTTTATTTTGTTTTTGTTTATTCATTCTAACCAAAGTTTCCCTCCCCTCTTCCTAATTCCCCACCTTCCATCTACCCTGCCGTCATCTTCTCCTCCTTGTCTGTTTCTCTCCCAAGGATATCACCCAGCCAAAGTGTATCAAGTTGCTGTGAGATTGGGCTCTTCCTCTTCTATTAAGGCTGGATAAGGCAATCTAGTAGGGGAAATGGGTCCCAAAAGGAGGCATCAGAGTCGGGGATAACCCCTACTCTCACGATTAGTAGTCTCACAGGAAGAGCATGCTGCGGAATTGTAACGCATGTGCAGGGGACCTAGGTCAGTCCCATGTAGATTCCCTGGTTGTCGGTTGAGTCTCTCTGAACCCCTGTGGGCTGAGATTAGTTGGTTCTGTGGGTTTTCTTGTGGTTTCCTTGACTCCTCTGCCTTCTACAATCCTTCATCCTCCTCTTCCAGAGGATTCTCCAAGCTCTACCTAATATTTGGTTGTGGGTCTATGCATCTGTCCCCATCAGGTGCTGGCTGTGGTAGTTTGAATGCTTTTATCTCCCATAATCTCATAGGGAGTGGGACTATTAGGAGGTGTGGTTTTGTTGGAGAGGGTATGACCTTGTTGGAGGAAGTGTGGCACTGTAAGGCTTTGAGGTTTCCTATACTCAGGATACCATCCAGTGTCTCAGTCAACTTTCTGTGGCCTGCATACCAAGGTGTAGCCAGGACTACATCTGCCTACATGCCGTCATGCTTCCCACCACGATGATAATGAACTGAACCTCTGAAACCCCAATTAAATATGTTCCTTTTAAGAGTTGCCGTGGCCATGGTGCCTCTTCACAATAGAAACACTAAGACTCTGGGGGAAGACTCTCTGATGATAGTTGGGCTAGGCACCAATCTATGAGAATAGCAGAATATCATTAGGAACCATTTCATTGATTTTTGTTCTTGCCAGTTGTGTTTAGTTCTATCCTAGGTCTCTGCGCTATCTCACCTCTGGTTCTTGGCCCTCACAGATGAGGTACTTCTCACGGTATAGGTCTCTTGCTGGGCCACTCATTAGTTGGTCATTCCCACAATTCCTGTGCCATCTTTATACCCAGCACATTTTGTAGGCGGGAAAAATTATAGGACGAAGGGTTTGTGACTGGGTTGGTATCTCAGTCTCTCCGCTGGAAGTCTTGCCTGGTTACAGGAGATAGCTTGTTCAGGCTCTATGCTCCCCATTGTTAGGAGTCTTAGCTAGGGTCATCCTCATGGATTCTTGGGAGTTTCTATTGCTCTAGGTTTCTAGCTCACCCCTGGCGACACCCCCAGATTCCAACTGTCTCTCCCAGTACTCTCTCCTTCCATTCTCCCCCAACCTGATCTCTTCTGCTCCCATCCCCATTCTTCCTTTCAGGCCCCTCTCCCCACCTATTGGCAATATCCATTCGATTTCCCCCTCACAGTGAGAGTCATGTATCCCCCCAAGTCCTCCTTATTGCTTAGTTTCTCTTGGTCTGTGGGCTGTAGCCTGTTTCTCCTTTGCTTTGGCTAATGTCCACTCATGAGTGAGTATACCATATTTGTTTCTCTGGATCTAGTTACCTCACACAGGATGATCTTTTCTGGTTCCATCCATTTTTAACATCTGAGTAATACTCCATTATATAAGTGTATCACAATTTCTTTATTCATTCTTCAGTTGAGGGGCATCTATGTTGTTTCCAGTTTCTGAATATTACAAATAAAGCTTCCATGAATATAGTTGTGTAAACATTGGCACAGGAGACAACTTCCTGAACAGAACACCGATAGTACAGGCACTAAGATAGATAATTAACAAAATGGGACTTTGTGAAACTGAAAGGCTTATATAAGGTAAAGGACACTGTCAAAAGGATAAAACGACAGCCCACAGAATGGGAAAACATCTTCTCCTAACCCACATCTGACAGAGGGCTAATATCCAAACTATATAAGGAACTCAAGAAACTAGGCATCAAAATAAAACAAATAATTCAATTAAAAATGGGGTACAGATCTAAACAGAGAATTCTTAACAGAGGAATCTCAAATAGCCAAGAATAGAAACAGCAATAGAAAGCCTAAGACACCTGTAGGTGGAGACTGTTCATTCGTTACCCAGGCACCCAGACCTGAACTATAGCACAGAAACTATATTAATTACAACACTCTTTGGCCAATAGCTTAGGCATAGTTTTAGCTAACTCTTATGTCTTAAATTAACCCATTTCTATTAATCTGTGTATCGCCATGAAGCTGTGGTAAGGTTCTGGCTGGTGGCTGGTGTCTTTCTCCTTCAGCAGCTACATGGTATCTCCCTGACTCCGCCTACTTTCTCTCTATATCTCTATTCAGATTTCCCACCTGGCTTTACTCTACTAAGCCATTTGCCAAAACAGCTTCTTTAATAACCAATTGTAATAAAACATATTCACAGCATACAGAGGGGAATCCCACATCATCAGAGTAATGTGTGTAATGCAGAGAATCACTCAGATATGTTTAATTGGCCCTTTGTTGGGCACTGAGATGAACCCTGGAGAAGCCATGCAGGTACAAGATATTTACATTCCTGGAAAGATGTGTAGCAGCATAGGGGTAAAAGGTTGCAAAAGTTGAGGAGTGGAAACATTTGATTTTGAAAGTTTAATTTGAGTTTGGAGGAGTTAAAGCTTAGGTTTGTAACAGAAAGGACAGTGGTATTCAGAAGTGTCTGCTTGAATTGAACAACAGTAGGCTGGCATTGAGTCAAGGGGAAGAACTCAGCCTGACCTGTAGGGGTTGATCTGGTGTTGTCATGGTGACCTCTACTGAATGGCAGGACCTCTGCCCACTGGTCTGCCCCCTCCCTTCTTTCCTTTGAAATTATTTGTGTGGGCATGTGAGATGCATGTGAGAACTGCAAGGGGCTATGTGGCCCAGACAGTGGGTAGGTCCTCAGCCAGGAGCTAGGCCTACCAAGAAAACGTGACTGACCCCACAGTTACAGAAGCCAAGGACTGTGCACCCAGCACTGACCCTCAGAGGGTGCTTTTGGATTAGCTCACCGAACTCATGCCTCTGGTTGCTCATGAACTTCTATGCAGTAGGTACTGTTGGCCCCCATTGCATGAGTAGGAAACTGAGGCACAGAACAGCAGTCACACAGCTGGCCCCTGGAGACACATCACTCAGCCAGTAAAGAGACACCCCCACAACACCATCCCCCTCTGTCCAGGGAGGGTGTCTATGCAAGTGGAAATCCTCAGCCCGAGGTAATATTGCATGCTCCAGAAGCCTGAAGATTTCTTGGCTATTTTACCATGAAGATGGTACTAGAGGCACAGCCTACAGTGCATAGGACAGCCCCCTCCACAGCCAAGATGCACCCAGCCCCAGGTGTTAGGCTGTGTGTGTGGAGTGCAGAGCTCAGGTGTGAGGGAGAGAAATTAGTGAGTGGAGTTGCTGAGGGTGACTTTATGGGGAGTTAACCTGTGGCTATGGGATGGGGAGAAGGGTATTGTAGACTGAATATGCCCCTTTAAAGTACATGTTGAGGCCCTAATCCCAACAGCTGTTGGGAGTGATTAGGTCTTAAGGGTGTTGCTTTCATGAATTGGATCAAAGCCTTTATGCAAAGGACCCTACAGGGCTCTCTGCTTCTCTTCCTCCATGTGAAAGCAACCAGAATCCCACTGTCTGCAGCCCAGAGGAGGGCCCTTATCACCTGACTGACAGCACCCTGATCTCAGACTTCTGCCAGCCTAACTATTAAAAGTAACTTACATTGATTGTAAGCCTAGTGTATAATATTTTGTTGTGGAAACCCATACCCAAGCTGGTGGGGCGGGGAAGAGAATGAATATGAATGAGAGAAACTTGGGTGAAGTGAAAGTGGGGATAGACCTCGGCTTAAGAAGTAGGAATGTCTGAAAACTCCCAACATTATGTCAGGGCCTGGCCTTCTCGTAAGCCCCAAAGGCTCAAAGTCCCCAGCTGGCCATTCCAGTGGACCCCAACTCTCCTCTCACCCTCCCACATTGCCCTCTAATGACAGACAAGACGAGGGACCGTGATGTCTATGAGGTCAGCCTGACCATCTTGACTGTGCCTAGGGACTCAGCTCTGTCCACAGATCACCAGATCAAGGTGAAAGCAAAGCTTGCTCAAATGAAAACCTAGAGGCCCTGGAGCTTCCTGAGGGAGAAAGGTTGTTTGAAGAGCTGAACTTTGATATCTGTAAACAGAATCTCCACAGACCGGGAAGACGAAAAGGCCATGTGATGATAAAAGAGACAAAGGCCACAGAGGGCCTGAGAAAGCTGCTGCCTCGATGGCTCCCTTGGCAGAGATGGGCACAGCAGGCAGGTCCAGTTAGAGCACTCCCGTCTGTCCCAAGATCCTCAGATTTGGAGCCAAAAAATCAGATAGCCTACCTGTGGCTTGTCTTGGCTGAGGGAACCTCAGCACCAAATGAGGCCTGGCAGTAGATTCAGTGCTTTTTTTATGGTTCTCTAGACATCACCCCACCTTGTACCTGGACCTAGATGGATGCTCACACTGCTCCACCCCAAACCCTCCGTTCCTGCAGGGAAATGTCTGGGCATCAGAGCTTTACTGTCGTGCTGTTCATTCAGTAGATCCCTGTCGTGGCTACCCTCCCCAACATCAGCCATTGCTTCTCACATTCACACAAGCCACCCAGGGATCCTGTTAAGATGTCAGTTCTATTCTGACAAGACTTAAATGGGACTCTGCTCTTCAGTAAACTCCTGGGGAAGTTGGCATTGCCAGTCTTCTGGCCTGCCTGTTGAGAAACAGGAGTCTAAAGCAATGTGTTCTATTTCTTGCCACTGCAATGCTCATTGACCTTTCTTCTCCCAGATTGCAGGAAGAGGAATATTTTAGTTACAGAAGCCCTCTGAATTCTTTTTTGCCTAGCTCTTACCTTCCCTGCTGTAACTCATTCCTGAAGCATAGTCACTGGTAGACAAAGAACACTAGCATCTCTCTTCTCATGCCCTTGCCTCCAAGTCCTTCCTTCTAGACTTCAGGTCCTTTCCCAACCCAGTGCCCAGCTTTCCTTTCCTTCTCAAGAGTATTGTGGGTTTGTTCTTGTTGCTATAGATACCACTCTGGCTTCTTCTCTTTGCACCATATTTCACTGTTGTCATGGGGACGAAATGACCATTTATTTAATTTGGCACCTCCAACAAAATGGCAGGTCGGAAATCTAAGTTAATGGGACCCAACTTGAAACACTGATTAGGGATAGCAGAGCAAATCACGCTTGGGTCATTTCAAATTGCCATTTCTGAAGCCTTATGCTGAAGCACATTTTCCAACAGGCATCTTAAATCAATTCACCAGAGCCATGTGAAATTCATAGGTAACACTGGGAAAATTGTTTCATTCTCATGCTTTTTGGTGTATTCTATAAGATCTTCAGGATTGCCTGGGCAGTTACAGGTGTGAGCATTTAAGGACATGGCTTTGTGTGAAGGAACGTGACTCCTACAGGCAGACCCTGTCACTCTCAGTTCGTTTTCCACAAATTCCTGGTCTGCAGATGGACTCCAGCTCCTCTGTTTCCGTCTCAGTCCTGACACATACTCTCTGTGTTCTCTCTCAGACTCTCATGCCCCCCTCCCCAGTTCCAAGAGACCTGGAGAATCTTACTCCTACCAGTGTCCAGCAGCACCTAACCCATTTCTTGGTATATAAGTGATTTAAATGAACAAAAAGAGGAGGTGCTCAAGGAAAAATGTAGTATTCTGTAGCCAAGGTCCAGCCTGCCTCACTTCTACCTGCTCTGATCTTGTGGAATGAGTCCGAGTTTTGAAGTCTGATGGCTGAGTTCAGTGTCATGGGTTAAGGCATGTAGGAAGATGTATATAAGAACGGAACCTGGCAGAGACCTCAGTGTCAGCATGTAGAAAAGAGTGGAGAAATTCATGTAGAGCAAGTGCCTACAAGCCCCACTGCATGAGGTAGCAGATATACGACCGGAACTCATGTCTGAGGACACCAGCACTGTCCTCCTCACCTGGCTATGCTTGTCCCACTTCTGGGAGCAGAAAGCCATACCTTCTTCCTGCCTTATTGACATAATGATGAGACTTGCTGTCAACAGAAGGTCCAAATCTGTCACTGGCATCTGATGCAGGAGCAGCACACTCCATCATTCCACTGCATTGAAAATACTGTTCCCTTCACTAAAGGGCTCCCTAGCCTGTTTCCAACCACTGGAGACACTGGTGATGCCAATTAAGTATGAGCATCAAGTCACATATCACGCTATCTCTACAGGATATCCTCAAATCCCTGTCCCCTCAAATTGCTTCTATCTATCTATCTATCTATCTATCTATCTATCTATCTATCTATCTATCTATTTCTATCTCTCTCTCAGTGGAGAGCATGCTCACCCACCTCAAGACCCTTTTACCCTTGCTTCCCTGGAGGAGTCTAAGATGACCTTGAGCCATTTCTTAATCTGCTGGTCTTGCAGTTAAGAGTCCAGGCAGGCAGGCAATTCCTGTGAGCTCTGACCTCCCGACCTTAGCTGTAGCAGCAGGGCCTCCAACCTCACCAGTGTGATCTCTTCGCTCCAGGATGCAAAAATCACCATGTTCTCTGCACAATGTCTCTTGAACTGGGATGGGAAACTCCTTCTCAGAGCCTGTCCATGCTGGAGTCTGGTGCAGGAAAAGGCTCCCAGAGTGCTGAGCATGCTCTCCTCAGAGCATCTGCTCCGGCAAGCAGGAGGCAACCAGGGCAGAACAGGCCTTCCTCAGAGCCAGCAGCTCTGGAGGGGGCATGTTTATTTCTGGACTGGCTTCTGCATGGTCCCCACTTCTCAGCACATAGCTGACAAGGTGGTAGATGGGCCTGCCTTAGGGAGGGATGTTGTGACTAATGTGTAGGAAGCTGCAAACAGGCTCCGAAAACCGTTTCCCATGCATAACTAAAGGTCAGTTTTCCTTCTACAATCCATTCTGGCCTAGAGAACGGGCAGGTGACCAAGGATGAACCCATGTGCAGTTGCCTGTCCCATTTCTTCTTCATAATCTATCACATCCAAGGGAGGCAAATACACCGGAGCTTCCAGTTGTAGTGGGGATACCCATGAGCTAGAAGATATCTCCAGACATACAGCGTGGGGAAGAAGAGGTCCGAGACCGGAGAGAACCAGCTTTGGGAATGAGCTGCTTCTGTGACGTGTACGCCCTCTGTTAGGAGTGTGGCTTTCTCCCAGTGGTCTACACCCTTGTCCTTCAAGCACATGGACTCTTTTCCTTATAGTTGTACGTTTGCCAGGTCCCTTGACACCATCCATTTTCCAGCCACCCACAGTACGACACCATCCATTTTCCAGCCACCCACCTAGGGAGGCCTCACAGGGATGGCTCCAGGTCAGGCACACACAGCCTTCAGAAGACAGCAGGTGTGGGTCACCATCTTCACTGTGCTTTATTCACATTCAAGGGCTTAAAGAACCAGTCGCGGGTAAAGCTGAACATTGTGAGGTGCCCTCCGGTGACCACAGTGCTAATAAGGAGGCCGGACCTTCGCTACCAGCTGGGATTCAGCGTCCAAAATGGAATTGTAAGTATACATCAAACCATGCCCTTTTCCAAAATACTGACAAATAGAAATAGAGGTATATTGATTTTTTTTCCAGCTGGTCCACTCCCTTCATCTTTTCATCTGGTAAATAGATTTGGGGTTTTTGGTTGTAATTTGACTAGCTTCTTGGGATTTCGTCTGTTTGGAGATGGAGTGTGCTAGGCAGGCATTCTACCAAGGAGCCACAGCCCTAACCCTAGATCCTTGGTCTTACGTCCAGTGTGGAAATTTGCTATGGAACATTTGACCTGAGAGCACCTTAGAGCCAGAAGGACCCACTCACCTCAGACCCACTAAGCTTCCTTGCTGCAGGTCTTGTCTGCATCAGCTTTTGAAAGATACAGGGTCTGGGGTATATGGGGTGTAAAACCAACTTTATAAGTTCACAAGCACTCTAGTGTGTAAGGTGTAACCTGCAGCACTGGAAGTGTTCACTCACCAGTGGTTGCAGCCTAACCACAGGAAGTAGCTGGCTATACCATCAATTCCATCCCTGAAAGAAGTGAGTTTGGCCAAGGACTGCCAAATTGAGAAGAACAACAGGTACCTCTCTCCTCACACCATAGTGTGGAACACAGTAGGCTTCTAGTTGTTGACTGAGGTTTTCTGTCCTGCCTGGTACTGCAGCCGTTAAGTCCCAAAGAATCACACAGAGGTCTACATTAATCATAAACTGATTGGCCCATTAGCTCAGGCTTCTTATTAACTAATTCTTAAATGAGCCCATAATTCTTGTCTGAGTTAGCCACATGGCTTGGTACCTTTTTCAGCAAGGCAGTCACATCTTGCTTCCTCTATGGCTGGGTCACAACTGCAGACTCAAACTTCCCTCTTGCCAGAATTCTCGTTGCCCCACCTCTACTTCCTGCCTCATCATCCCACCTATACTTCCTACCTGGCTACTGATCAATCAGCATTTTATTAAAACTAATACAAGTGACAAGATAAAAGACGATTGTCCCACAGCATCTAGTGCCTCTTTAGATCATGCACTAGTGGTCCTCAGATACAGGCTTCTAGCATCAAACAGTTCCATGGGTAAGCCTGCTCGAGACTGTGGAAGTCTGATTGAAACACTGACCGCCAACAGATAGGCCCAACAAGGATGGAAGGTGGTCGGAGTTCAGCACACTAGTAATTCACACCTGCCATACCCCTGTGTGGACTTTGTGCACAAGGCAGCCTGGTGGCCCTACAGAACTTACTTTTGCCACTGCTGTATATGGTGCTAGGGACAAGATGCAGGATCTTGTGCATGCTAGTTAAACATTCGACCACTGAGCTCTGTACTGGGCCACAGAACCCATTGTTCATTGAAAAAAAAAAAGAACCTGAGAGATTTAAATGGCCCAAGCCTCACCCAGTCAGCTTCTAAGGGGTGTTCACGGTAGAGCACTAGGGTCCCAGGGAAGAGAGCCCTTCACCCCCTGCCCACTATGTGTAACCTGGTGTTTGTCTCTGGTAGATCTGCAGCCTCATGAGAGGGGGAATAGCTGAGAGAGGAGGGGTCCGCGTGGGACATCGGATCATTGAAATCAATGGCCAGAGTGTCGTAGCCACACCACATGAGAAGATCGTCCACATCCTCTCCAATGCTGTTGGGGAGGTAGGAATGAGGCCTGGGGCTCAACAGGGCTGAGGTACTGCCCTTGCGCCTGGCACATGGGGCTTTGCTGGGAGCCTCCTAGAGCCCCCTTCCCCTCCCTAGATGCTCCTTGGTAAGCAATCTGCCGCAGACCTGTGGGAAGTAACCTCACCTGCCTTCTCTTCCTCTTTTGTGTTGCTACTCTCTGTGGTTCCCCAAATTCTCTCATTTTCCCCAGTTAACTCCACCAGATATGATTGGAAGACCCAAATTAGATTCAAAACTCCTAAAACCAGGAGCTCCTAGCATTGGCATGGGCTCACATCATGTCCTAACTACATTTCTGGGACTTCTGTTCTTGATTTAGTAGCAGAACACTTTGAGATGGGCTGGCACTCCCACACTGCCAAGACAGGAGATGGAAGCAGGCAGTTAGAAACCCAGAGCCCTTCTTCCCATGGAGCCACCTTTACTTTTCAAAGGGCTGTGAAGACAGGAGCCTTTGACTGGGAAACTAAGCCATACCCAGATTTTCTTATTATTTACAGTTTTTCCTCCCCCGCCCCCCACACACTTTTTTTAGAAAGCCTTTGGGCTTCACTCTTCTTAGGACATGTCTGGCGGTTGGGGGTGAGCTCTCTTGGAAACTGTATAGTCCCAGCCACAGCTAACATGACTGTCTGCCCTCAGATCCATATGAAGACGATGCCAGCAGCCATGTACAGACTGCTGACGGCCCAGGAGCAGCCTGTCTACATCTGAGCCGCCCCTCCGCAGCAGCGGCATGCATGGAGGACCCTCCTCACCGTGGTTGTGTTTCTTGTGCTGCATCGTGTGTCACTGAGACATTCCCCTTTCTCACTCAGCATTTGCTCTTACACAGGAAGAGAAGAACCGACAAGGACCTCTTTATTCTCTGTCTCTCTCCAGTTTGCTTTTTTTCTGTTCCTTCCCTAATACCAGGGAAGTTTTGTGTGTGCCCCCTTGAGGGTGGAGAACAGCTAATATTTACCTGGGATCATTGTGGAGGGCCTTTGGGGGTCCTAAGGTGGTTGCCACTGCCCAAGGGGACATTATCCCTCCCCAAGAGGCACACACTTCCCTGAAGAAGCCAACAGGGGCAGCAAAGGAGCTGACTGAGCAGTGCCTAGAACTCACTTGCTGACTCCTGCCTGTCATACCCTGCTTGATGGGAAGACATTGGCGAAAGGGACAGTCACATCTTTAAGAGGGTTTGCTGCTTGCTGTGGAGTTAGGGCTCCAGACATTATTTCTGCCCAAAATTTCTGAGCCAATTTTAAATCTCTTCCATAGTCCCCTCTTAGTTTCAATGTGTGTGATGATACAGGCCTAACTGCAGAGAAAAGAGAAAGTGACATTCTGGGCAAGGCTGCCGTGACACTGAAGAGATCCCGGCAAGTCACAGGGCCTCTGAGGCTTCCAAGATTGCCCCAAGGTTACAAATCAGGGGATTACCACAGGCAAGTACTATCTTCCTGCATTCTTGCACAGGCACTTACTACACGTGTACAACACACACATTCGCACACACACACACACCTTGCACAGTATCTCCTTTGCTCTTTACCTCCATTGAGGTAGGCTAAAGATCTAGCACACAGACTGTGGGGGAACCCCCAGCACCCCTCTGGAAGACCCCTCTCCTAGCAGAAGGTTGACATGCAGAAAGTGGCCAGCCTTGTCCTGAGAAAGAGGCCCTCTGGCTGAGGCCTGGCCTTCCCGATCCTAGTTGGCTCAGAGTGCCCTTTAGGACTCCCCAATCCCACATACACACTGGAGGTTCTTGAGGGACAAACTGTGGTATGGGTAACCTCGTGTCATGCTTCCTGTCCCAAAGCTAAGCCAGCCTGGGCCCTTTCACAGCCACTCCTGAGAATGTGACATTTCAAAGGCTAGAACAGATAAGTCACAAATCAAGCAGACTTAATGCTTGGTATTGGGCCTAGAAATCCCCAAGATGTGCTCCAGAAACAACGTCTGCTGTCTTCTAGGTCTGGGAGTTTGCAGCTGGTGTGGAAGGCTTGATGCTTCCATCCGGTGCCTCGTCTTCTGAGTTATGCCTCAGTCTAGTACATGTGTTTAATATTATTCTGAGCCAGTTTCCACTTATTCTGGTCCAAAGAGCAGTTTGTTTTAATGTGGGATGTGTATAGCTTTTGTTTCTGTTTTGCTTTGTTTCATTGATGACCTCAGTAGAGACAGGGGAAGAAAAACTAATATATTTTGTAATATGAATATAGTCCCTGTTCTCCACATCTGGGATATTTATGTTGTGTCTGTGGAGATGGGAGTTCAGTGAGCAGTGTTAGGGTTTACAGAGGGAAGGGTGTGGTCTGGGGGAGGGAGAGGTATGAATATAGCAAGTTGAAGAACAAGAGACTTCATCTCAGGATGCAGAGTCAAGCTCCTGGGGACTCTGACTTCATGAGTTGTCTGGGCAGAGTCAGAAAAGCCTGGTCCTTGCAGGGATCTACAGTGGAGCCCTCAGGTTTACTTTGGTACAAAAAGTTTCAATGCTGTCTGCCCACCAGCTGTCCAGATAGCTGCCTGAGACGTGGCGGGACGGAGTTAGGACCACAAGAGCCGACTATCTGGACTTTAAAGGGTTTCCCACCAAGTGCTCCTGCATGACCAGACCCAAGGTCAAACCCCAGCACATGTGAAGACCAGGAGCTATGGGCTGGATTCTCTTCACCTGTCTGATATAACTAAACTTCCGGGTATCTAATATAATCACTCATTGGAAAGTGTAGTCCGTCTCTCTTCTGCCAAAGAGCGATGGAGAGGACCAAAAGAGACAATATTGCTGGCGTATTGGGAACCTCGGAAAGGCTTATGCTTGTCAGACCCAGGGTGGTCGCCATGAGTACATGTCTATGCACCTGTACAGGAAGGCAGGAGGACAGCAGAGGCTGGCCTGGGACTGGTCAGGGACAGGCTCCACAAACACATCACTCCCAGTGTAACCCCCAAATAACCACAATGAAGTGGATTCACCCCAGGGAAGGAGGAAAGAGAAAATACTTTCCATTCTTGTTGTACAAAAACCCTGGAAACTTTAAGAGGGCTGAAAAGCCAAGCTTCTCTTGTGAGCGCTTCTAGAGAGCTAACAGTTTATCATGATTGTAAGATTACTTAGGCTTTTTGTGTTAACCAAAGTGGCTCTTCCAACCTAGAGGGAGAACTGTTGGAGCTTGGTCCAGGCCCCTGGCTAAAGAATGGTCTTCCTCTGTTGGCATCAGACTGAATGGTTAAGTTGGGGTCAGGTCTTGTCTGGCATCTTTACATACATAGTTACATATGTAAATATCTCATCACCCAGGATGATGGGGCCAACTATGTAGAGAGCAGCCTTCCCCAAACTGCAAGGCATAAGGCCACTCTGCCCACTCAGTTAGGACATGATGGTGACTCAGCTTTGGGGCCAGGCTCCCAGATTCACTCCACCCCCACCCCAATCCAACAAGGTTGAACCACAACCCACTCTGCCTCTGCCTTCTCCAGTGGGAGCATTTCAGGGAGCCACCATCAGCCTTGAGTTCATGAGAGGAAGAAAGTCCCACAGATCAATGGCTGGAGCCCACTTCCTGAGTGATACCTTCCTCCCTCACCACAGGGCTCCTGGGGACTCCTGGGGTAGAGCACACAGCAGGCCACCACCTCCCTGCACACGGGTTTGCTTTCTGAACATTGCCCATCAACATTGGCCTTCAGGGAGTCAAGTAACCTACTACCTCCCCCATCGCTCCTCCTCCCTCCTGCAGCCCCATCCACACCGATGATCCCTGCAGACAGCACACTGGTGCAAACCAGCCCCCAAGCCCTGCTCCAGTCTCTCCACCTACTGGTGTGGCTGTCACCGATGTTTACAACCAAGGGCCACCTCCTGCTGATGTTTTATCTCTCTCTTTCACCAGGCTATCTGTTGGGTTTGCATTTCTTCTCTGTCTACTCCTTCCCTGGATAGGGTCCACCTGAGCACACAACCCTGATTTTATTTTCCCTCCATCAAGGCAGTGTGTGATGACCATGTGGGAATGAAATCTCTTGTACATACTTAGCACAGCACCTGGGGTATGAACTCGCACCGCCATTCCGTAATGGGGTGCATTAGCGCTTACTGTAAAACATCGGGAGAAGTATAGTATTGTATTTGTAACAATATCGTTCTTTGTATACACGAAACTCAATGATCTCTATATATAAATATAAATATATATAAATAAAATATATCTACACGTGAGCCTGGAATGTTGCCACTGCACACCCACTGAATGTATTTCCTCTGACAGTCTGGCCACCGGTCCTGGCCCACCCTCCCTTTCTTTGTGCCGTGGCCGCAGTTGTCTGGTTTGGGGTTGTGATGTATTAAATGTGCTATCTCCTTATTTAACTGAACGCTAACGTCTGTATAAGAATTGCTGCAACAATAAACAAGGACTTTGCCTCTTAGCCCTGGGTGAGTGCCTGACTGTTTCAAGGAGGATAGGCCTCTGCGTGCAGGGAGGGTTTGGTCTTCCCTAATAGGTCACCTCCAGCTCTAAGGATTATGGGGACTGGTTGCTACCCCGGTATTTATCTTGTGAAGCTGGCTCAGTGGCCTGTCACCCCACAGTGTTCTCAGTGTCCTTGGTAAACGGGTGTCATGGGAGAAAGGACCCTGTAGGTTTTATACTTTGTGCCATCACTGAGGAAAGAAAGGCAGAACTTAATCCTTCCCTCTACAAATAAATAAATAGGAACAGAAAAGGTCTTCACCAAGGGCTGGAGCCACAGTGGGAAACAGTGCCTGAGGACCAACCTGAAGATTCTGTGAGAATGCTCCAGAAGCCTTTTACCTAGGACTCTTTGCAATTCCACTCTTTAAAGTTTGGTAACATGATGTTCCTGCTGCCAGGGGCGTGAGCGGAGCACAAGGCTCCCAAAAGAGAAGGCCTGGCCTAGTCTTCTTTAGAACATCAACTTCCTTATCCTTCCAGAAAAACTAGTTGCAGGTCCCTTAGGGATTGTGCTCTGCAGCTGCTGGAAACCCTGGAAGGTAGAGGCTGGAAATTGTTGGGTTTTTGTTTGTTCTGTTTTTTTACTTTTTTATTAATTTTTTTCATTTATTTTACATACCAGCCAGTTTACCCTCCTTCCTCTCCTCCCATTCCCTCCCCTCACTCCCCTTTTACCCTGCCACCATCCACCCCTCCTGCATCATCTCCATATGGGGGAAGGCCTCCCATAGGAGTCAACAAAGCATGGCACATCAAGCTGAGGCAGGATCAAGCTCCTCCCGCTGCATTAAGGTTGGGCAAGCAACCCAGCTTGGGGATTGGGTTCCCAAAAGTCAGCTTAGAGTGCCAGGGACAGGTTCTGGGAATTATAAAAACCTTGTAGCAGCATGCTATGCTCCAAAATCACTGGGTCTTTGTGACCATGCTTTATAGCTCTGTAAGGAAACAGTTGAGGTTGAAAAGCTTAAAAAGGGCCGGGCGGTGGTGGCGCACGCCTTTAATCCCAGCACTCGGGAGGCAGAGGCAGGCGGATCTCTGTGAGTTCGAGACCAGCCTGGTCTACAAGAGCTAGTTCCAGGACAGGCTCCAAAGCCACAGAGAAACCCTGTCTCGAAAAACCAAAAAAAAAAAAAAAAAAAAAAAAAAAAAAAAGAAAGAAAAGAAAAGCTTAAAAAGATGGTAGTAGACTAAGACCTTCCCTCCCACAGTTGTCTCCTCAGAGAAGCATCTTAAATAGCTCTATTCCCCACTAAAACCACTTTCACAAGAACTAACAAACCCAGATGAGAAATCACAGAACCTAGTTTTAGTGTGATGAAAAAAATGTGTTGACAGGAAAGAGTCTTTATCCAGGAGCACTGTCTTAGGGACAGGGTCATTGGGATCTGCGAGTGCTCCTGGATGGAGACCACCCTGGCTCCAGGAAGAGAACTAAGACTCCAGTGGAATCGATTTGTAGACTAGCCTGCATCCACTCCAGCTGCTTCAGTGTCCTGCCACTAGTATACTATGCCATACCATTGTGGATTTGGTCCTACTCCTCCTTACGGCACCAACAGATTAAAAACTGAGTCAACTATGTGCTGCCTACAAGAAATTCACTTCTGAAGATACGTCATAGACTAAAAGTGACGGGGTGATGTGATGGTTCATTTTCATTGTGCACTTAACTGGATTTAGAATCATATTGGAGGCTGGAAAGATGCACATCTGGGTGTACCTATGAGGGTGTTTCTAGCTTAACTGAGGTACGAGAGACCTATCATTGTATCTGAAAGAAAGAAAACTGCAAGATAGATCTGAACTCCAGAGTTAATAGAAGGGAAAAAAATAAAGACCAAAGGAGAAAGAAAGAAAAAATAATGTGAACCATTAGCAAAATTAAAAGTTGTTCTTCTTAAAAATAAACAGGCTCAAGAGAAGTGAACCAGACACAGAAGCGGAGAGAAGGAGGAAATACCACTCATACATAAACTACAACAACATTCAAGATTATGACATACAAAAAATTGATAAATTAAAAAAAGAACATATACAGGAAGACTGGAGGCATGGAGAAATAAAACACTGGACAGAGAGTTGACATGAGCCTATATTTAGACAACTCCCAAGAGTCCACCACAAAACAATGATTTAATAAGTGAGTGTCACGCGATTGAGGGCAAGACCCAAAACAGGCTGAAGTCAGGAGTTGTCCCTACATAGCAACAGTGAAATGATTGAAATGGAAAACAGTAGCCAAAAAAAGTTATCTAGGAGAAAATAGCCCTGCAATGAAAAGTACAAGGCACTGACCAAATGAACGGGGAAGGCCACACAAATACACAGAAAGACGTCTGTGCCTGTAGAATCAAATGGTTGAGACTGGCGAAAAAAGTTCATACTGACTAAAGCAACCTACAGATCCAGTACAACCTCAGTCAAAATACCAATGACTTTCTTCCCAAATCTAGAAAAAGACCCTAAGATACATTTAGGATCACCAAATAAATATGAACTAACGCAAAAGAAAAATAAAGCAAATTTGAGCCCAAAGAACATCATCTTGTCACCTAACATGGAAATATACTACAAAGCTATAATAACTGAAACATGCTAATGATGTAAACTATGGGTCCACAGCACAACAGAACAGACTAGACCACATAGGAGACTAAACCTGGACCTCCATCTCTTACCACACAAACACACACACACCCACCACCACCACCACCAAAAAAAAAAAAAAAAAAAAAAACTCAAATGAACTAAAGACTCAACCATAAAACAAAAGAGTGGAAGCAGACATAGGGGAAATATATTAGGAATGACCAAGTATTTTTTTTAATAAGACTCCTAAACACAAAATACAAACAAAAATAGACAAGCAGGCTAACATCAAACTGAAAACCTTCAACAATGGTAAAAGAAACAAAAGAATAAAGATACAACTTAAAAATAGTGGGAGAAATATTTTCAAACCATGCATCTAACGAGGGTAATTTTGGAATATATAAGGAGATCAATAGCAAATAATAATCTTCTTAAAAATCGGAACAGACCTAAGCAGTTATTTTTAAAAGAAACAACAGGCAAATAGATGTGTGGCATCGTGGGAAACATCACTGATGATCAAAGCCACAAGCAGATGAACTCAGTCCATGTGGAATGGCCAGTGGTAGAGGAGGCAGGAATGTCAGCAACTTCCGTGGGGAAAGAGAAGAAGAAAGAATGCAAATGAGTAGCGCCGGACACAAATTCCTTAAGAACTAAATTACATGATTGTCGTGTGATCCAGCAGCTCCAGTGGTACATACCCAAAAGGAAGAAGGTCCCAGTGTTAGAGAAGAGCGCTGGTCTCCACACTTGCACACAGCACACTCTCTCACCCACACTTGCACGCGGCATGCTCTCTCACCCACACTTGCACCAGCACACTCTCTCACCCACACTTGCACCAGCACACTCACTCACCCACACTTGCACCAGCACACTCGCTCACCCACACTTGCACACGGCGCTCTCTCTCACCCACTGAGCCATCACCACGGGCCTCTCAAGGAAATCCTTGAACCAGCAGCCAGAAAAGCAACAGCAATCCCAGCACGGGGTCCCCCAGCCACAAGCAGCAGGGCTAGAGAGCAGTCAAGACTAATGGCACTTTTAATAAACTTTGATAAACAAATATGTCACCCCCATGTGCTACCAGTCAGAGGGGTTTTGGATAGTTCAGACAGGTGGGACTCCCTGCAGGGGAAGTTTTGGGACAGGACAGCAGCCCACAGGTAAGACTTTTCCCCATGGTGGTCAGCTCACGATAACCCTTAGAAGGAGAAATGATTGTTTCTGGATTACTGGGCTTAACTATCTGGCTAGAACTTGTAAATGTAAGTAGGACTCAATCACCCTGGTGGTGAGCCATGATGGAATACGAATTAAGGTTTTAATGAACACTCGAGATGGAAGCAGACCTTTTGTGCCTTCCAGCCTATCGTTTACTACTAATTAACCCCTTGCTTCACTCTCTGGCTCTCAGTAATTAAATTTAAGACATCTCAGAAGTTGTTTTTCTTATTAGTACCTGTATATCCAAACATCACAGGGCTCACTGTCAACCCAAAACTCAGCTCTCAAAGGGAAGGGCTTTATTCTAGAGCCAAAAATGAGTGAGCATGACCCAGGAACACAGATTCAGGTTATCCCAAATACGTGGTAAGTTTCACCGAGTCTTTATAATTGCGGATCAAAAAACAGCTATAGATTCAGGCACCTTTCAAACGCTCGGGTGGAAACATCAGGTCAGCAGCCTCTGACTAAGCAGGGAAATCTCAGATAAATTTCAGAGGCTGTTGATGCCTTTCTTAGCATCTGTGTTTGTGGAAGGCAGCAATCTGTTATATCCTAAAAGGGTTCATGGGCTAGTCACAAGGATGCTAGGTCAAACACAGAGCAGGTACAATGGGTGGCTAGGAAGGGAGCTAAAAATCACCCAAGAGAGTTGGATTTGGGCTCTGCAGGATTCCAACACTCCATAACCACAGAGTTCAGTCAGCCTGCCCGGTAGTATCTTCAGCACGGGTATAGCCTTTTCCGGAGAATTTCAGTTCTCAGTAACCCATCTATGTACATTGTAATGTGTCGGTTTTTCAATCGTGAAAATGGCAATGGACAGTAACTTCAAAAGAAAGTCATTTGACTCACAGTCCTGGAAAATCCGAGCAGCCTCACACCAATGTCCTGTCCGGGGGCCCCTGGTGGAGAAACGGAAAGGGAGCCAGTGGCCTGAAGAAGTGGCCAAGCATGTGGGTGACCTCCCTTTATAGCCATCGGCTCCAGAAAGGTTAACCCAGCAGTCCATCCCATTCCTCCAAGACACCACTGGCCTTCCTGGAGAGAAGTGTGCCTGGTCCTCAGCACCTTCCATTCAGCTGGGGCTCCTGAGGCCCCTCCTCCACACAGCCATACTAAAGGCCCAAAACTTCCTCTCTTCCACTTTGGGGGCTGGACTAAATCTAAACTAGAGCTGAGCATAGTCTCCCATCACATGGAGTAAAGTACCCCCATCGTGCATGGCCAGGAAGAGCAGGAAGATAGATTAGCTCCATCCTGAGGAGCCACTCAGATAGGAAGACTCCCAGTTGGTCCTAGAGCGGGGCCTCTGGGCGGAACCTTTACAAAGCACTTTCTTTTCTGTACATTAGCTTAATCGGTTTCTTGACCTCATTGAGTGTGCTCATCTTGTGAGGCCCATGTGTTTAGTAGGAACAGAATTTTTGCAGCTGAAAGGGATATCTAAAAACCGTTAGTGCATGAGGAAGTCGAATGGTTGGGTTTTTAATCAAGACTAGAGCACACAGAAATCACGACCTTCGTGCAATGTTAAATGGGAATGTGCTCCCAGAGTTTCGTTTCCCCCTACACCAAGTGATCCCGTCTTAAAACAGCTACAGGCTGTGTGAGCGCTGAAGGTTAACTGTACAACAATGTGGGGTGTGTTTTATAATAGTTACCAAACTGCTCAGTTTAAAACAACTAATGTGGCTGAGGGAGAAGGCGTAGGCAATAAAGTACTTGCCACGGAAGCATGTGGACCTGGGTTCAAGTCCCAGCCTCGGGTATAAAGCCTGTATTCACAGTATTGGGGAGGCAGAGAACGGAGGATCCCTGGGGCAGGTTGACTAGCAGTCTAGCAGAATCTATGAGCTCTAGAGTCATTGAGAAACCTGTCTCAAGAACTACGGTGAACAGTGGTTGAGGGGAACATCTACTGGTGTTGACCCTGGCCTCCACACGTCTTCACACGTGCATGCACACCCATATACTTACACAGGACCACATACGAGCACGTGCACCCACAACGGCAAAGGTCAAGGGCATATTTAATCGTCTGCCGTAAGTTCAACACGCAGCGTGGCAAATCATGTTGAATTGTATTTCAGACAATTTTAAATTTTTAATGGTTTTAACGGTAGTTGTTTTGTGTATATTGGTTAGAAAGAGCCTTTCTGAGACTAGGGAGAGGGACTATAGGTGTCTAACCAACAAGGGCTCCAAATTGACAGGGTAGCAGGGTAGCGAGCATGAACGCCCTGAAGCCAGCCTCCTCCAGACAGCGCTTGACTCCAGTGATTACAGCTGAGCTTGGCAGGCAGAGGGTAGACCGGCAGGTGGAGATGGCTGGGGGGGGGGGGACGACTGTAGTGCTACACATTTCTAATTGCTAATTGCTTCAAAATGCGTTTTCAACTCTCCCCATCGCTTCCCTTTGCTATCTCCTAAGGAAACCACAGGCTTCTTGAAGCCAGCGATGGAATTGGCGCCCTCTGATGGAATAGTGAGGGAAAGGCCATGCTTACAAGATTCCCAGAGGGCTCTACAGGAGTGAGGAATTTCTCAGACCCAGTCTGGCTCCCACAGGTACCTAGGACACAGGACACTAGGGAGGCAGGCGGAGTTGGGAGTTGGTGCTAGGGACTCACTGACTAATGCTTCACTGTGCAAACCCAGAGGCTGACAGAGGC
>JAQHUG010000021.1:10416919-10461720 GCA_028555095.1 Dicrostonyx torquatus | reverse complement strand
TCGCTGGCTGACGGTCCACATGGCCATCACACACACACACACACACACACACACACACACACACACACACACACACACACACCCTTGAGCTGCAAACCCCTCCTGCAGCTTTCCATCACAGAGGTGATAGGCAATAGGCAGCAGTGGCCGGCTCCATGTCACTCTAGCCTTTTGGACAACAGTCAGCCCTACTGGAGTCAGAGGTCACACTTTGCCCAGGCCTCTTACTGTCCCATACATGTGTGTTTGACTGAGCTGTAGGGAGTGCCTCGCCCCCTCCCACACCGCAAAGAAGCCCAAGCACAGAAGAGAACAAGAATCGCCTGGGGCAACCAGCCCAAACATGATATGCTTTGTGAAGCCTGCTAAGTGGCTTCGGCTTGGTGTCCCAGTTTCCCTTACCCGTTGCCTAACTTCTGACATTTATATAAGGAATTTGGTCCTCTCTTTATGGCATCAGAAAGTACCCCTATCTTAAGTTTGCTACCAAGAACCTGGAAAGAACAACTCCAACTTCTGGAAAGGTGAGCTCCTCAATGGCCATGCACCCCATTCTTTCCCATCTGACAGACCTGGGTACCAATGGCAGCTACAGGGACCTCCTCATCCTCCTGCTATTGTTAAGGAAGCAGACTTGGATCCTCCAGGGGGCAGTAGGCCAAGGACACTGAACTGCTAACTAAATGGGCCAAGATTGGATCCAGCTGCCTGAGGCTCTGAGTCCCTAGGAGAATTCCACAGAACACTCCACAAAGAAAAGCTAAAGGGAATGCATCTGGCTCCCAGTGAGGGAGAAAGACCTACATCCTTCCCTGTTGGTGAATATTTGTCTAACTATGTAAAGATGCGTTGCATTTGCATTAATTAAATAAAATTAACCTGGGCTCAGAGAGGCAGGGTTAGCAACTAATTGACAGGAAGAATGAGAGGAGAAAGAACAAGGAAAAAAAAAAAGAAGACTCACCGGGCCAGCCGGGTAGCCGCCAGACAGACAGATAGGGAGTTAGGACATACAAAATGAAAGAAAGGCAAATGTAGATGAAGAGAAACAGGTTAAATTAAGTTGTAAGAGCTCGTGGGACACGCATAAGATAAGACCAAGCATTCATAACTAATATAAGCCTTGACGTCATGTTTTGGGGGCTGACTGGTGGACCAAAGAAAGCCCACTACGCTTCCCATGGCCCCCAAACAGCCCTGGTTCCTCATGAAGAGAACAAACCCTGGGTTGTCACAGCCTCAGTGGCTCCTGAGGGCCCCTGATCTTGAGAGAATGACCACAGCCCTTGATCTCACCCTAGGGTCAGATGTATACTCTCCTGTGGGGACAGCCAAGCTCATGGCGTGTGGCAGCCAGTTCTGATTCCCCTGAAGGGACATATCATTATGAAGAATTAATGTGTGGGCTGGAGACTTGACTCAGATAATGGAGTGTTTACTATGAAAGCAGGAGAGCCTGGGTCCCATCCCGAGAGCCCATTAAACGTCCCAATGTGATCCCAGCAGGGCAGCAAGAAGGCAAAAGGCTCCTGAGGGACTTGCTGTCCAGTCAGTATAACCCATCAGTGAGTTTCAGGGTCAGTGAGAGAGCCAGTCACACAAACTAAGGTGGAGTGTGACAGAGGACATTCACTATCGCCCTCTGACCTCCTCACATACACGCTCACATATAAACACACAAGTACACAGTGCCAAAGCAAATCGCCCAGGAAACAAAGGTACTGCATCATCAGGACAGAGTACTTCACTTGCATCCCACACCGGAAGGTCCCCTAGCACACTGCGCTCAGAGGGATCTGTACTTGAATTACACACATCCAGGCCCGATAAACGACTTTGGCAATCCTCTAAGCTAACAAAACTGATAAGGAAAACACTAATCATGGAAGTAAACCTCTGTGTCAGTCGGCTTATGGACAGCACATAAATTTGAAGAAGTGAGACAGAAGACAGAGACCAGGGTGGAATCGGGATGTTTTCTGACAGGAAGAGCACGGTGGGCCCAGTGCAGTTAGATCATAGGGTCCACGTAGTAAAAAAGGGCGGGAAGAAATGTTTCCTATTTCATTTCTCGCTAAAATGAGTTATGAGTGACAGCAGGAGCTCTGAAAACCCCCAGGAATTCTGAGACTCCTCATGCTTAGAGGGGAGAAGGCATCTCTGTCACCGGACCCTGCTTGGCCCTCCAAGTCATTGAGCCAAAGACTACGGTGCTCTGGCGCCACCTGGTGACCCACAGCAAAATGCAGCAGCATTTCTAAGCCCTGTGTGGCGCCGGTGCAGGCGGGCTTGCTGTTAGTCCCCATTTCTCTAGTCGTCTGGTGATCCCTTGGCTTATTCTTCCAAAGCAAGTGAGGGTGGGGCAGGGAAGAAAGCCCCTCCCCCTTCGGTTGCTTTGTTTTTCAAACCAAGCAGAGATGGGGAAGTTATCAAGCTAGGGGAATTCCAGAACATTCCCTCCACCACAGTGGCCCCTGCTGGGTTCTCAGAATTCCAGCCAATCAGGCCCTGGGACACCCAAGATTTCCACAACACAGAGGTATGTGGACATCCGCATGGGGCTGCCTGCTGGAAGATCTGGGACAAGGACACCCAAAAGGCTTCAGGAGAAAATGATCTCCCTACCCTCGGATCCTGCTCCGGCCAGACAGCTGCTACCAAACCTTCAGGCCTGGAATAGCTTCGGCAGCAACACCCCTGCGAGCACTGATCACGCCTTGTAGTGTCCCTGCACCAACTTCTGAGCCCAGCGCCCTATCCACCCGAACCCCAGACATTCCACCCTGAACCCTGCAGAGTTGTTTTCCCTACTGCTGCCTGCTCCAATCTGTGAGCCAAACAGATCGTAGGTATACGTTGTTCCTGAACACAACGAAACTGACCAATGGATAATTTTTTTTAAAAAAATGTGGAAAGAGAATTCTTTGAAGTGATATCTAACTGAAAATGCACCGAGAAAGCTTCCTAAAGGCAAAATTAAAACCTAATCATTCATAATACCTTAAATAGCCAGCGGTGAATCAAAAGGTCTCTTAGTGTTAAGTGGAATGTTTGGGCTCCTTTTAAATTGCTGCCGTCCATCATCAAGCGTGGCTTCAGACTTAATTCTGTGCAGCTGAGCAGAACCCAAACAAAATCCCTGCCTGTCTGCAATTTAGGTTCCAGAAGAAGAGATTTTAAAAAATTAGGTAAGATATATACTTCTATCATATCATGATGTGCACTGTGCATGATGGGAAAAAAATAAGTGCCGAGGGTTGCAGTTTGGGAAGAGGGAGGCAGAAGAAGCATGTGTGCAAAGGCAGGGCGGGGAGTCTGACACAGATGCAGAGCAGCACGCTTGCAGTGGTGGGGTGTGCAGAGGCCCTGCGGCAGGAACAGGTCCTCAGACTGTTCAATAATGGGGAAGCCAGAGCAGAGTGACCAGACCACAGGGGAGAAGGGACATGGCATAAGAGCAGGGTCTAAAAAACTAGTGATAGGCTGGGCGGTGGTGGCGCACGCCTTTAATTCCAGCACTCGGGAGGCAGAGGCAGGCGGATCTCTGTGAGTTCGAGACCAGCCTGGTCTACAAGAGCTAGTTCCAGGACAGGCTCCAAAGCTACGGAGAAACCCTGTCTCGAAAAAACCAAAAAACAAACAAACAAAAAAACTAGTGATAGATGCACCCAACACCATCCACACACCTGGGCAAGTTGAAAACATGGAGGCGGGAGGGGACAACCATAGACTTCCTCACTATCCAAAGAGAATCCATAACCCTAGTGGCTTGTGGCAGGTTTCCTTTCAGACTTATAAAGTTCTCCTTTCAAACCTCCCATCAGAAATTATTTGGAAATATTTTAATGTTTTTATTATACTATCATATACATCATATATTATATATAATATATATATTTGTTGTGAAATACTTGCTTAACTATGCGAATATATGCTGTATTTGTTTGTGTTGTGGATCATCCTGAAGGACAGCATCTTCCCAAACGCCCTTTGTGACAAACCCCAGCAAGGATAAATCCTCAAGTCCTCGCATGCACACAGTATCACTGTGGTGGGCTTGAAGAGAAATCCTAGGAGAAGGGGTCAAAATCTCCATTCATTATAGGTTCATGAACAAGACAAAAAAACGTTTACTTAATGTAAGTTTTACGTGACGTAAGAGTCTCCCAGCCATAAACCCAAAGAAACCTGTACCAAAAGGTATGAAGGGAATACATATTACACATGACAGACATGTGTTGTGTAACTACCCCACACCAGAATCTACCATCCACCATCAAATCAGTCATCAGAGATCACACATCCCAATGCTCTAAAATATTTAACAGCACCAAAAAGGGAAGGGAACCATCCTAAATAATTTTATAGAGAAAATATAATACCTATGTGGATATAAGATAAAGTCAGAGTAAGAAAATAGACAAATACCACCAGCAAATACCCTTGTGAATTTCCTAAATAAAATATTAGCAGAGTTCCACGTTACATTAAGAAATAATACATGATGAATTAGTGGGGTTTGTTCAATAATTCAAGAGTTTTTCCAATAGAAAGCCATTAATATCATGGTATGGGCCCATCTTAATATGATAAATAATACATACTTTGGAACCTAGAGATACATTTTAGTTAGTAGAGCATTTGCCTCGCTGTATGAAGGGTTCAAACCCCAGTACTGCATAGACCAGGCATGATGGCATGTGCCTGTATTACCAGCACACAACAGATGAAAGTCGTGGAGGCAAGATGTTCAGAAGTTCAAGGCTAACCTCCAATACATGAATCCCTGTCTCCAAAAATTAAAAAAAAAAAAAGCAAGAAAGCATTAGAGGTATTTCCTCTAAGATGGGAGGGGGAGAGGTAAAAATGTGTATCTATCAGTGGTACTAGAAACACCGGCCAATGCAATAAGAAAAGATAGTTCTAGAAGATCTCATAATAAAGTCAGACCTTTTTTGAGGCAGGGTCTTGTTATATAATCCAAACTGACCTCAAATACGCCATCATTGCCACAGTTTCCTGAGTGCTGGGATGACATATAATCCACACTTGTGTCACTATGGTCCTTTTAGAAAAGTGCTGTTTTGGGCCGGTGAAAGCAAAGGCACTTGCTGCTAAGCCTGGTGACCTGAGTTCAGTCCCTGGGATTGGAGTCACACAGTGGGAGGAGAGAAACAACTCTGGCAAGGTGTCCTCTGACCTCTACAAATATACTGTGGCATGCATGCATACTAAATAAATACAAAGAAACATATATAAATGTAAAAACAATTCAAGAGAAGTGACGTCATGGTATTGAGTTTCGACTCCATGTGTGCGTGTGTGTGCGTGTGTGTGTGTGTCTGTGTATTCTCTTTACCTCACAGTTTCCATGCACCAATGTCCTTGAAGCAGTCTCTCTCCTGACAGAGGCAGAAAACGGAGACCACAGTTCTACGACTTGTAGATTATGTAATCTCAAGCAAGTGAACTTCCTTTGCTGAATATCTGGCTCCCGTGCTACAAAACAAAGCGGCAGCCCTCCCCATCGATGCCGCTGGTTTGTGAGTTTGGGTGACTGTTGAAAACTTGCTCAGCTTTCAAAAGCGGGCGTGAGGCACCTGGGCAAAGGAGCTCACAAACCAAAGCTGAAAATTCCCAGCAATTCTCCCTGCTTGGAATTCTCTCGTGCCCAAACTGTCTCCCTGAGTCCACTGTGAATCCACACACAGTATCCAAAGGGCGCTGTAAAACCCTCCGCAGACCTGGGACCTGCAGCCACTTGGCAAGAGAGAAACGAAGATTCAGCCAGAATTTTGGCTCTTGCTTTCTCGTTAGGGCAAAACACAAGAGAGCTCGCCAGCTGCCGGAAGACGAAGGCCTCCCTGCTCAGAAAGCCACAGAGGCACAGCCTCCCACTCTGCTCAGACTCTGCCCCTGACCAGCCTGATCTGACTTTAGCGAAACACCTGCACCCTTCAGATCTGACCAACGCCACATTCTTTGCCTTGTAGCTTCTGGCTTTGGCCTGCCTTCACCAGGAATTTTACTGACTTGGCCAATCAAGGATTACCCAAAGGCTGGGCGTGTGACTCCTCAAGAGCAGGCTTGCCTGGTGGGCACAAAGTCCTGGGTTCAAACCCCAGCACCACTACCACTACCCCACTACCACACACCCACACACCCACACACCCATACTAAGTTTCTACACATCCTGTGCTCGGGGATGGAATCTGACCTGCCCTGCTCACTGCCATAGCACCCTTGTGAATAAAGTGCACATTTCCCTTAACCAGCACCCATTACTTGCTCTCTTCTTATTACTTGTTTACTTGTTCTACTTATTAGAGGATCTCTCTCTCTCTCTCTCTCTCTCTCTCTCTCTCTCTCTCTCTTCTTGTTGTGACTTCTCTCCTCAGCCCTGGCCCTCCAACCAGGATTCAGTAGCTTAGTCAATACCTGTTGAGGGACTAGCAGATTGAAAAGGAAGAAAGGTGGAGCCCTCTGGCCTCAGGCTTGACTTGCTTTTCAGAGGCCCCAGGGAGGAACACCTGGTAAACAAAGATGGCTTTGTTGAGGCCTTTTCCAGCCTGCCCCCCCACCACCACCATTGTTCTCTGTTTCAGCAGCCTGGGGAAAGGTAGAGATAGATGGGCTCCTTTGTTTTGCTTCAAGAATTCCTCTCTCCTTGGGTGGCGAGGTTGGCAGCAGCCCCCTTTCCCTCTGCCAGGTCTTCCTGATGCTGACAGACTCAGGGAGGCCTCGGCACTGCAGGCCTCTCCAGGGAATCTTAGCTACTAGCAGCCTCCTGTACAGAGAGGAGGCACAAAGCAATGGTGTGTGCCCACCTGTTCCTGCTCCCTTCCGGGACTCCTCTTCAGCCTTCCCAGGTCCCACCAGAAAGAACAGGTTAAGGAGAAACTGGGTGACTTAGACTGGAGTGTGCCCCAGACCAACTCCAGGCCAGTGTAGGTCGGAGACAAGGTTAAGTTCAGAATTTTGAAAGTTAATCTGAAAGATCACTTTCATGGCTGAGCCAGGGAATCTGCAGGTCCTGCTGAAGCAGCAACACTCAACGGAGCAAATAAAAGCAGGATGGCAAAGGGCAAACCGGTTAAGACCAGTAATTGCCAAGATGGGTGCAAATCTGACCAAAGCCTGTCCTTGTGCCAAGGTCTTCAACACACCTTCATTATAGCGTGTCAGCAATAGTCTGGGCTTTTCGTTTCACTCCTCTCTCTCTCTCTCTCTCTCTCTCTCTCTCTCTCTCACACACTCACACACACACACACACACACACACACGGTGCGCGCGCATGGTTTCTCTTGTGTGTGTGTGCATGCGTGTGTTATGTGGTGGATGCCAAGTATGCGCAGGTACCCTCTGAGGCCAGAAGAGGGCATCAGATCCCCTGAAGCTGTCCTAAGACAGGTGGTTGTGAGCAGCCAACAAGGGGGATTAGAAACAGCTATGCCAGCTTCATTTGTTGAAGATGCTTTGTAGAATAGCAGTCACTCTGAACCCCTGAGACATCTCTCCAGTCCAGCGTTGCAGACTTGAAATAATAAAATCTCTGTGGCGATTAGGATCACTCTAACACAAAGATAGACACATTTTTGAGCCTTGTGCAATGTGTCCCCCAAACCTATTCCAACCCTTACCCATTAAAAAGAAAATACACAACTTCGTTCATGGCTGGCCTGCCTATGGGGTGGTCTCCTGTGGCTCTGGAGTAGCCTGGTGTGCTCTCCTGGAGTAAACATCCACTTTCCTTTCACTGCAGACCTAGGCTATGTGCTTTCTCACTTACGTGACACAAAGGTCCTGCCTAGCTGAAGACACAGCCAGGGAAACAAATAACTGTAAAAGGGTTGAATTACCAAATTATGAAAAAGACAAGGAGGAACCTCACATGTCTATTTCTTTCTTGCTGAAAGGAGTTGGTTTAAAAGGTTACAGGCTCACGACTGCTGCCCTACCAGGCATATGGAAGCCACTTTTACTAAAAGGTGCGGACTCCTTACCTGAGCCCACGAGGTAACTGAAACAGAACGAAAGCCTGGCGTCTCCTCCTGCATTGTGTGCCCATCTCCTTTACTTTGGGTCAAATTCCTGCTAGTAAGCTGCCCGACAGGCGCCTCCTCGGCCTAAGTGCCTGAAAGCTGAGACACCTACCTGACCTCATCCCTCTTTAAACTAGAACGCCAAGTCCTGGCCCTAACCTTGCAGCACCTTGGCCTCCAGGGACAATAGGCCCTGGTAGGCAGGACAGAGCACGCACAAGAGGAGGGCAAGCATACAGATCTCCTTAGCAGAACCAGACTGGTCCCTCTGACAACAGCCTCGATCGACAACTGTGGAATCCCTTGAAGGTCAGAAGTGGAGACGGTGACAGGCCAAGCCCTCTCTAAGACTGCCTAGATATGTAAACCTCTTGCCTCCTGCCACAGTTCACCCTCTGCACGACTTGAAACTCACATCAATACCCCAAGGCCAATCTGGGGTCACCCAACCTCCTATCTTTTGACCTCCCCAATGGACACCTCCCTCTGCTTTTCATCACTTCTTGTTTCTACAATTGGTGTTTCGGGATGGATGTCTGAGCTTGCCCTGTAGGCATTGCTAGACTCGGGGGCTTTTGCCCTACAACTTCAGCTAAACAACTGCTTGAGTGCTGGCTTCTTTGAGCATAACATGGTCATCCCATCGCCATACTAGAGTAGAGAAGGCTACCTTAGCCGGAAGCCATTAACCACTGCAACTAAAGAAGAAAAACAATACAGTGACCACCAAGTCGATGCCAGACCTGAACTGGAGGGTTAACTGAAGGAGACCCCAGGGTGCAGCCTCCAAGAAGTCATCATCTATAATGGGGTGAGACTGAGCATTGATGTTTTTTAGGGGAACCCATGTTCTTGTAAATTAATTTATTGACTCACCATACTGGATTTGAGTAGAATCCTAACTTTGGTCCGTTGTTGGCACCTTATCTGAGGTGACTAGACTGGCTTGCTCGTGTCACTTCAGGAAACATCAACACAGGAATTGTATGGCATTCCAGAAAAGCCAAAATTATGGAGACAGCAAAAGATTGAGTCTTTTGGGAGTTGCGGGTGAAAGGAATGAATACTCAGAATAAAGAGGGCTTTCAGACAGATAAACCACTAGGTGTGGTACTATACTGGGGGACACATGGCACACAGCTGTCTGTACCCTTAAGATGTAGACAAAAAGTAAACTCATGTGCACCTCTGCCTTGACCTGCGTGGCTTATAGAATGAAGAAACAACAGGCACACACCTAGAAAGACTGAGATAGGTGTGCTGTGCTCTCTAATGGGGATGCAGCAGCAGCCCAGAAACTCAGCTCTTACTGTACACCACGGAGGAGGGGAGCGCGTGGTACACAGCTGAACAAGGAGGAAGGTGTATTAAACACACAAGGAGGCAGGCTAGTTCATCAGGATAGGCATTCTCTTAGGAGAGCAATCTCAGGTTTGTCCAGGAAGAAGACGTGCGGTTGACAGTTTCTGCACACACTGGCTTTAGCTAACAGTCGTTCACAACACCCGTATTTAGACCAGGGAAGGCTTTGCTGTTTCCATGGGTCTGAGACACTGGGGTCCTTGACATGACAAGAATGCACACTCCCTCAGGACACCATTCAGTCCCCACACACGTGGACTCGGGTGGTATGGGTCCGTTGTGATTAATGTGACATTCAGGTGGGGGACGGTGATGATAAGGGTAGCTGCGCCTGTGCTGGACAGAGGACGGTGAAGACTCTATTTGTTCCACTCAATTTCCAGTGAGCCTAAACATACTTGACAAAAAAACCTCCTTAATGAGAAAGTGGCTACTGTATGCATGTCTTTTTATTGCTGTTACTTTATTTTTCTGTTAGGCCCATTTACCATCATTTACAAAAGTTTTTAGTCCAGGACAGATGCGGGGAAAGGAGCTGTTCTTTTACCCCAAAATGAGCCGCTCTGTCCTGAACCAAAAACTCTGGTCCCAAAATGGGAAGTGCTGGGCTCTCACCTCTGCTGCACAATTAATATTGTGCCTCAGTTTCCCTACTTGCCAACTGAGTGGAGAGAGCAACCAGATTCCACCAGTTAGGCCTTCAGCAAATGTCTGGTTCCTCTGGTAAAGGAAAGCAGGCAGGCAGCCGGAATTTGGAGCCTCCTCCCAAAAACCTCAACAGGCAGGAAAGCAAGCCATCAGGCAACCGCCAGCCGGACACGCCTGAGCTCGTCTTCATAAAGTGCAAGAGCTTGGCAGAGCCCTCCTCTCTGGCCTCAGACACCAAGACATAGAGCTTGCCGGAACATTCTGAAAGAGCAACTCCTGTCCTGGTTTATCCTGTGCCAATCTCACAAAACGGGCACCGTGTTCTTACTCACGAAAGCAGAGCCAACCATGATGTACAGTGTTCTAGCCAGCCAGATATCCTGAATGGCATTTACTTCGCTAATGACGCCTTTGATATTTCTATGCTCAGTGATCACAGCTCTAGTATCATTCTGATGTCACATTTGAAATCCTTTGTCCCTACCTCTGGATCCCTTCAATGCAGAACAGCCTACCCTATACACATTCAGTTAACACATGAGCACACATGCACATTGTTAAAAACTTCAGTATTTGAGAATGTTTCTTTACACACACACACACACACAAAAAAAAGCAGGGAAATTGGTGGTATTACTTCTAAGTACCCCCAAGATAAATACTCCTAAACCACTGTAGCCTCATCAATAATTGCAATATTACAGAGAGGGTAGAGGTCAAGAAAGTAAATGAAGTCTTCCCCAGCAGCTTCAGGTTCTAGAATTCCGTGAGACATTTTGGCTGCAGGGGCAATTCTGATAAACTGAAGCAACCCTCTGCCTGTTTCTCTCAGGCTTCAAGTTTTTCCCCCTTGGCTTGCAGCTAGCAACCACCCTGTCCTCAGGACGGCTGTTGTGGAATATTTAACTATGTGAAGGTGTGTTACATTTGTTTATGCTGCATGTGTTTAATTATGTAAAGATGGGTCACATTTGTTTCACCTTGCCTGCCTAAGGCCCCTGATTGGTCTAATAAAAAGCCTACCACTCAATAGCTAAGCAGGAGAGGGCTAGGCAGGACTGGCAGGCAGAGGGAATAAGTAGGAGGAGAAATATAGGCTCAAGAGAAAAACAGGAGAAGAGGAGGAGGGAGAAAGAGGCAGATAAGCCCAGGGCCAGAAGCCAGGCAGCTGACAGATAGCCAGCCACGAGAAGCAGTGAAAATAAAGTATGCAGAAAGAAAGAAAAGTAAAAATCCCCGAGGCAAAATGTAGATGAAGAGAAACAAGTTAAAGTTACAAGAGCTAGTGAGACAAGCATACGATAAGGCTGAGCACTCATAACTAATAAGAAGTCTCCATGTCATGATTTGGGAGCTGGTTGGTGCTCCCCCGCCCCGCACCAAAAAAAGGCTGCTACAGATGGCCAGGAGCATCTTTGTACCACACCTCAAAGGCCTCAAAGGCTCGTGCTCCTGACGTCTAGCTGGCTACAGTCCACCCTGAGCCTCTGAGGCCTTTTGTGAGCTCAGTGGTGGCAACCAGCAAGGGACTCGAGAAAGGAGTTGGAAAGAGGAGCAGCTAGGGAGGAAAGTGGAGTGGGGTTTGGGCAGACGGTATGTGAGTAAGGTCTGTCCACACACAGGGGTACCTCTTCTCCCCAACTCTGGTAGGCAGAGAGCTCCTGGAGAAGACGACTGAGGTGGATGCTCAGGGAAGTGGCAACACTCAGCCGCAGGGACAGTCTGTCCTGTGAGCAAGCCATCAGCAGTGATGCCGGAGATCCCCTACTGCAGAGACTCACAAGAAAGACAGGAGCTTGACCGTGGGCAGCAGACCAGCCTCAGGTGACAAGCTACTGCGTGACAGTGAGGACTTCTAGGGAAGCCAGAAGATGTGTGCCTCTCTCAAGATGGAGCAGAGGTGGTAGGAACTGGGAAGTCACTGTTAGCTCTCCACTCAGGTGGCTCACTTGGGCACAGTCACCCAGACCCAGCCTTGTCATGGCCCTTCATTTCTTCTTCATTTCTAGATGTTTCCACAGCCCACTTCCCACCGCAGTTCAGTGACCCCGAGGCTTAGTCCAGTTCTCACTCTGGCATGAGGGGCAGATATGGAGCCAGGGGGGTTAGAGTCCCATGAGCCACTGCGGGAAGCTCGACAATGTTCTTACAGAAAGGGGACACACAAATACTGGAGACGGACAGGTTGCTGAGTTCAACCGCCCTACTGTGAATGTCAGCTCTGCCCCTTGGCTTCTGTGTGACCTTGGACAAGTTACACAATATTATTATCCTATAAAATGGTGACAGTGGCAGCTCCGACCCAATAGGCTGTCATGAGCATCAAATAAGAATTTAACAACCTCATCACAGTACTAAAGGGGGGCCAATAAGAATCAGTGCGTGCCTCCCAGGCAGCCTTGCTTTCTCTCCTATCTACATTAACGATTTCCCGAGTAGCATGGTGATCTTTTAAAAATATGATTAATCTTATCTTTCTTGTGATAGAAACATCCACAGTATCTCACTGTTAGCATAGAACACGGCTTGCCAGGCTCCCATCCAACTATCCTTCAGTACACGTCTGTGGTCACTAGACTGCTTGGCTGCCTGTCTCTGCCCTGGAACAAAGAAATACCTGGTCCTCAAAGTCATGACCCAGCTCAAGTATCATTTCCTCAAAGATGTCCTCCTAACTCCCACTCTTACTTCTTAGCACTAATCCTATCAGTAATTGCTTTATTGATTTTCTGTTCAGAGCTGGGCTAGAATGCAGGTCCATGGTGCCACTCAGCCTAGCATTTGTAAAATTCAGCCCAGGGCCTGCCTAATGCGTTGTTATCTGTGACGTTCAGGTACTGTGGAAATGAAACTAGTTTGGTGGCCATTAGGGCACTCTGAACACCATATCCCCAAACTCCAAACCTCCTAAGACAGTGGTTCTCAACTCTGACAAACTTCTAGCTTCAAAAAGAAAATATTTTCCATTATGACTCATAACAGTAGCAAAATTACAGTTATGAAGTAGCAATGAAACAATTTTATGGCTGGGGGTCACCACAACGTGAGGAACTGTTAATAGGTCGCAGCATTAGGGAGGTTGAGAACCACTGCTCTGTGGGTTAAGGCCTCTACAACTGAGAGCACACAAATCCTCCACACGGAGCCCAGAGTTCCAAAGCCAACACTTTATTCTCTCTTCTCCCTTATGTGTTCTAGTTTGCAAGCATAAATAAACGGAATCAACCACAGCCCTCCCCCTTAATGCCCTTCATGAAAAATCACCGCTTGGCAGGTCTCCTGTCTTTCCTAAAGACGGGATCGCAGGATAACCCAGAGGAGGCTGGAGGACTGCAGTCACATGGGGTTAATCATCATGTCTCCTGCCAGCTCCTTTCACCGAGCAGCCAGAGGCCGCAGGCAACTATAAATAGCCCAGCAGCTCTCCCCTTACAGCAAGGGAATGAACTTGGCAACAACAAGAGGTGAGGCAGGCAAAGACTCTTGAGCCTGCTTTTGACTCACCCAGTGCGTGCCCCGATGGGGATGCTGCAAGATGCAGCAGACAGAGGCTCCCTGCCTTCACTTCCAACTGGGAGCACACAGACAGGAAGGGACCTACTTCACCCGAGTTCACCTCAGTGCCCTCGTCAGCAAATACAGGAGCCAAAGAGCAGGAATAAGCATTCTCCCAAGGACCCCTGTTTTCATGTTCCCAGGGGGGACCCCCAGCTCCCAGACAGTAAACAGCACTGAGGAAGGCCATCCTTCCTTTGGACTGGCTTTCCTTGTCACTCAGTTCACAGGACAGTCTCTCGAATGACGCCTATGAGGCTGTGTGGCCGCTCAGCTTCCGCTCGCTGCTGGGGCTTCTGCTCGGCTCTAGGCCTTCCCGCCAAGGAAAAGGTGCTCAGGTCTCCACAGCTGCGCAGGTGCAGCAGGCCCGGCTGTCTCCTCAAGGTCAGCACATGGGCCTGGGAAGTGCTGGGCTGTGATGGCGCCATTATCTTTGGAAAAAAAGAAGAGAAAGGAAGACGTTAGCCTTACCAGGGCTGGCCTGGTAAGCTGACCCACCCCCTTATGTCTGTTTGTGGGTTTTAATATTTAGGTGCTTCAGAACAGAATTCTAGGGGTGTTTTCCAAAGTAGAATCTACTTAGAATTAAAAAAAAAATGTTTTAAACTTTGCCTCTTCGGTAAGGTTTTGAAGAAATGCTAACCTTCTATTGTTTCAGCTGTACACAAGCCATCTATAATGGCTCAATTCTACTTTCTGGCTTTAGTTTCAACATGTTCCAAGTCAGTGACTTCTAGTGGCAGAGAGGGACGTAGGTAGCGCAGCTTGTTCAGAATATCAAGTCCCACCTGCCACCTATTCTGACAGTCTACATGGAAGCTTGGTGTGTGTGTGTGTGTGTGTGTGTGTGTGTGTGTGTGTGTGTGTGTCTGTGCGCGCGCGCACACGCATGCATGTGTGGAGTACACTCTGAGTGTGTAGGACAGAGACATTCAGTGTCTTCCTCTACCAATATCCACCTCATATTTTGGAGAGAGTCTCTCACTGTACCTGATGCTGGCCATTTTGGTTTGACTGGGTAACCAATGAGCCCCCAAGATTTGCCAAAGGGCCGGTGCCACCACGCCTTGTTTTTATGTAGATACTGAGGATCCAAAGACTGGTCCTCAGGCTTTCACAGCTAACAACAGTTCCACCCAGTGAGCCATCTCCCCAGCTCCAAGCTTGAGATTTTTTTTTTTTTAACAAGAAGCAGGTGGTACCAACACAGAAGTACTGGTCTGGATCGGGTAAAGAGTTTCTAAAATGTCAATTAAGATGAGTGATGCTTCCAATGGATCTGATAACCCTTGGATAAACAGTATAAAAAGCAGGGCACTATCTGTGAAAGCTGGAGAATGGTTCTACTGCCAGGCCCGTCTTTAATGTGCCGTGTAACTTTAAACACATAACTGCATGGCTTTTCCAAAATGCAGAAATGCAGATCATTTCTCATCCAACTAGGACCGGTGAGGGAGGACAGCTGACAGATCTGTGCAAAACTGAACTGTCATACTGCTATGGTGTGCGACACTGTTAGTGTCTTGGGAGAGAATCAGGAGTCTCACTGCCAACGAACCTCACAGGACAAGCATCCCAAAACCACGCTGTTTCAGTCTGATTTTTCAAGGTCATAAACATTTAATACCCACAAAAGCTGTGACATTAAACTTTCTAACACTCTGTTAATTATATTCACCTATAAGGCCTGTTCCTGTCTCCTAATTAAGAAGATAACTGACTGTACTCTTTATCAAATTTGACTATTATAAGACAAGTGTTATTTTTTTTAACTTTGGTAAGTAAAATGGGTCCAAAGAAAGTGTTAAAAGCTGAGTAGAATTGGAAATAAAATGTACTCTTGTATTGTTCTTGCCTCCTTTTGACTGGGGAGGGGTGTGGCACTGGTGTCCCCATGTGGGGTTCAGAAGCAAAAACCCTCAGCTGATGACCCAGAATCTGTAACAATAGCCTTCATTCTCAACCTTCCAACTGGTCTGGGGCAAAAGACTCTGTAAACAGGAGCTTGCTAGAGCCTGTTTTTCCTATATGCCAGAGCTAACTGTTAGGGATGGAGACTGGAGAGAAGGGCAGACCGAGCGCATGGTGGACTTTCTGCCCTCCTGTTTGTGGGTCCTGGGTCCAGGCAGGGGAAGAGGCAGGAATGACAGTGGGAGCATCTCAGAGATGGCAGGACAGAAATGTCTGCCTATGCAAGCTACCACCTATACCTGACCCAGAGCCACTGACTGACTACTCTTGGAGAGCAGGCCGCAGAAGGGTATGGAAGCCAAGCATCTCCTCCTCTAATTAATCAGATCGTTCTTTTCCCATGGGCTCCTAGGGATGGGGAGAGGCTCTGACTTTAAATTTTGGTATGTATAAATGGATGGATGAATGGATGGATGGATGGATGGATGGATGGATGGATGGATGGATGGGGTCAGTGAGTGGAAAGGAGGAGCAGAAAGGGAAGTGAAGAAGTGAAGTGTTCAAATCTACCTGGAATGGTGAAGTAGCGATTACACTGAGAAACAGCCAACTCAGCATAAGACACATTTGTTGGGCACTCCAAGGGCAAAGGCACAGAGTCACAGAGCTTGTAACTCTGGGCATTGCGGTGCACTGTGTCCACAGCATCTACCCCACTGACCCAGAAGAATGAGTAAACAGCCAGACAGTAACAGCAGCTCCCAGAGGGGTAAAGAGATGGTTCTCACTGGGAGGAAATTCCACTTACTGGAAGATACAGAGCTGGAGACTACCTCGCCCAACCCTCCCCTTAAAGACGGAAAACCCAAGGCCCAAATGGATTCCATGCATGCCTAGTTTTGTCTTTTCCCAGGGCAGCTTCAGTTAAGGAGCCTTTTATTTTTTAATCTATGGAACAAATGGTATTTGTTCCTCTAGGTCCTGTCAGATAACTTGTCTGGTCCAGAAACTCATGGGCACATGAACAGCTGCTAGAACCTTGCCAATCCTGAGAGTCTGTCATCATCTTTAAGGGTGGAGAAAACACCACATCCTGGGCTGCCCCCACTGAGGAAATCAGAAACAGGGTGAGCTCCATAGTGCCCAGATCTTTTGCTTTCTACCAGGCATGGTTCCACCTTCCAGAAAATGGGGTTCTGTTCCCTTGGCCAAGACACTGTGGGAAAGGGACAGAGCCCAGAAGGAAAGCTCTGTAGTTTCCTCTCTTGTGACATAACCCCACGCCCAGGTCCTGAGAGACTGTAATCACGGACTTCAGCCACCGTAGACACTGGTTATTGATCATACCTGACATTGATCATAACAGTACCTGTTCTAGGAAACTGGCGCTTGTGATGGCTTCCTCCATGTGCTCCTCATCAGACTTCAAAACGGATTTTATGTTTTCTACAAGTTCATGGATGTCCGGAGTCATGCTGCAGGAGGACTGCTCCAGGAACCTGGCTACTAGCAGTTTGGTGTCTATGTAAGACCTGTAATCTATCAAAGAGCGGGGTCTACCTCGTGATGCCCTTGGTCGCGCACCTCTCCTCAGAGTCACCGCAGCCAGCTCTAGCCTCCTTTCTGTCTGAGTCGCAGCTTCGCAACTGAGCACTGGGGCAGCTGTGAACAGAAGGGAATAACAAGTTACCAGTGGCCAAGCCCCCTCTGCACACTACCCATAAATCTCAGTGTAGACAACGACATCTAGCAGATATCCGAGGTCATACATGGACATCTCACCTTCATCTGGAAGAAGGAAAGAAACGAAGGAAAATGAAACCTACACAAGCCTATTGAGTGAAGTGTTCTTCCAATAGGCTATGTCCCGAGACGCTGGACCATGGCCCATAAACTGTTCCCAAGGTGAAGACGTATGACACAGCACAGAATTCACAGTGAAAGCCACAGTGGAATGTGTTTCATGGGGTACAGCAAGAAGATAGGAATGGATGGCCAAGCTGAAGAAACATGGCAGACCAAGGGAAGAATGTTGGGGATATAGAAGGCATGGAATGGTCAAAGAGAGGAGCTGATGGGAGACTTGTAGGATGGGCAGAATGTTTACTGCCACAGTACCTTTGTCCTGAACATCCTCAAGGGCACTGTACTGACTTCTATTACCGAGGCTCACACCACAGCTAGAAGGCAAATCTATGGCTATTACATAAAACGCGGGTGCAGAAAGCTACATCACTCCAGAAGTCAAGAGAAGGTCTAAAAATCCACTGCAGGTTCTAATTTCCAAAGGTGCCTCCATCGATAAAGGTATAAAGACTGGCAGGAAGCTGCTCCACCATGAAGGGTGTGAAGAAACAAATCCTCAGATCTGATCACCGTGTGTCCAGAAGCCACCATCAGCCTTCAGGGCACACAACTGTCAACTTGGATCTGAAAAGGCCTCGTAAGTGGGGATTTAGATACTGAGGGAAGCAGAAAGCAGAGCGTGGAAGGGCAGTTGGAGTAAAGGAAGGTTTTCTTTTCCTCTGGAGAAAAATAACAGGAGTTCTGAACCAGGGATAGAAGCTGTCCTTCCAGCTTGCCAAGTGCATGTTATAGACACTGTGTCTTCCAAACACCCAGAAACACAGGCTAAAGCTGTGGGGGGACTGAGTGGGGTTCACACTCTCTCACTGAAGGCAACTTGGTGCCTTCCCCAACAAAATAAGCCAAAGGGGTAAATAATATTCTTTCCTCCACAGGACTGCAGAATGCAAAGGGAGTCGAGGAAGGTCTCCATTTGCTGTGCCAACAGTTAAGTGCTCCTGGAAGCTGGAACACAGCCTGCTCAAAGAATCAGCTTGCCAGGTAAGATACAGGAGATCCACAATGAAGGTGGGGTTTGGAACCAGAGGCCAGGCTGCCAAACCTACTGGTTTGCAGAGGCACACAGCTAGTCTCAGGAGGTGGGACTTCCTTCCCTCCTGGAAGCTGCTGCAGAGACAAGAGAAGTGTCCTCTGTGGCTTCCATATGGTCAGTCCAGAGTTGTGACAAATGACACTCACTGTCAGAGAGACAGAACAGAGACCACAAGGGCCACACAGGACCCAAGAGAGCAAGGTTAGAGGAAGGCCAATTACCTGCACAGAGTTCCCGAAGAGCAGAGAGCAACTGCTAGACTAATTCCCCAAAAGACACCCTGCTGGCTAAATTACAAAAGCTGCTCACTTTATTCCTTTGTTTCCTTTATTTTTATATACTTTTCTATAATGAGAGGTGTTTATAGACATTAAGGTATTCATATATTCAAAAAAGGCTCAGCGGTATCATTTTGAAAATTTCAAATTATTCAACATCTATACTCAAGCAGACCCAAAAACAAAGAGAAAGGGAGATAAAATACATGAACATGTTTTACTATATCCAAAGTTTTAAAAATATAGTTAGATTTCAATAATTAAGACTACTCAAACACAGAAGAAAAAAAAAAGCTAACTAATTCAAGATCATGGAGCCAAAGAGTAAAACCATATGCCCCTTGACTGGTCTCACAGGCCTGCCAGCAGCTAGCAATCAGGATGGAGTTTACATAATAATCTTGCAGTTATGCCCAGCACAGCAGCATGTGCAACCAAATGTTATTGCCAATGACTTCAGGAACAAAGTCTACCAGCCTAAAACAAAGTGCCAGGGCAGGTAAGATGCCTCATCAGTAAAGGCACTTGCCTCCCACATGGCGGTCTGAGTAGAGTCCCCAGAACCCACGTGGTGGAAGGGAACTCACCCATACAAGTTGTCCCTCCATCCTCCATATATGCACCATAGTGCACCCACCCTCCCCTGGAACATACAAATGAATGACTCTTTTTTAATTTTAAAGACATACCACATGTGTTTTCCAAATGTGAAATGTAGAATATCTTATTTTCCCGTGGTCTCTTAACCTCCCTCAAGATACCGTTTAAATTTGCAGGGCCCTCAGCTAGCGAGAGCCACCTGATTGTACCTGGCCCCTCCAACCAATACTTAGCACCAATCAAATAAACACAGTAGTCTACCAAGGATCTGGGGAATGACATCACCTCTCTCCTCTGAATGGTGAAGCAAAGGGTCACTCTTCGATCTTGTCCTCAGAGGTGGGAGGGCTCTCCGGCTTCTGGGAGGTTGCACCAGGTTGGAAAGAGGAGTTGGCGCAGGCGTGTTTTCTTCACCAGCTGTGTTAGGAAGAACCCCACCTGATTTTAAAAAAATAAAAATAATAAAAGAAACACATTATTTCAACAGCTGCAGCCTTCAAAATGTTGGCCAGGAAACACCTGCGGGCCCAAACCTGCCAAGGCAACAGTAATATAACTAATAACATTTATTTAGGCTGGTGGCCCAGTCAGTTTTTCATTCCCAGCACCATGGCAAAACCTTCATCTCCAAATCACCCTGCCACACTTAAAACAAGCAAAAAAGGACAACTATAAGGCCAAAGCGAAAAATTAAGGAGCCATGCAAGCACATCAGCTCGGTTTGTTTCCTCGGGGTGTTCAGAATCTTTCTCCCTGGGGCATCTTGATGCAGCCTCCAGGAGCACCTGAGCTTCTTCAGGGAGGTACAACCTACATGATGAGTAAGGAGGGTCCTACCCAGAGCTAGCAGATGCCCATCTGTCTGGCCCAGACCATACCCAGGTTGGGACACTCTCAACAGTCCAGCACAGGAGCTAGTGGCTGTAAAATGAAGCAGAAAAACCACACTAGATCAGGATGCTCCCTGCTCAGGAAACACAGCTACATCAACTGGAAAGCTGAGGTTCTGATCAGAAAAGTCCTTGTTGTAAATAAATAAGAATCACAAACAGGGTGCTGTTTTATAATTCTTCTCAAGGTAGGGTTGTAGCTCAGTGGCAGGGGCCCAGTCTGCCCCCTCCCAAGTGTAGGGGAACAGAAAAATACTCCGAAGAGCACTGCTGAGAAGCTGCCTGCATGGGAAATGGCAGGAAGTCGATCCATTAGCTATTGCTACCTGCAGCTTTGTGCCAGTGGACAATTCCCTAGGCCGTCTAAAACCTCCCCAAAGACAGAAAGCTGGGACAACCATGTCTTTAAATTACAAGGATACATGTAAATTGACTCTAGCATGGGCCACAGGGCTAAAAAATTCTAATTCTCTGGGCATTAAAAGCCTTGGCTGTAAATGACAGGGTGAACACACACTGCAAGGCATGAAACTTGTGTTCCCTTCAAAGGAGCCCAGCTCATTTCCACAAAACAAAAACATAGATTAAGAAACGCAGGAATCATAAATTAACCTCTACTCTCCTCCATGGGTTGGTTCCTAATGATAGCTCGATTATTCATAAAAGAGATTTTGGGTTTTTTGTTTGTTTGTTTGTTTGTTTGTTTGTTTTTGGTTTTTCGAGACAGGGTTTCTCTGTGGGCTTTGGAGCCTGTGCTGGAACTAGCTCTTGTAGACCAGGCTGGTCTTGAACTCACAAAGATCCGCCTGCCTCTGCCTCCCGAGTGCTGGGATTAAAGGCGTGTGCCACCACCACCCGGCAAGATTTTGTGTTTATCTTTATTTCAGTATATTTTTTTTGTCTTCCCGTTCACATTTTAGGTCTTACTTCTAAGCCCTAAGCGTTGACAGGATTTTGGCCCTGACAGGAGGATGGGCTGAACCATTTGCTCCAAGAATACCTTACCTCCATCAAAACACTGGTCAGAACATGAAACTGATGTTCTAATCTATTGAATTATGACTTGGGGCAGTGAAGACGTGTACTACCTTGAGTTACTTGTGTGCAAACTGGCTCCAACGGGCTTGCAGCAGCTTCTGGTCCTTCTGGCATTTGGAATGAAGACTCCTGTATCACAAAGGAAGGGAGAAGGTTTATGATGTTCAAGTCACTGCTCAGAGGACCCTAGTAAACTCGTCGGATGATGTGAGGGCACCTGTTTCCTCTGGACAAACCTGCTCCTGGTTGATCTGGCTCACCACAGCTTCATACGGAGGTGGGGGATCCAGAGGGCAGAACACTTCCACACCCTTGATTCGTGCTCCATAGATATGTGGCAGTGGGATGACATCAGGGCCAACCATCCTAGAAAAAGCACCTGGGCATCAGGAGGCACGCTCTGCACACTAGCCCCTACAACTGGACCCTCTGCCTTAGCCTCTAGGCTGGGAGGAAAACCACTCACAAAGGCTCTGCCCAGAAGAGGACTAACCATCCAAGCTGTCCGTAGGGGGTCCTTAGGCAAATGACAGAGTATAAAATTATATGCCTTTTTTCTTTTAAGTAAACCAGTGAAAACACAAACAATAGTCCATAGCGACAGAAAGCACGGGTGACCGCCAGGCTCTGGGAGAAGGGGACTGGGGGCTGACTGTTTATGTTTGGCGTTTCCTTAGAACGAGAGGTAGTGGTTGCACAATGCAGTGGGTACGCTGAAGACCACTGAGTCATAACAGTCAAAACAGCTAAGGATGAGAGACATCTTGGTCCTCTCCTGTATTAGTCCACAGAGAAAGCTGCTTGCCTTGGTTTCCTTAATGTCTGATTCATGAGAGGACTTCACTGCTAATTATTTCAGAGGAATTCATTTCAAACAAAAGGTGAGCAATGCCACAGCTTAAAGCCAAACAGGTGCCAACAGAAAGGACCACAGAGTGGCTCCCATATCTTCCTCAGACTAATGATGCACTGTGCCAGGTGTGAGGGACTAGGTAAAATTTTAAAACAGAGTCGTAGGAGTGACAGTGAAAGAGATGGATTAAGCCTGGCATCTTCTTTCTCTCTGAACTTGATCTAGCAAATGTGGCTGAGTTGGAAAAAAAAATCTCCATTCATTTGGAATGTGGACACCCCACTCCCAACAACAAGGCTATAGCGAACTGACAACTGTGGCAGAGAAACTCTGAGAGTCACACAATTACCAAGATATGGAGGCTGACTTGAGACCGTTACTCTATGTGCTGTGAACGCGCCTGAACCAGCTGCTGGTTTCCTGTTAATCTCTCCTGGCGCTCCACTTCCTCCCCCAACCCATCCTGCTGGCATCAACTATTTCCACTCTGTTCTTCATCACCCTTCTCTTGCTCCAACACCTCCACTAAGTGGGGAAAAGTGGGGTTCCTTAGGAGGTAGCATCCACTACACTTAGCAAGGCTATGATGACACCACTTCAGCATAGAATTACTCAATCAGATTTCCTTTCCCAAAGCCTTTCTCCCAACTAAGTTAGGTGCTTTTCCCTTTAATTACTTAAGGTATAGTCTCTTTGATGTTTGTAGAGGGCACAAGGTCCCTGCGCTCAAAGACAAGTACTAGGAAACCCAGAAATGTTAAACATGCAGGGTTGTCTCTTTAAAGGAAGAGATGTGTGACCAGTGAACGGAGGTGGTTAAAAGTCTTGGTGACCTCTGTGCTATCTGTATGACCACAGCCACATCTGGCTCCCTCAGACTCTTACAAACAAAACTGGAGATGGCTAATAGCTTCCTTAGGGTTTTTATTGCTGTGAAGAGACACCATGGCAACTCTTGAATTGGGACTGGCTTACAGTTTCAGAGGTTCAGTCTATTTTCATCATGGCAGAAGCATGGCGGCATGCAGGCAGGCACAGAGCTAGAGAAGGAGCTGAGAGTTCTACATCTTGATCCGCAGGCAGCTGAAGGAAACCGCTGGGCATAGTTAAAGCATATGAGGCCGCAAAGCACCTCACAGTGACACACTTCCTCCAACAAGGCCACACTTATCCCAACAAGGTCACACCTCCTAATAGTACCACTCCCTATGGGCCAAGCATTCAAACACAGGAGTCTATGGGAGCCATTCCTATTCAAACCACCACAATAGCCTGGGTGACCTCTACACTATGGATAGGACAGAGACCACACCAGATCATTTGCTCTATCTATAGAACCCGTCTAGGGGCTGGATATGGTTCAGTGACTAAGAGCACTAGGTGCTGCTCTTCAAGAGGTCCTCAATTCAATCTCCAGCAATCACATGGAGTCTCACGGTCATCTATAGAGATCCAATGCCCGCTTCTAGCATGCAGACATACATGCAGACAGAGCACTTACATACATAAAATACATAAATAAAAGAACCCATTTAGGGAAGAGCTGACTGTACTTTGAAAGTTTCAATGTAATTATGCCTTAATCTCTGCTGTGCACACGGGATTTTGTTACACCAGGAAACGTTTTCCAGATTGTACTATACTTCAATATGCCTAAAATAAACAGCCTGGGGTCAGACTCTAGAAGTTGGAACCAACACGGGCTACTGAGTCATGCTGAACAAACTTCCTTCTTGCCCCACGGAGATCAACACTGTCCTTGCCATGGTGTTTGCAGACACCCCTCCGCCTCCCACCCCCCAACATGCACACAGTTGTTTGTTGCTTTTCCTATAGTTGAGGGACCCTTGACAGCAAAATAATAAAAAACAAAAACAAAACTCATTAGATTTTCTGCCAATAGTTACAGCAAATAATCAAAAGAAGAAAAGACACTAGAAAACAGGGAACTGAAATTTTGAAGTAATTAAAAAGTATAAAAAAAGGTTTTAAAAAAAGTAAAAACAGAGAGCCCTGTACTCAGGCTGTACTAGAGAACGTAAACAAATAATCCACCCATAACAATGTCTGTTCTTGGAATATGGAAAAAAGAAAGGGGAACCTTATGGAAGTTGGTGAAAAGAAAGACTCAAGGCCAGATGCACTTGAGAGACTGATACTGAGGAGGAGAGGCAGTAGCTGGATTTAAATTCATTTTATTCCTGTGCCCAGTTATGCTGCCCTGGAAGGGAAAAGTTGGCACCTAACTTGGGAGGTTCCCAGGGTGGGTGTTTAAAGTGAAGGAGTCCCATGAAAGACTTCCTGGGCTGGCTGGAGGGTACTGTCACGAGTGGGCATTCTCCCAGGACAAGGACTCGGGCATGGGTTTCATCCCAACCCTCCCATCCAGCTTATGCTGTTTAAGACTCCAACTGCTGAGTGGCTCCAGGAAACTAGACCCTTCCTAGATTTAGTGGAGGAATGAACAGCCTAGCTGTTTGAATCAGGGAGGCCTACTTTCTCCCTAGAAGGCAGGCCAGTCTTCAGTTTTTAATCAGCATGACTCTTTAGCATCGTCCCAGCACTTATAAACCTTCAGCAAAGGCAGAGGACTGCCGCGCCCCGTGTCTATAGCATGACTACCCCCCCCCCGGCACTGTTTGTCCTGTCTGTTATGAAAGTTTTTGGCAATCCCAACCCAGTGACTACCATTACATCCACTGAGGTAAAGATATTTCTAGCCCATTGGCTACCATTGTATCTACAGAGGTAAGTTGCAGGATTTCCAGGGACTAAGAAGTCAAGAGAGCGGGCTTTCACCTTAGATGCTAAACAACCACAGAATCTCTTTCAGAAGAAAACCCAGAAGTAGAAGGGCACTTTACACAATGTGATCAGCAAACAAATGACTCTTACGATGGTTACCATGACCACAGATGCTGCATTTTGATGGACCACACCTCAAAGTCAGTACCAAAGCAAAGTCTCAGGGAAGCCACTTCTTACCTTACATCACTTGGGCAAATAAGAGTTCATGGGGACCAATGGTGGTTTGACTAGGAATGGCCCCCATAGGCTCAAATGTTTGAATGCTTATTCATCAGGGACTGGCACTACTTGAGAGGGATTAGGAGGTGTAGCCTTTTTGGAGTAGGTGTAGTCTTGTTGGAGGAAGTGTGTCATTGAGGTTGTGCTTTAAGACTTCAAGGGCCCAAATGAGGCCCAGTGGCTTTCTCTTTTCCTGTTGACTACAGATCTAGATGTAGAACCCTCATACCTCTCCAGCACCATGTCTATCTGCCTGCCACCAGACTTCCCGCAATAATGATAATGGACTAAACCTCTGAAGCTGGAAGCCAGCCCCAATTAAATGTTTTCCTTTATAAGAGTTGCCATGGTCATGGTGTCTCTTCACAGCAATAAAACACTGACTAAGGTAGAGACAAACAAGATTGTTATTTCCTGGAAAGCTATTTTCTCTGGGATCCTTTGCAACGCAGCCCTAGAAGAATCAGCTTGGGAGGTTCTAAAACCAGAGATGGACCACAGAGAGCATGTGTTTTACTGCTGTCCCTCTTTGACAGCTGCAGTTCTCCTCTTATTTTCTGAAATAATCAGAATCATCCCAGCCTGGCCCCTCATGCTCTGCAATGCCAGCAGGCCACTCTCCAATCAAAAGACTTGCTCTTCTAGACCCAACATAGGACATCTGTCCGCCCAGCTGATAGTCCCTCCCACGGCTTCATGACATCTCTGTCTCTGCCTGGGCAGGTGTTCCAGAAGGGGTAAGGTAAAACTCAAAGAACATTAGCAATGCCTAGGAGGGACCTATTTCAAATGCATTCATAGCTGTCCTCAACTCTAAATGTACTACAGATATTAAAAAATGCACATGCCTGATACCCAAATATCAAGCTAAAGATGTTAATTTTTCCTGTAGACTTTTTTCCTTTAGGGTTTAACCTTTTAACTCAGCATCAGGTTACTTCTCAAGGGATGTCAGTGCTGACTTGGTAACCCAGTTGGCTATTCTGGGTTTGGGAAACCTCTAGGCACTGAGTATCTGGTCCTATCAGTCGCATTAGTGATCTAGACTGAGCCCCTGTCCTGGAAGCAAAGGAAACAGGTCTAATTCATTCTATAATCCAGCATGACACTAAGCAAGCAGTAGAAGATTAATAGTGTTTGATGAATGAATAAATAAGATTATTCTTTAAAGGTTCAATTCTAGAAATCACTAACAACCAGACAAATGCATATTTCATTCTAGAAATAGATTTAAGAAAACAGACAAAATTTGAGCTGGAATTTGAAAAATGAAAAAAACAAACAAACAAACATGGTATCCATTTTTTTTCTAAGCCAGAGAGAAGCAATTAATAATTTTTTTCTTAGTGCCTGCAAAGAATTTCATGACTGTTGGGATCTGCTGATGGTGTTATAATGAAACATCGATTTTACCTAACTGGGCACATTTCCAAGGCCAACAGAAATTCTCAATCATGTCAAATTACAGCTGTTATCTCCCTGGGTATCCATTTTCCCTAGGAAGCTAATGGAAATTGAAAAAGTATAGCTCTGGGTCAAGGTTGGACTTATCTTTGGAGTCATCTGGCTTATCGGAGAGAAACAAAAGGGGCGAAAACAACCCGCCAGGAAAATCTGTCTGGAATTTAGAGAAAAAGTGGAAGCTCAGACTGAGCATTCTGAAGACCAGACAAGTCTGAATGCAGAACGTACCACGGAGACCCCAGCGGGCTTAGGAATGAATGATACCTGCGGTTCAGCCGCGGTGTGCAGGAGTAAAATGTGGCAAAGTAGGAGGGGGGAGGCACGGGTGGCACGAAGTCATCTGGGTCTGGAATCCGTCCATGCTCTTCCACTTCTTCTGCGGATATCTGGGATTCATCCTAATTAAAGAGCATGCCAGGAGAAAAGCAATGGATCACACAGCAGGGATGGACAGCTGGGCCAAGGCACCACACAGCACTTCCTCACACAGGAGGGGTGGCCAGCGATGTCAAGACACTGCACAGCGCTTCCACACACAGTAGGGATAAGCAGCTGGGCCAAGGCACCACACAGTGTTTCCTCACACAGAAGGGATAGACAGCTGGGCCAAGACACCACACAGTGCTTCCACACACTTACAATACATGGCCTTCTGCTGGCGAAGATCTGGAGGTAGCGCAGTGCTGCAGCCACCAAACACACTGTGGTGGTCAGGGCGTTCAAGGCACACAGGGCGAACAGAACTTTCTGGAAACAAGACCACTGATCAGAGAATAGTGTAAAACCATATCAATAACAGTGCTGCCCAAGCTGGCAAGCTTCCAAGCAGACAATACCAGGGAGTTAGGTAACATCTGGCTTATGGAAGTGCTGATGTAAATGCTGACTAGTGTGACCCTCTGCCAGAATGGAGATTATTGCTTCATTTTATAACCCTTGTAGTTCCAGCTACTTTGAAGACTAAGGGAGGAGGATCATGAGTTCAAACCCAGACTGGGCAATACAAATACAGTAAGACTGCCTATACAAACAAACAAAACCAAAACCAACCTAGACTGGATACAGTGAGAAAGACTTGTAATCCCAGCACCCTGAAGGCTTGAGCAGGAGGATCAGGATCTGAGTTCCAGGTCAGATGCCAATTCAAAAAATTAAGTAACCTAAAACACACACACACCAAAAGTTCCCTGACTTACAAAGGCCTAGTGTTACATACAGGGCAGTCAGACCTTCACATTCATGGGGTTCACCTCACAAATTCAATAAACCCCAAATGGAAAATGCTCATAAAAGAACAAGGCTGTGCTGAACATGCACAGATCCTTTTCATGTCATTTTTTCTTATGATATAACAACTATTTGTAAAATACTTCGCAGTAGGTCCTGCCTCTAACAATGGCTCAAGCATGCAGACGCATGTGTGCAGGTTATGTGCAAACCTATGCCATTTTATGGAAGGGGCTTGGGTGTAACAGAGTTTAGTCTCCTCGGGGGTGCTGGCGCCAATCTCCCAGGGGCACAGAGGGATCGGTTATAAGCATCTGAAGGCTATCTAGAAATGTTCCCTTCCAGAAGAACAGTGAAACTCTTCTGTGACTGGTGCCCCGCCCCACCCCACCCCAGCACTTCCCCGGCAGGATGCAATCCACTTAGTGTGAGGCCATTGCTTCTACCTTGGAAGCCATAGGCAGTGATGCCCCCCTCAGGCACCCAGCTACACACAGCGGAAACAGAGGGCAGCCAGCGAGTAAACAGGGCTTCTTTCCTCAAAATAGCAGCAAAGGCAACACTGAAAGTTGCTGTGGCTACAGCCCCGGCTCCTTCAGGGGCTTTCCCCAGCTATGCCAGGCTTACAACGCTCCAGATGACTCAGCTGCCAAATATGTAGAAGCCAAAGCAAGCGAGTCATTTTGTAAGTCCTGTACTGTACAGAGCTGGCAGCCCTGAAGAGTTCTCTCTCTGTGCTTCCTCCCTCCTCCTTCTCCTCCTCTTCCTCCTGGCCAAAACCAAAGACCTAAAGAGAGTCAGTGGTGGCTAACTAACCCACAGCTAAGTGGTCACCAGATGATTTTGCCACCCACTGCAGCCAGGCTACAGGTGTCCGGCTCCATCCTAAAAGCTGATCTTGCATTTCTCTTTGACCCGAGTCTTTTGCGTGTTTTCCTAAATTTCTTTTAGTTAATAAAGAGACAAAGATCTCAAGCGTCTCCTGTATTTTCTGGCTGATCTTGGTCTAGGTGCCCTAAAACGGCAGCATTCAACAAGTTCATGCAACTCCCTACAAAGGAACAGCAATGCCAAGTGAGGGTGCAACTAGGCTTTCCCGAAAGCTACGCCTCAGATGTGCGTATAAACCACACCTATGGAGACTTAGACTCCTTTCCAATTTGTTTTTACAAGTTTATATTCTTAATGCAATGAAATCTCTCCATACTTAAGATGCAATCTGTGGCCTTCTGTACGCTCCATTCTGACTGTGAGTCATTAGTGAGGGGCTGCTCAAAATTGCTTTTAGCAGTTTGACCATTAGAAAGCCATCGCTGAAAGGGAATATCTCAGAGCCTTCCTGCCCTGCCCCCCATGCCTCCCCACCAGGCCCCTCCCAGGTGCATGTCTTGGTGGTACCTGTGAGCTGCCCATCATACCTTAAGCAGAAGGTGGACAGCATTGCAAGGCTGAACTGGAAAGAGTTTTAAGGCATTTTCTTTGTCTGTGCATTTGGCTGGTTGAAATTCTTCACAACAGAAGCAGATCTTGCCTTCTCCTAAGTCCACCTGAAGGAAAGATGCAGAACAATGATTTCATTATGGGGGACCGGGGAGAAACCCGCTTGCTACACCATATGGCAAATGTCATACAGGATGTGATGTGTATGGTATCAGTCAAGATTTATTTTATTTTTAATTGAATGTGTGTATTTGTGTGTGTGTGTGTGTGTGTGAGAGAGAGAGAGAGAGAGAGAGAGAGAGAGAGGGAGCATGCATGCACGCACGCACGCACACACACACACACACACACACACACACACACGCAACATCAAACAAACAAAACAAAGGCCAAAAGTGGGCACTGGATCCCTAGGAGCTGAAGTGACAAGAAGTTGTAAGCCACCTGATGTGAGTGCTAGGAAATGAATTTGGGTCTTCCAGAAGAGGAAGATATGCTCTTAATGCCTGTTCCATCTCTCCAGCCCAAAGTTCATTTCTTATATATGCTACAAGGCAGGCCAACATGGGGCTCTGTTTGTCACATTCCTTTGGGGACTCAGAGTTGTGAAACATCCACCATCTCAACACTGTGGCATGAGTGACATATCTAAGGGATAGGGAGCACAGAGTAAACGACACTTAAAGCAAGAATGTCTGATAAAATGTAGGGTGTTTGATGTACGTGTGAATTCAAACAAACAATTGTCTAAAATAAAAGAATGTCTGTTGATAGTAACAAAAAAGTCACTAGCAGTTCATCCGAAATGCAAACTCAATTGAGTAGCCTATAATTTTACTAATCAGAGTAGTCAGGGTTAGTGTTGCCTGTCACTTTAGCTCTTAACTTAAGTGAATCACATAATTGACTTTGATTTCAAGAAGGCAAGAGAATCCCAATCTACCTCAAGGTTAAGAAGCACAGGTGAATTCTGTGAACCGTAGTCCTGAGCCATGTAGAACAACCTCCCCCTGCTCATTCCCAGCGCAGGCATAGATTTTCAGCAAAGTGAAAACCAAAGAGTAACCGTGTACACTCTTAATAAGGTGCTCTGCAAACTTTTGGCTGCTTCCAAGTTACTATTAAGCAAGCTGAGAAAATACATAGCACCTGGCTTATGTAAATTAAACCCCAAACTAGAGGACAGAGGCAATCTGTCTTTCTTGGTCTGCAGTCTGATCTGGTGAAGTTGGCATTGCTTACCTTTTTCCTAAAACATAAGCATTCACTAATTGGTAATTAGGCAGCTCTCATTCCACTAACCGCAAACTCCTCAGGAATCTTCAAGGACTGTACAGTCAGTCTTCACTGTTAAAGTGAGGGAGGCTAGTTTTCTTACTGAAGTGATGTTCTTAACCTCCAGTTGCAGTACTGAGTTTCATAGTTTTGCAAAACTAAGAAAAAAAATTGGTTCTTCCTATTGAAATTGAGTAGGAAACTAAAAGGAAAAAATTCCCACTGTTGGATATGTACCATTTGGGGGAATCAGCTAGTATAGTTTATTTTCTCTTTGGAGGTAAAATTGTATATTATATATAAGTTAAACTAGAGGGGTGTGCATGCATTTAATCCCAGCATTTGGTCTCAAAGGCAGGTAGATCTCTGCAACGACAGTCTGGTCTACAGAGTGAGTTCCTGGACAGCCAGGGCTACAAAGATAAACACTGTCTCGATAAAACAAACAAACAAAACCAAAAAATTTTAAATTAAAAAATTACATATACACAAATAGTAAGTATATAATTTGAGAAGTTCCAGCAGTATACTCATGCAACCCAAGGCCTTCTCAACACCAGCTGTCACCATCATATCCAAGAACATTCCTTCATGGCCCTGCTCCATCAGCCTCTGCCCACTTCCTCTCCAGGGACAACCACCGTTCTTTCTTTTTGCTCCTTTAGATTAGTATGACCCCTTTTAGACCTCCATGGATTCTAACATTTTTTATGCTTCCTCACAAAAAAATATTTAAAAGGATGTATTATTATATCAGGTTTTATATACATTCTGTTTCTGATACAAAGAATGACAATCAGTCACCTTAATGGGCTCTCTGATTATCTCTATAGTGCATCCCATAACCTGGTCCTTCGTGTTTTGCCTATTGACACCACAACTTCAACAACATCCCCACACCTGAGACCCCACACACAGAGTCAGAGGGCTATCTTATCTGGATTAGAATTTTCCCGCCATTGTCTCAGTGCTGTGGAGAAGTCCCACTGTCAACATCAACATTAGTTTCTCACCCTCTAAGAGAAAAGGGCCAAGGCCACTCCAAGAGGCTCTTTCTAAGCTAGGCTCCACAGATGGAAAAGCTCTCTCACCTCCTGCCTCACATAAAGTTGTGCCGCCTGAGTCAGCACCAACCACAGTCCTGGGTAGTGACAAGTCAACCCTCCTGCAGATGACAACTAACTTATTCTGCTTCCTTCTCGTGGGAACCAAACTGATTTCCACATGACTCAGGGTGGTTTCTATTTCTGGTCCTTAGTGCAAGCCTCCAGGCCTCACCCAAAGACCCACATTCCATAGTTCCCTCTGAAAGTGCTAGGAGACACTTCACAAAGGTGCCTTCCTCTTCAGCCCATTCTTGCTGCTTAGTGAAGGGAGTCAGAGGTTGGGGAGGGGGAGTTAGCAGGGCTGCAGTCTCCCACCAGACAGCCAAGGACATGGGCACTTCTGCTATCTGCAAGCTTCAGGGTGAACCCAGACAGATGCCAGGATTGTCCAGTTGAGTGCAAGCTAATCCCTTGAAACTTGAAAGTTTAATCATTACATGGTCATGAATGACAACGACTGTTCCCATTGCCACAAGGAAGTCCCTGAGGCACTGTGCAAATGACAGTAGGTGACACTGCATTTTGTGTTCCTGATCCTTCACCAGCCTGGCCAACTGAACACCTACACCTTCATTCCTGATCCCACCTCTGCCCAGTATGCCTAAAGATCTGCTCTGATTTCTCTTCACACGCTTTAAGTCATCTCAAAAATACCTGTATAACGTTCCCCAATTCCAAATGCCAAATTTCACCCTTCAACCTCCAAGTCATTACCTCATGGTCCGAGTGTTTTATCACACCAATAGAAATGCTAACAAGTCCCTTTCATACTAATCAATCTCGTACCTGAAGAGACTATGCATCAGCTTCCTTTCTAGAACGACCACCACTATGCTTCTCGTATTGGATTGAACATATATTTTCTATTTCACCTGACGACATCCGCATCATACCAACCAGTCAGCTATTGCTCATCACTGTCACTTGAACCAGAAGCTTTAGTGTTTGCTTTAAAATTTGCAGAGTATGAGAAAGAATAACAGGTTTTGTGAGTCCCTGGGGAACTGATTGCGAAGGTTGTGGGTTTCACTGCAAGGGTTTGACCACAGCTTTTCTCATAATAAGTCAGCCTTCTTGGCTTGTATCCTCAACATTTCTATAAGGTAGATTATAATGGGGTAAAAATCCAAATAAATAAGATTTACTATAACCCGTTAAGAGTCTACCCTGTTGCTCTACTAAGTGAAACACTAAGAGGCTAGAAGCCCCCTCCTTCTTTTTTTAGATTTAGGTGCTCAGAAATTCTACTTTAGAGTAACATACCCAAAGGAACTTTGGTATGGAACAGACATTTGTGTGCCCCTGGTCACATTGGCTTTATACACAATAGACAAAAGGAGGCAACAACTCAAGGATCCATCCACTGACGACAGACAAAATGCATCATAGGTACGGACAATAGAGTATTATTCAACCTTTAAAAGGAAGAGAATTCTGACACACACTATACTGTGGCTATCCCTTGAGGACATTACCCACAAAAAGACAAAAACTGTGGGACTCTATTTACACAAACTTCTTTTGGAGTATTCGAATTGATGAAATAGACAGTGGAATATTGGTAGCTGGGAAGGGATGACAGAGAGACATGAAGAGCTCTGGAGACTGTTTGCACAGCAGTGTGACTGTATGTGACACTACTGAACTGTACATAGACAACGGTTAAAATGGGTTGTTTTATAAGCATTTTATCACAATTTATAAAAACTATTTGTTTGAGTTGTTTGGTTTTGTTTTTGTTTGAGACAAGGCCTCTCTACACAGATCTGAGTATCCTGTAACTATGAAGACCAGACTGGCCTTGAACTCACAGAGATCTGCCTGCCTCTACCTCCTGAACGCTGGGATTGAAGGCATGAGCCACAATGTTGACTCTATAAAAACCCGTTTTAAGTCAGAAATTCTGTAAATTTATAGCTGCTTGTCCACAAGTGTGAGATCTAGAAATCTCTGAAAACCATAGCCTCCTGTCCCAGATGTCACTTACATGCTACATAATAGATGGTCTATGCATCATGAGTCTCTTCCAAAATCAGAAAATCTCAAAGGCTTCACACACTGTCCTTCAAAGCTTTCAGATAAAGGATCTTTGACCTGGATTCTGGTAATACCCATTTTCTGCTCTCTAGATGCAGGCCAGGTAGGCGCATCAATTGAGGAGACCTGATCCATCCATCCCCTACCTAGCATCAGCATCACACTGCTCTGGTCTGACGCTGTACTGATCACTTGCTACTCTGGTCAAACAACCAACAACTGAGGCAGACACCTAGCAGCAGGATTCTCCTAGCTTACTTTTCCCAGTTTGTGCACCTTGCACAACAGTGAGGCTGACAGTCTGGGCTCTGCCCCACGTGCGCTGATGCTGCAGGATGCTTACCAGGTCACACCTGGGCACGCTGGACACAAACTGTGCCCCTTGACAGCCTAGGATGAATCCTGCGAGATTTAAGAGGATGCAGACCACGGAGAGCAGCACGAAAAGGTTTACCTGCAATGAGACAGAACAGGTGCTTAGAAAAGAACATGGCTAGACATGCAGATGGCCTCCTGTGCAGATACAAATCAAATACATGCATTTATGCCAGACATTATCTTTCAGAAAGAGGCTTTAAGGAAAAACTCAAAACTTTAAAAACAAAATGAAGTCATGTTTTATTTTTTTTCCATATTCCTAAGTGCTGTGTGCTTTTCAGTCTTCACAATAATCTCAGGTTCCTATTTTCGTCCTCTTTGCAAATGTTTTTCCACCTTGATCTTTTATCTGGATCTTACACTACGCTCTAGCTATTTCCTCCTTAGGCCATTCAGATTTTGCCTGAGTTTTGCCAGATCAGTAACTGCAGGAGGCAGATGTGGAGCCCCTGGTCTAAGTGGAACCCAGAAACAGATCAGTAATTGCAGAAGGCAGATGTAGAGCTCCAGGGTCTATGGGGCCCCCAGGAAGAGTGAGAATGAGTCATTGACACCCAGAAATCACAGTGTATGAATTAAAGAAAGGGGAGAGGCTCTTGCTTCAGTCCAAAACAGCTTTAGGTTCTAAAGAATGTTCAATAATCTTCCATGAACTTTTTTCCAAAGTTAAAAATAGTATCACTTCAAATAATTAAGGACTGACTAAAGTTAACCAAAAAGTCAGTATTTCCTTGGTACACATTAGAGATTAAACATGTCTTTCAACTTGAGAACTGATTACTACAGAACTGAGACCGTATCAAATCAAAAGCAAATATAAAACATGATAGTCAATAATTATCAGTATTTAAAGCTAGTCATCCATTTATATAGCTGATAATGTCAGAGATGTCTGGCAAATGAGTTTACATATAAACTTCAATATACCAAAAACATCTTCCTTAACTACTTTCTTATTTCAAGTCAGGCCAGCAAGCGCTCCTCAGACCCATTCTGTGTTAACAGTTAATGCCACATGGTGCCCTGGGGGAGGCGGGCTTCCATCTTCCTCTGCGATAGAACTTGGCTTCTTTCACTGTTACTTTGCACAAAAGCCATTGTCAAACTGTGGGAAATCCTGCAGGAGCTGCTCTTGTGACTGTCACAAGCTGGCATCCTCACTGACGTGAGCAGCTTATAACACATGCCCTTTGCACTGTATCGTTAATGCCGACGCTTGTGGGGAAAGAAGGATGCGGAACTGGGCAAGGGCAGAGTGCAATATTCCCACATAGCTGCCACATAGGCAGTTGTGATGTGAAGAGCTGTAATGAGCCTGCAGTCTTCGGACCCAGCCACACAACTAGTGATTACAGAGCCTTCAGTTGGGCTCTGGAAATTTTCTTCTATTTCAAGATAAGATACCTTGATAAGAAAATGTGGTTATGGCCTGCATCACCATCAGTATAATCACTAATCTTTATTACTAGAAATTAACACCATTGCATGGAAAATGTATGAAGACCCATCCCTCCCAACCCTGGACCCCAAAACTCAACAGAATCTTAAGCTCATAAAAAGACACAATAAAAACAACAAGTATGTCATAGACTAGGAGAAAATACTCTCATGAACACAAAATATTATTTATCCATTTCTTTATATGTTTGTGTGTATACACAGATACATGTGTATAATATGTACACACACACATGCATGTGGAAGCCACAGGACAATCTCGGGTGTCTTTTTTCAGGCACCACCGACCTTCTTTTTTTAAACAGGGCTTCTGGCTGGAGCTCACTGGTTTGTCTAGTTTGACTAGTGGGTCCCAGGGATCCACCTGCCCCTAACTCCCCATCGCCGGAATTACAGTACAACACCATGCCTAGTTTTGCTTTGCTTTTTTTAACATGGGTTCTGGGACTTAACTTGGGTCTCACACTTGCAATGTGAGCCCTTTACTACTTGAGTTATCTGTCCAGCCCCATTGTAAATATTTTATGATACATCTGCATGTAGAACATAGAAATAACTACCTACCTCAGGAATGAAGCAACAACCCAATTAAACAGTGTAGACCTAGGCAAAAAATTTACACACACACACACACACACACACGGGGTGGGGGGATGAGAATGCAGAAGAGCCAAGAAGCACATGAAAAGGTATTCCACTCTATTAGTCCTCATGAACAAAAGTTAAACCATAATGAGACACCCCTCCACACCATCATAATGGTTATATTTTCAAAGCCAACAATATTGCCGAGGACGAGGAACATTTAGACACTGTTATATGAAAATAAAATAGTGCCAACACTATAGAATACAGAAACTAAATAGAAATCTAATCTCCCATGTAAAGGTGTCCCAAATAATTCATGAAGATACTTCACCCTCTAGTCTCTACTTCATGAACTGCACAGGGTGACTTCCTCCCAAAAAGATAGCATCTAAGAAGGAGGCAATTAACTCCCCATCAGAGAAACCAACAAACACTCCATCCACCAGGTGACAAAGTGTCAGCAGCATGGGACCTCAGTAAGGTGGACTGGAAATAGTACTTTGCAACTGTGATCCTCCTCCAACCCATAACCATAGTCTTGCAAAATGCCCAATAAGCAACCATCAAATATGTCAATGGCATCCCTGGGAACAAGGGACCCACAGACGCTGCCTTGGTCAAGAGGCACCTTGGCGGACCTGGCAGCTATGTAACGTGATACATTACGTTATGTTGCACCAACAGCAACTAGGAAAACACCAGCTGTCAGTGAGAAATGTCAGTGTCACATAAGCCACCCAGCAACACCCAGAAAGGGAACTTTTTATGTTTCATATATTTTAATCATTCTTTCCTTTAAAATATCACTACAGGTGATTTGTTTCTTCTATATAGAAATCTGTACATGAGAAGTAGAAAGAGCCAAGATCTCCCAAGTAAATTGGGAGCATGGGGTCCATGGGAGAGGGTGGAAGGGGAGGGGAGAGGAAGGGAGGGGAGTGGAGGAAAATGTAGAGCTCAATAAAAATAATTTTTAAAAGTGCTTGCTGCTCTTACAGAAGACCTGAGTCCAATTCCCAGCATCTATGACAGGCAACTCTCACACTTTAAAAATCCAACACCCTCCTCTGGACTCCGAGAGCATAGATCTGACATATACTTTCTCTCTCTCTTTTCTCTCTCTCTCTCTCTCTCTCTCTCTCTCTCTCTCTCTCTCTCACACACACACGTACAAGTAAAAATAAATCTTTAAAAAACAAAGTAAAGAACACAAATAATTAAAACTGAAATTTTGAAAAATTAAGAAAAAATTATAGTAGAAAGATGGAATCCAAAAGGACCTAGTTTATACTGGGCCATCTGATTAACTGATGTTCGAGAAAGAAAGAGCAGTTGGGCTGTGGTGGCATACTACTTTAACCCCAGAACTTGGGAGGCCTCAGAGGCAGGCAGATTTCTGAGTTTGAGGTCAGCCTGGTCTACAGAGTGAGTTCCAGAACAGCCAGGGCTACACAGAGAAACCCAAAATAAAAAAAGAAAGAAAGAAAAGAAAAGAAAAAAGAAAAAAAGAAAAAGAAGGAAGCTAGATCGATCAAAGAAGGAAAAATCATGAAAATGGTGAAAAAAGTGTGCTTAAAAAAAACATATCTTCAAATTAAGAGTTCACTGCCACTCTGGTTTCTCTTCAGGTCACATGAATCTTTCACCGACTGTTCTAAAAGTCGGAGGAGAGATCACGCTCACCGCTCACCTGGAGTGACCTTGGCAACGTCAATGGGCTGTCAGAAACTTCAGACCTGGAGAAAGAAGTCAAGTCATCACCATGCTCACTCAATGGACTACTTTAGTCCTCTGCAAGGTTTTATTTCAGTAGAAACTAAAACAAGTTCCATCTGATGCATCAGAAAACCTCAAAGGTGACGGACAGTTCACGGCATTTCTATTTGTTAAGCAGTTTTCTACTTACCCCCACCACCTTCTCTTAATGTTGAAGTGAACACTTAGTTTGTCGGATGACCTTTGAACTCCTGTTCATTTTATATTTTCTTAAATTTTATTTTTCTGAACATTAAATTATTGATATCAAGGTAGAAAGAGACTCTAAGAGCTTCTCCTCAGGGACAGACAGACTGACTAAGTGACTGAATACTGAGGAGTAAGAAATTTAACATTAAGTTTCTCCTCTATGTAAAAAAAACAGGTGGGGGGATCAGGCAGTGACGCTGGTTTGGGCCAGGGGTTATTTTGAATGCAGGGTTCCATAGCCAGCCAAATCACTCAAGTAGAAAGGGAAGACAAAGATACACCAAATAATCAACCCCTGAGTGGATTCTCTTCCCTCACTACTTTCTAAACATCTGAGGATGTTCTCTGGCAAAATGAAAGAGGAATTCAGAAGAATATAACAATACCTAGTACCTGATAAACAATGTCCGCCATTTAAGAACATAAAGATAAGGCATACATGCTATTTACATAGAACCTAGAAAACAGCTAAGTCCAAACTAGAACAAAAAGTTGATGTTCCCAGGAGGACACATAGACAGGAGAAGTAACTTAGAAGAAAAGTGTGACCAGGACACTAGATACATAGACCTCACACAGAGTCAGTGTGTGTCTACACAGAGACTTAGGCTCCTGTAGCCCATGCTCGCCTAAATTCATTATGTAGCCAAGGATGACTTTGAACTTCTGATCCTCCTGCCTCCACCTCTCCAGTGCTAGAATCACAGGCATGCACCACCATGCCCAGATTATGATGCTGGAAATCAAATCATGCTAGAAAGGCGCTCACCAACTGAGCTACGTCTCCAGTCCAGAGCCCAGAAGTCTGAACAAAAGTTCAAGGGTAATTCAATAGATGTAATGGTTAATCCAAATCATCAACTGGAGTGAAGTGAGAATAACCTAGAAGACACATCTCTAGGTATGTCTGTTGGGGCATTTCTATAAGGTTTAACTGAGGAGGGGGATCATCCCAAACATCACCATCCCAAACATCATTCCAGATTAAAGGTGGGAGGGACCGACAGTGACCTGAGAGCACTCATCTCCCACTGCCTCCCAACTGAAGTCACAATGTGACCTCCCCACCTCACATTCCCACAGCCACTTCCCCATCATGACAGAATGTATCCACTCTAACTGTGAGCTAAATCAGACATGCAAAAGAAAAGATTTGGATTTCTGTCTGCAGTTATATACAGAACAAGTGTATCAGAAGGAACCACAGATCTAAGAATTAAAAACTAAAGCAATCAACCTCTAATTGTAAAGGCATGGAGGGGGATGGGGAGATGGCTCAGAGATTGAGAGCTTACCGCTCTTACAGAGGATCTGGGTTTGGTTCCCAGGTCCTACATCTGGCAGCTCACAGCCAACTGTAACTCCAGCTCCAGGGATCCAACACTCTCTGACCTCCACAGATAGTACTCACACGGCACACACGCACTCCTGATGGCATACACACAACCGTAAAAGTGATTTGGGACAAAGGTAATCATGACCTTGGCTAACGTAAGAACGTCTTAGGACTGGAGGAGCTAAGCTTCATTAAAACGAAAAACCTCTGTCCTTGAAAGGTGATCTCCATGAAAACTAAATGACAACTTGTAAATCCAGAAAAATTGTTTGCAAACCTGATGATGTCACAAAAAGGAGAATAACCCGGTTTTTAAGTGAGGGATGTAAACCGTTATTTACCCCTGAAACATACAAGTGACCAAAAGAGAAGGGGAAAAAAAGCACATGAAATGTTGCTTAAAATGTGATGCCAGCTCACACTGGAAAGAAAAGATGCTTAGGACCAAAAAGACAGACAGACGATGCAGGGAGAACATGCTGATACAAATGAAAAGCATGTTAATAGATTCTCAAAAAAATTAGCATTATTTACCACACAACCCAGTAATTCCCCTCCATGGAATGTGGTTTAGAGGACTAGAAACATGTTTTGTTTTGTTTTTTTTTAATCACAACAAAAAAAGGTTTAAGGTTACCTTCAGCTACACAGAGAGTCCAGCCTTAGCTGAATGAGGATCTATCAGTAAAGAAGTGACAAATAGCATACACTACTGATCACAGTGGGGTTGGGCTGCTTTTACGTTGCTGTGATAAAACCCCCGGCACGAATGTGGTGGTGGAAGTTGTAGGCTGAGCTTCAGGGCTGCCAGTCCACAGTCCATGCCTCTGCTGATTCTGCATCAACAGTGAGATGAAGAGTATGTGACAGAGACTCCTCAGGTTACAGCCGACAAGAGCTAGGAGGGAAAGGATAGTGCAAGACCCATCCTCTAAAGACACACCTGTGTCTGTGACTCACTTTTAACCTCTCCAGAACCTCTCCCCACTAGGGAGTCAAACTCCCAGGCACAAGTCTGCTGCATGATTAATTTAAAAAAAAATAGACAGAAATTGGGGTTCAACCTGAAGCTCAGAAAAGTGAAACAGCCAGCCACTGGCTCTTACCTCTACCTCAGTCCAAAATGGCGATCTTGCCTTCTGGAATCTCAGAATAAGACTCTGTTTTATACTCCTCTCTATGGCTGGGATTAAAGGTGTTCAGCACTGCCCGGCTTCTATGGCAAACTAGGTAGCTACTGTGATTAAAGGTGTATGTCACCACTGCCTGGTCTGTAAGGCTGGCCAGTGGGGCTGCTGTACTCTCTGATCTTCAGGCAAACTTTATTTATTAAAATATAAATGAAATATCACTACACAAGCCATTTTAAGAAGTGCCACATAGCCAAACCATAATGACCAAAAGTAAAAATGTCCATCAATCAATGAAGAAATAAACAAAATACATTATAACCATACAATGGAAAATTATTCTGCAATAAAAAGTACTGACATGTGTCAGAACAGATAAGCTTTCAAATGTCATGCTAAGAAATTGCCAAGTGAAAGCTAGCTGTCAAAAAAAATCTTGTATGATGTGATTATATTTGCCTGAAACATCCACAGTAAGCAAATCTGTAGATAGAAGGGTATCAGTGCTTTCATAGGACTGAAGAAACTATGGCAAAATGGGAAGTGACTAAAAGGCACAGGGTTTCTTTTCAGGGGTGACAGCAACTGGCAACAGTGACATTTGCACGTGCTACACAAACCACTTGTGTTCTTTAGACAGTAAAATTTATGTATGTCAATTACAGCATTGTAAACCCACACTTCAGAAAAAGAATAAGGAGCAGGTACATAATATCTGAGATGAGATAGATATTTTGCTTTGTTCACACAAGAAACTTCAGGGAAACAGAAAGCTATGCATCAAAACTGTGCTGGTTTGATTGTGAAATGTCCCCCCACAGGCTCGGGTATTTAAGCATTTGGTCCCTGCTTGGTGATGTCATTTACAGAGACTGTAGAATCTTTGGAAGGTGCAGCCTCGCTAGAGGATGTATATCACTTGGGGTGGGCTTTGAGAGTTCATAGACTGACCACACTTCCGGTTCACCCTTTACGTTTGTGGCTAATGATGTGATCTCTCAGCTTCTTGCTCCTACTACCACACTTGTTGCTTGTTGTCACACCAAACTGCCACGATGGGCTCTTATCCCGCAGGAGCCATAAGCCAAAATAAACTCTCGCCCTTAAGTCGCCTCTGGTCATGGTGTCTTAACAAAGCAGAAGAAAAATAATTACTAGAAGTCACCGTCCAAAACAGAAGCCAATGAAAATATGGCATCTGCAGAGTGAAGAATAGACATGAATATTAATGCGTTTTGGCTTGGCTGCTGAGAACACTGCTCGCCTGAGTGACACAGGATTGCATCTCCTGCTCTCTGCCCACCATGCTCCCAGTCACAGGAAACAATGTGTACAGCCTGCTGTGATTGATAATGGCTCATTATTAATCATCTAATGATCTTCATCCATCTTAGCACGGCTGCAGACACTCCACCAACAAAGCCCCTCTGGAACACCTATTGCTGGACCATAGTCTCTCTGTCTTGGCATCAGCAGTGCAAGCCCAGCCTCCTTCACCTGTGGTCTCCCCACTCCTCCAGGGTCCTCACTTCACTCCCCTGCAGGTCCAGCCAGCTACAAGCGTTTTTTGCTAGAGCCCGGGCTGTGACTACATAGCTGTTTCCCAACTGAAGCCACAGGGCATTCCAACCAGCCCTTTTTGGCACAACGCTAGCACAGTCAAACACCAAGGGACCCAGATCAGGTCTCCAAGTGCTTATCTCTAAGTACCCCCTGGGGGATGGGGAACTCATAATGCCACCACAATCCAGTAACTTTCTCCATAACATTTGTCTCTTTAAGCCTTCATCTTTTTATAGGCAGAGCAGGAGGGGGGCGGGGAGGTGAGGGGGTGAGGGAGAACAGAGTTCAGCTAAGGACCGCAGAATGAGTTTTCAGTAACAGCTTTGCAAGCCCTGCTTAGATCATCAAAGACACTCTAGGATACAGGAGAAACTGTATCTCTCTCTCCTCAAGTGAATGGAAAACAATCTACTCCTGGTCCCTAAGACAGTACCATCCACATCGCACACATGCGGCAAGCACCATGAATGGATTTCTCTGTCGTAGAAGTGATGCACAGGCAAGATCTGGATGACATAATAGCCTCAAAAAGCAAAATGTCTGTGCTATGACAGTATACAGATAACAATGTTATTGTCAAAAACCGGGGAGTGGAAGGAAGAAAGGAGGGAAACATGGCTAATTTCTTCTTATAAAAGACACAGTCTAAAGATACGATGGGAAGCCAAGGAACTATGTAAGACAGAAGCATATAATTCAGTATTATAAAGTCACCAATAGAGAAAACGAAAACTATTTTAGAAAGAGGGAGAAAGGGAATGTGGATTAACACAAGGCAACAGGAGTTTACAGTGGTTAACAGAGGCACGCCATCAGATCTGAACGCTAGAGTAAATATAAAAAAGCTCTAGCTTTTATTTTTAAAAAGAGTAAGATGGCTAACAAGTTCTTTTGATAAACTAAAGTGGATTTTTTTTCCTTGTATTTGTTACTTTTTCTTTGCTGTGTGTCTTAGTTTGATTTCTAATGATAAAGACAATTACCAAAAGCAACTTGGGGCAAGAAGGGTTCATTTGGCTTCCACGTTCCTGATCACAGTCCATCACCAAGGGAAGCTGAGGCAAAAACTCAAAGCAACACTCCAGTCAGAGAACCAGGAAGCTAACTGCAGATCTTCTGCTCTCCCTCTAAGTCCAGTCCCCAGGCTCATCCCCAACTCTGTAGCAGAACGCCTGCTGCAGCCTCCCTCACCCTCTGACCCCCATTCCCAGAGGACTAAGCAGATTCTGGTGGAACATCTTGGTTTCCTCCCTCCTGTGAACCCCTCAGCCCTCATTTCTCGTCCATTCCCATCCCTAAATGTCAGCTTCCAATACATAGGAACACATTTGACCTGGAACCCGTAGAAGTCACACCTACCAGCACCCCAGAAGAATTTCCTACCAGGCAATACACAACCACCACATTCTTCTAAGAACCAGAGTGGGCAACAGAAACTACAAACAAACACCCACCCAACAAAGACAACACCAAATATCAGCATCTAGAATTACAATTTTGCCAGACCCAGATGCCTAAATGTCAGTGTGAAAATCCAGTCAATAACGGCCAGGGCAGTATGTCTCCAGGAGAGCCCAGCAGCCCTACAACAGCATGCCCTGAGTATTGCAACATGGCTGAGAAACAACAAAGCCCTGAAAAATGGCCTTTATGAATATGATACAGTTCCTTAAGGAGGAAATAATGAATTACTTAAAGAGATCTATGAAAATATAAACCAACAGTGAAAGGAAATGGGAAAAAACAGTGCAGGACTAGAAAGTGGAAATAGAATTAATAAAGAAAACTCAAGCCAAGGGGAATATGGAAATGAAAATTTTAGGAACTTGAACAAGAACCTCAGAGACAAGCCTCACCAGTGAAATAAAAGAGATGGAAGAAAGAATCTCAGGTATTGGTGACAAGATAGAAGAAATAAATACCTCAGTCAAAGAAAATGTTAAATCTATCTATGCCCAAATATAAGAGCACCCTCATATGTAAAATAAACACTGCTAAAGCTTAAATCACACACTAAACCCCACAGAATATAGTGGGAGACTTCAACACCCCACTCTCACCACTGGACAGGTCAGTCAGACAGAAAATTAACAGAGAAATAAGGGAGCTAACAGATGTTATGACTCACATGGACTTAACAGACATCTATAGAACATTCCATCCAAACACAAAAGAATATACCTTCTTCTCAGCACCTCATAGAACCTTCTCAAAAACTGACCACATACTAAGTAACAAAGCAAACCTCAACAAATACAAAAAAATTGGAATAACCCCTTGTATCTTATCGGATCACCATGGATTAAAATTAGAATTCAACAACAACACTAATTTCAGAAATTCCACAAATGGATTTTAAACATTTAAACATTGTTTAACGGAAATTAAACAATGCTCACCTGACTCATCATCAATGAATCAAGGAAGAAATTAAAGACAGATTAACTCTCAACAGAGGAATCTAAAATAGCTGAAAGACACTTAAGGAAATGTCCATCATCCTTAGCCATCAGAGAAATGCAAATCAAAACAACTCTGAGATTCCATCTTATACCTGTCAGGATGGCTAAGTATTGTCGCAGGACAATATTACACCAATTTGATTTAAAAAGGGGTATTTTATTGGAGGGGATAAAACTTACAGATCAATGTCCCAAACCACGTTCCTCTGGTCGCAAACAGGAAACCGAGTCTAGCAGTCAGCATGAAAGCCGGAAGCAAATTAGCTCGG
>JAQHUG010000021.1:10380585-10406433 GCA_028555095.1 Dicrostonyx torquatus | reverse complement strand
CCCTAGATAACAGTCCTCTGCATGAATGGGGAATAGGAGCAGAGTCTAGCAGCCTTTACAGCTGCATTTATAGTATAAGAGACCATGCCCAAGTGGGCTGGTATCTTAAATGCTATTGGCTAAAGGAGCAAAATGTGCTCCCACAGCAGTTGCACTTCCCTCAAAGTCATTTCAGGAATAACGACAGTCCTTGAGACCCTAGTAGGCCAGGACAAAGGACTGGAAGGAGGGCTACCTCTGGCACTGCCCAACACTAGATTGTCTGTCCTGTTCCAGTGCTGATGGTATGGACATACCAGCTGGCCCAGCTACACCTAAAGGACAGTCAGGAACTCACATTCCAGGACCACCAGGCAGCACTCATCAGAACAGCCAAACCCCAGAAGCCTGCCTATATTTTACCTTCCAACGACAGTAGGTGTCTTTACTAAAACAAAATGACACATGTGGGGGCGACGTGGCTAGTGAAGTCATCAGCTTACTCCACTAATATGAACGATGTAACAACTGGTTCTCAGAGAAACCTGTACAGACAGCTAAAGCCCACATAAGCTCCTGTCCCTGCATCAGCCAACTCTCATTTCAAACACTCCACTGTTGAGCTGCATCCCTGTCCCTCAGCTGACCAGTTCTGGGTTAGGCTAGCCATTTCTGACAACATTTTGAACATTACTAAAAACAACGAAAACAATCTAGCCACTTCCTCTGGGTAACGCCTGCTTCACACAAGCAAGACTGTGAACCAATTATCCATGCATGTACCATGACTTAGCACTTACAGGACAAGTAATGCATCTGACCAGCCCGTAGCTCTTTTGACACATCCAGATTCTGGGCAATCCCTAACCTCAGCTTGTAAAATTCATCTTCAGATAGCCCAACCACAGCCCCAGCTAGAACACTAAAATGACCCCCCGTTTCCTCATCCTTTCTGAGATCTGCTAGCAAGGAAGTATTTCTCCTACTGAAGTAGATTTAAGAGACAAAGTGTTGTGTGTTTGATCAAGGGACTCTCAGAGGATCAACCATGGTGGCCAAGACAAGAGGCTCAGCAACACTGCTTGTGCGCTCTGTTCCATGCGGCTGCTACAAAATCTTAGCTCTGTGTCTTCAGGAGGTGTGTGATTGTTTTTTGGTCTGGTAGCTAATGCACATGAGTATTTCAGAAGAATTTGATGGAAGACTCCCTTTCATTGGCTTAGCAGAACAGTTACCTCTAAGCTTCGATAATAACCTGGTGCTGCCAAACCCTTGCCTGATCTTTGGAATGTAGCCACACTGGCTTAGGGTCATTTTGCAAAGCACAGCACCACCCAGATTTAGATTCCACCCAGAGAACAACTGCGGGGCTCTTCCCTGGCACCACTCCCAAAGGTGATCAAGAAGAAAAGCAAAGCTCTGTGGCCTGAACCCAGCAGCCTCAGCCAGACCTAAGTCACACAGCAAAGCAGGAGGCGGGCTCTCCTTAGAAGCTTCCTCATGATGATTTGTTATGATATAATGTATAATATGCTTGCCCTGCATTCCATTTATCATTTCAGTTACAATGTGCATTTACACCATTTCTTCATTATAATCCCAAGGGACAGCTGTATTCCCATTGTACAAGTGAGAGGCCTGAGTCCACCATTTCCTGGGCCAACTCGTTGAAAACAACAGGGCCGAGAGGCAAACGTGAACCTTTTGCTGCCTTTGTCATTGTTGTCTGGATCTTTAAAGGGTAAAATTTCCCAAGCTTTTGTCAGTCCCAGACTTAAAAGGAATTGTACAGACAAGAGTAAGAAAACGACTTATTTAATTTAGATTTCATGCCCAAAATAAGTCAGTGTCAGCACAGGGGAGGTGTCCTCCATTTTGCTAACCAAGGAGGTTGTGAAACAGGACAATGGGAAGAATATCAGAGAAGGACCAGTCCATGGAGGGTCTTTCTAATAATGTATCCTCTGACTGGGAATTGGAGACGCCAATTAGTTCCTCTGCCTTTTCTACAAACCAGAGTGACATAAATCTCATGAGAATCTGTATGCTAAAGAACCCGGTAAACTTTTTTTTTAAATTCTTCTCTCATATATTATATCCTGACACAGTTTCCCCTCTTCTCCCAGTCCCCCCCCCATCTCTCTGCTCCCCCAGATCCACTCCTCTGTTTCCCTTCAGAATAGAGCAAACCTCCCAGGGATATCAGCCAAGCATGGCACAACAAGTTACAAGACTAGGTCACACCCTCTTATCAAGGCTGGATGAGGCAACCCAAAGGGTCCCAAAAGCAGGCAAAGGAGTCAGAGACACCCCCACTTACCTGGAGAATTCTTAAGCATTACAGACATACAAGAATAAACCATTAATAATTCTGAAGAGTAAGAACACCCTCACCCACCTACTCCCTGTGTGTGTGCGTGTGTGTACATGTATGTGTGTGTGTGTTCCAGTGTACTGAACCTAGTGCCTAGAACCTAGTCGGTAAGTATTCTACCATAAGTTACCCAGGCTGGCCTCAAACTTGTGATCTTTCTGCCTCATCTCCCAAGTAGCTGAGATTTGAGCATCACCATACCCAGCTATTTGGACACTTTTATGCCTTAACAGAGGGAGGTGTTAGGAACACAGCTCACTAGTAGAATGCTTCCCTAGTATGCATAAAAGCCAAGATTCAATGTCCAGCACCAAATAAAATCATGCATGGTGGCACACGCCTATAGTCCCAATGGCCAGAAAAATGAAGGCAGAAGGATCAAAAGTTTAAAGTCATCCTTTCATACATAATATTCTATCTCAAAATGACAAGAGGGAGAGAGAGAGAGAGAGAGAGAAAGAGAGAGAAGTGTATGATCACTGAATTAGACTGAATTAGAACTTATACAAAGGGAGCTTACGATGGTCTGTTGAAATGCCCATCCGAAATTAAAATATCATCAAAATAACTAGGGAAGGTTCTGGAAATCTCTAATAGTATATCATGAAGGACTCAAAATATTGTTCTGTTTAAAGCGCCTATATCACAGACATATAAATTAAGAGATTCCCCCACAGGTACCTAATAATTAGTGGTAATGTGTCAGCATTAAATCAAGGTTTTATGCACTGTGAAATAATAAGGGCTCATTCTAAATTATGTACAGCCACAAAACGCATTTGAATGAACTAGCCTAGGGCCAAAGAGCTTCAGAGCTCATCTCATGGAGAGACTCCTCACTTGCATGTGATGGTTTGGATTACAATTCTCCATGACATCAGGAAGTTCTTTGCATGGTGGCACATGCCTCTAGTCCTAGTACCCAGAAAGTGAACACAGGAGGATCAGAACATTAAAGCCATCTTTAGATATATGATGCTCTATCTCAAAATGACAACAAGAAAGAAAAAGGAAGAAAGGAAGAAAGGGAAGGAGGGAGGGATGAAGGGTAGGAGGGAAGGAAGGAGGTATGGAGGAAAGGAGGGAGGGACAAAGGGAGGGAGGAAGGAAGATGACGCAGCTCTTTCTAGCTTGGAGGTTAGTCATTGACCACTCTGAACAAGTATGTAAGTTTCCTATGATTCTCATTAACAGATGAAGGGCCCCTGGATCTCAAATGGCTTTCTGGAATAGAGTCTCCTCCCCAGCCTAACTTATTGAAATGTATATACTTTAAGCCATTCTGTTCTAACCACTATAATAATGAAGTCAGAGCAATAGAAGGGTCATTTTTAAAGTAGCCACTGTAGTTACGATCTCTTATCCTTGGTGTGAGGTATGATCTAGGGGACCTACAAGTGAGAATCAACCACATGGAACCTTCTGGGCATAGTGGCACACACCTTTAATCCCAGCACTCAGGAGGCAGAAGCAGGCAGATTTCTGTGAGTTCAAGGCAACCTAGTCTACATGATGAATTCCAGGCCACCAGGGTTCCATAACAAGATCTGTCTAAATAAAATAAAATAACCACATGGGACCCAAGACATACATTTGTTTGTCTGTCTGTCTGTTTGTTTATGGGGGCATGCCACAACACACATGTGGGGATGAGAGAACAACCTGTAAGACTACATTCTGTCCTTCCACCAAGTGAATCCTGGGGATCAAACCCAGGTTGTCAGGCTTGAGCCATAGCCTGGCCATGAGCCTTCATTTGTGACAAAAAGAACAGCGTCCTTCCTACACCGGTTTGAAGGTCATATGCATCCTGTCTATTCCAAACTGACAAGAAAGTACCAACAGGCCCAATTACCACTTCACAAGCAACCGAAGCTATAGCAGTCAGCTAGGTGCCCATAAAACGGATCCTTACTAACACATCACCAAAGGAAACCATGTCATTAAGATAATTCCATTTACTAACTGGGGTACCTGCGCAGGACAATTTTTGAGACCATTTCTAGAACAGGGACTGATTTTTAAACAAGTACAAGGCACTTTTGGTAAAATCAAAAAGGAATAAACAGTAGAAAAATAAGAATACACCTTCAACATGGAAAATGTTCGTCTTTTGTGGAAAAGACGACTACACTACCACACAAAGGCACATGCCTGGCCCTACTGACAACTACAAGTGTTTAAGACCTATTTTCCAGTATTATTATTGCACGGAACATGTGAGCACTCTTCCAAAAGAAGAGGAGTATTCAATAAATGAACTTCTGCGTTCTTACGAAAGCCTGAGTTTGAAGGAACTGGGACAAGCTGGCCCTCATTTGTTCAAGCTGAGAAACAACCTGAAGTAATCCTAACGACCACCACAGGGGAGAGTACACAAAAGAACTGCTTCTTACAAAGGAATGCTCACGTGTTCCGGGCTGGTGTAGATGCAACTGAAAATGAGGACAGCTGGCCTCACAAGGGACTGGACGTGGGCCAACCTTGCCCCAACCTACACACGGCCACAGAAGCATATGAGCAAACTGGAACTGACCCGAGAGATGGGGCAAGTGGAAAGGCTCCTGTCCTCGCCTAACCATCTCCTGGAGAGACAAAGGAGAAACACTAAGCAGTCAGTCCCCAGGCGGAGCAGACTCCTCCAACGGTCTTGGACTACATCACTCCACTCAGTTCTGGAGAGCAGGAAGCAGTCACTGGGGCAGCCAGTTAAAGCACTTCTTGAGGGTGTGACTGCTGAGCTGAGAGCCAAAGGGGGGGGGGCAGCAGCCAAGCACCAGGCTAGAGGAAGAACCGGGGCAACTGAGCCCAGATCTGCAAATGCTGCCCTAGCATGTGCACCGGAATAGTCCTAAATTCCCAGCCCTAGGGCTCAGAGGCAGTAGCACGCAGAGAGCAAGGCAGCCTAGTTAAAGATGAAGTCCAAGGCTTATCTGGGTAGCATGAGACCCTGGCTTGAAAAAACAACGGCAAAAGGTGCTGCTGGCTTCTCTAATGGAACAGGCCTCTTCCCAACGTTAGCCCTTGGCACATTCCGACACTCAGGAAGCAAGGGAGGAGGCCCGGCAACAAAGAAAGGAAGGAAAGAAAGGGGGAGGGTTGAAATATACACCAAGGGAGGGGGAAGTAAAGCCACTCCTAGTATCCCAAAATTATCCCCCTCGGTACAGAAGAAGCTATGTTCCACAAAGGCCAAGAGTTTTATCGCCCAGAGGAGGTGCCAGGAGTACTTACTTCCAGGCACATCTGACAAGCACTTCCGGTTTCTTCCTGCACACATTATTTTTATTTCTTAACGTAATGTATTTAATGCAGGTTATGATAGCAAGAGTGTGTGTGTCTGGTTGTGTGTACGATTGCTTGTTTGAGAGAGGTTTTTTAAATTTTATTTTATTAACTCTGTGTGTGTGTGTGTCCGAGTGTGATGTGAGTGTGGCAGGAGGAGGACAGAAGATGATATTAGACCTGCCAAAGCTGGTGTTACAGGCAGCTGTGAGCCACCTGATGTGAGCTGGGAACTGAAGTTCAGTCCTCTGCAAAAAACACTAAGCCGTCTCTCAGCCACTGGTTACTTTGTGAGAGGAGTTCTTTCTACGTAGTGTAGACAGGCCTCGAACTCTCCACAGCTCTGCTTCAGCCTCCTAAGTGCTGGTATTACAGGCATGTATCACCATACCTGGCTATAGCGTCATATTACTAAGAGTTGTGCAAACCCCAGGTTTTTCATGTAGCATAGTGACCAAGACTTAATTTATTGGCCGACAGACTCAGCATTACCTAGTACAAGTCCTAAAAAAAATCATTTATTATAAGTTAATATTGATTGACATTTTACAACTGGCCTAGACGCTTGTTTCTGTGACAAAATGCTGACCAAAAGCAATGTAGAGAGGAAAAGATTTATTTCAGATTATCCCTCTCAGGCCACACCCATCACCAAAGGAAGTCGGACATGAAGCTGGAAGCAGAAATTGGAGCCGGGACAATGAAGGAATACTCCTTATTGGTTTGCTCCTCATGTCTTGCTAAGCCTGCTTTCTATAACACCCATGACCACCTGCCCAGGGGTGGCACTGCCCAGAATGACTTTCCTTACCCATCATCAATCAGGAAAATGCCCAACACTTCCCACTTTCTCTTCTATGAGGTTTAGTATGGTTGGTCTTTGATTCATTTGAACTTGAGTTTTGTGCATGGTGACAGATATGAATCTATTTGCATTCATCTACTTATTTATATCCAGTTATGCCAGCACCATTTGTTGAATATGCTTTATTTTTTCATTTTATAATTTTAGCTTCTTTGTCAAAAAATAAGGTGTTTGCAGGTGTGTGGATTGATATCCAGGTCTTCGATTCTATTCCATTGGTCTTCCTGTCTGTTTTTATGCCAATATCAGGCTGTTTATACTACTGTAGCTCAAAACAACTCTGAGATTCCATCTTACACCTGTCAGAATGGCCAAGATCAAAAACACTAATGACATGTGGAGAAAGGGGAACACTCCTCCATTGCTGGTGGGAGTGTAAATTGTACAGTCGCTTTGGAAATCTGTATGGAAATTTCTCAGAAAATTAAGAAACAATCTACCTCAGGACCCAGCAATACCACTTTTAGGTATATACCCAAAGGAAGCTCAATCATACCACAAGGACATGTGCTCAACTATGTCTATAGCAGCATTATTTATAATAGCCAGAACCTGGAAACAACCTAGATGTTCCTCAACCAAAGAATAGATAAAGAAAATGTGGTACTTTTACACAACAGAGTACTACTAAGTAGTAAAAATAATAATAATAATGACATCTTGAAGTTTGCAGGCAAATGAATGGATCTAGAAAAAAACATATTGAGTGAGGTAACCCAGACCCAGAAAGACAAATATAGTATGTATTCAATGTAAATGGCTTTTAGACATAAAGCAAAGAAAAACCAGCCTACAATCCACAACCCTAGAGAACCTAGATAACAAAGAGGACCCTAAGAAAGACATGCCTGGATCTAAATAGGGAGGAGAAAAAGAGAAAATCTCCTGAGTAAATTGGGAGCATGGGGTTCATGGAAGAGGATAGAAGGGGAGAGGGAAGGAATGGAGGGGAGCAGAGAAAAATGCATAGCGCAAGAAAACATTAAAAAAAATTAAAAACTGAAAGGGCAGGACATAAGATGGTACACACACACTGGTGTCAACTGTTTTGGGTGTTATGCATGTTGTATGTCTTATGTGGTGTGTGTATGGCACATATGTGTGAATGTCAATGTATGTGTTCATGTATATGTATATGGAAGCAACAGCAGGACAGTAAGGTCTTCCTCTATCACTCTCTGCCATAATGCCTTGACCAGGAAGGGCCTCTCACTGAACAGAAAGATAACCATTTTGGCAAGGTTGCCTGGGCAATGAGTCCACAGGATCTGCCTATATCTGCCCCCCAATGTTGGGTTGTAGGCATGCACAACCATGCCCCCTTTTGTATGTGGGAACTAGATAGTCAAAAACAGATCTTTACGCCATCTTCCATACCCCCACACTGGGTACAACAAATACCCTTTACAACAAACTATAGATTTTTTTGAACAATGATGAAAAATAGAGTAAAATGCAGTTAAGGAAAATGACTTTTATTAAGGTAAGTTTTACCTACACTTGTTAGTGCTCAATAATGAATATATAAGCCATCTTTCCAAATGAATGCAATTCAAGAACAAAAGCCTTCAAGTGTGTGCTTTCTTGAACTCTATTTAGGATACATGCTCATATTCTTTTCATCATTTGGGATTTTTAGAATACAAATATCAAGGGAGGTTTTTTCTCATTTGCTTTAAAACTTGAGTATTTTAATACTGACCAAATAGAAAACTGTACTGCAGAGGTCATTCCTCTAGTCAAATACAAACACAGAACACCATCCATCCAAAAACTTTCTAGAAACTAGTCCCAAGCAGCTGCAGCAAAACATGCCTCAGCAATGAGCCATGGGCTCATCAATACCTCCTTCCCTTCTGTTCTGCTTTCCAACATATTAAATGCTACACTGGCAACTTACTCCTTACAGTTTTTAAAGGTGTTTCATTAAAGGCAATAAGTGATGGAGTTATAAAATGCAGCCTATGTTATGTTACTTGAGGAGCTGAAAACATGTGGAGTTCAAGATTCTCAAAGCACTGTGGGGAACCCATGACTCTGACATGTCTACTCCATATCATGCTGCTTCACTATGTAAAAGTGTAAGTGGCTCCCCATGACCTAGCCTGTATGACTCCTGGGGTTGGAAAGATAGTCCGTATGATGCTTGTTATGCAAGCAGGAGGACCTCAGTTGGTCCCTAGAACTCAAGTAAAAAGGCTGCCAGGATGGTATGTGCTGGAGGAGGAAGACAGGAGGGTACCTAGCTCTCACCGACCAACCAACCTAGCCTAATTGGTCAGCTCCAGGTTCTGTGAGAGACAGTCTCAAAGTAGACAAGAGTTCTGGAAGATGCCACCAAGGCTGTCCTCTAGCTTCCATCACACACATATATAGCAAACCTTTTGTTGCTGTTGCTGTTGTTTTGAGACAAGGTTTCTCTGTGCAGCTTTGGAGCCTGTCCTGGAACTCACTCTGTAGACCAGGCTGACCTTGAACTCACAGAGATCTGCCTGCCTCTGCCTCCCAAGTGCTGGGATTAAAGGTGTGCACTACCAGCACCTGGCTAAAACAAACCACTTTTGAAAATGACTTCTGAAATAATTAAACCCTATATCAAGAGATATAAAAAAGTAATAAGAAAAGCTACCACGTGTTTTTAAATACTCTTCAATGCAAGTCAGATTTCCTAAACTCTATTTTGAACATGGCAGTTATGTAGACTCCATTGCTATTTATTTGTCTATTGTCATTGTCATTGTCTCTTAAACTAACTCCCACACCAGGTAAAAACAAAGGACAAAGACTCAGATCATTGGCATTGCCATTGGACACTGTAGAATGGTTCATTTGGGGACATTAATTTCAGCTCTACAACAGGAGGATAAAGTCACCAGCTAATGCCTGCATTATTAAGAAAATTAACATTAATGAGCGAAAGAGACAATGTGGCAATCTCAGGCACAAAATTATGAAGTTTCCCAGCCAAACTATTCTAACAATAAAATGTTACATATTTGTGGTTAATACATGCCGTCTGCTTGGGACAAAGGAGAATAAAGAATGTGGGTGGTGGGGTTAATAGCTGGACAATAAGTACAGTGAATTCACTATATCATCCCCTCCACTTTTGTATCAATAGTGAGCAGGCCTGGAGGCACACACACACACGCACATGCACACACATACCTGTACACATGCATGTGGAAACCAGAGGAGGATGTCAGGTGTCCTTTTCCACCACCCTCCACCTTTTATTTTGAAGCGAACCTGTTGTTCACCATTTCAATTAATCCAACCAACCATCTAGCACCCAGGATCCACCTATCTCCACCCCTCAACAATGGAGTTATAGGTACACATGGCCATGAACAGCTCTTATGTGGTTATTGAGGATTTGAACTCAGGTCTCCTTGCTTGTATAGCAAGCACTCTTTCCCACTATGCCATCTCCTTAGCCCTAAACAGACTTTTTTTCAACTGTATCTTCAGAATGAATTTAATTCTGGAACAAGAAACATGTACACAGAGAAAACCATAAACCATCAAGATTATCATCTTTCATCATCATTATTAAAGGAGCATTTACTTCTAAAGTATCTACTGTCAAACTATGAACAAGGACATTTAAGAATTTCAAGTTTACTTAAACAGACTTCAGGTTTTATGAAGAGTAATGCCATACAATCTGTACATACCAGGAGTATCATAGGTCTTTTCCAAGTTGTCAATCCAATGATTCCAGAGAGTATCACCTGTGAGGATAAATACATCATCAGCCGAGAAAATGCTAGTTAAACATCTCCCGCTCTTGCTGCTTATATAAACCATGGCAAAACCACTCTGGACTGTCTTACAGACTTACAAAGTATGTTTATTGGCTGTGGTGGTTTGAAAAGAATAGCCCCTAAAGGGAATGGCACTATTAGGAGGTGTGGCTTTCTTGGAGTAGGGTTGACCTTATTGGAAAAAGTATTACTGTAGAGGAAGGCTTTGAGGTCTTATATGCTCAAGCCATGCCCAGTGTCTCAGACCACTTCCTGTTGCCTACAGTCAAGATGTAAGAAAGAACTCTCAGCTCCTTCTCTAGTACCATGTCTGTCTACATCCTGCCTTGCTTCCTGACATGATGATAATGAACTAAATCTCTGAACTGTAAGCCACCGCAATTAAATGTCTTCCTTTATAAGAGTTGCCATGGTCATGGTGTCTCTTTACACCGTAGAAACCTGAACAAAGACACTGGCTGTGTGTGCTTTCCATTTGTGTTAGTAAAAACATCAGTATCTCTGACCAAGTGTTCCATACACTCAGTCTGCTGTCAGTCAGTCTGTGACATACACAAGTATCTGCACAGGACAGGTAAACTCCAAAACAGCAGACAAAACCCTTGACGGTATCTGCTATCCCAAGTTTAAAGCCTGGGTTCCACACTCCCCTGATCCTCCACTATACTTCCCTTCCAGGTACCCCTGCCCTTCTTTGGCCATCCAGGCTAGACCATGGACTTGGTGCTGTGCCCTCTTTCCTGGAGTACCCATTCCTCTTGATGACCTTCCTAGCTGCCCGAGAACTCATAGCCATCCTACAAGCCCCTACTGCCATCTCCTCTGAGAAGCCTTCAGGAACCTCATCACTCCATACGTCTGCTTTGTGCATGCCAACTTCTTTATTCTCTTAAAAAAAAATTCCGATTATGGCAATTAAGAGAACCTGCTGCTCTTGCCAGGACTGGAGTTCAGTTCCCTGCACCTGAGTCAGGCAATGTGGCGCCCACACGCACAAACACAGACAGGCACGCAAAGACACATACACGCCTTTTTCTTCTTCTGAGAAAAGTCTGGTCATCATTTGAGAGGTGCATCTCTGCTCCTGTCCTGGCCTTAAATCCTTGGCTCCTATGGCAGAGCTGGTCACATGATTATCAACAAGTAACTGTCCCGGAACATTTACTCCACAAAGAGGAACTATGGAGAGAAAGCTCTTGTGTTGCACAACAGTGCTTCAATTAAAAACAACACACTAAAATTCTTGGAAAAGAAGAACCAGAATGTTGCCAAAACACAGACTGGAAACCACTCCAGCCTTTGGATGGCACGGTTCACTAAACCATCGGGAAGAAGAATCAAAGTAATCCTTCACTCAGGACACCCTGAGGCTTTTGAGTATACTTGCCCTGTTTAACAGGGTGTGTCCACCAAGTGCAGCAAAGAGGAGATTCCTTCATGGAGCAACTCCCTTGTCCCAATCCCTCCCATGCACACATCCACAATTGTTGTTTATTAACCACACATCACGCAAGGGTGTTCGGAGCAGACACACAGGTTCACCAGCAATTCCCCATCTCAAGACTGAAGCAGCCCAGAGCACACACCAGCACAGAACAAAATGTACTCACATAACCATGACCCAGAATCCCATATGTACAGGCTGCTGATGGTTTCTTTCTAGCCCAATCTATCCTGGAAGCCCCATTAATTTCAATAGGACTCCACTTGCCTTCATTCCTAATGTGTGGGCTGTGTTGACTCTACACTGGAACAGGGACTCTTGAGACCCAGGGCTTCGGTGGCCTGCTCATATTCAAAAGAGTCAGCCACGTGACCTTGGCTAAGTCTCTTCATTGTCTCTGCCCTCACTCTGGTCTCCCGTGAGATGTTAAGTGAAAGAAATCAACTCTGGGTCTCTTCCAACTCAAAGAATGAACACTGAGCTGGGTGTAATGGTGCACACATATAATACTCAGGATGCTGAGGCAGAAGGATCACTCAAAGTCAGCCTGTTCTCAAACAACCAAGAAAATAAATAAACCACAAAAGACTGATCCCATCATGATGACAGATTCCTCAGAAAACCTGATACCCTGTGAGTCTATGAGCACACACTCATGTGCCTGTGAACACATGTTGCTGTGTGTGCATGTGCATGAGTCTGCCATGTGGGGCCATTTATTCATGCGTGTCCACATACAAACATACAAACATCTGCATGGATGTCCTTGTCTGTGTGTCTCCATCTCCTCACCCTGCTTGGACTGGACTTGGCTGAGGAAACGCAAACTGGATTTATGTGAAAACATGACTGAATACTTCCCTGCCCTTGAGGAAATCACAAACTACCCACTTCAGTAAAAGAAAATAACTATGATTTGAGTTATTCGTTGATGTTTGTTATTTGTGTCACAGTCTCGCAATACCCTGTGGTCCAGCTTTCAGGAACATTCTCTTTTTTCCATTAAAGCAGTATTATTAAGATGAAATGTCCAGCCTAGGACAAAAGCCTATAAAACAGTGATGTGTCAGAGCTCCACTTTCCATTGCTGTAACAGCCTCAGGGTCCCAACTCCTCCACGCTCACAAGTTAGTACATTAGATGCATTTTATATAAGTACACATCTCTCTCTAAATTCTTATTGCTATATGCCAGTGGCATGTGTGTGTATGCACATATGCACAAGGGTTAATTGTCGCAAAATCGTCAGGACAGAATTGCTTTTTTTGTTTGTTTGATTTTCAAGACAGAGTTTCTTCATTGTGTAGCCCTGGCTGTCTGGAACTCATTCTCTAGACCAGGCTGGCTTCAAACTCAAATAGATCCACCTGTCTTTGCCTCCTGAGTGCTGGGGTTAAAGGCATGCGTCACCGCCTCTTGGTTTAGATTTGCTTTTTCTGATCTCAGTAATCACTTCATTAGAATCTTGTCAGGTCCTCTGAAATAGCTTCACGACTGTACAGCCTTCCATCGTGTGGGAGTGTCTAATGGAGTGAATCATTTCCATATTTGTGGCCATTAACTCTAGTCCCAGCTTTTTATTCTTGTAAACAATACAGCATAGACATTCATATGTTTTGGGAGTATATCTTTAAAGACACATGCTTTTATTCCTGTTGGACAAAGTCTCAAGAAAGGGGTGGCTAAGTAGCATGTTATTTATATTTCTTAATTCTAATAGAGCCTCATGGATGCCTTTTCAAATGAAGGTCTTCTTCTGAGACAGAAAGAACCACGTTGCCTTTCTGATTTGGGGAGTGGTATTTTGTCTACATCGTAGCAACTGCAGAAAATGTAATCGAAAAATATGAATACAACATGCTATGTAAAGAATATCAATAACCTCACAATATATTTGGCAAAGATATTAAGACTTGTTGGTGAGAAAAAGTAAAGCTTATAGGGCATTACTGACCAAATAAATCAAGACATAACCAAGGTTGTGGATTAGAAGGCATCGTTGCCACTTGACTTCTGAAATGGATTCCGAGCACAGCCTGTAAGCTTGTGTGAACCACAGTTCTTACCAGGTGCTGGAAAGTAAGTTCAGTCGGCTGGCAGAGCTGATTTACATCCCCAGTACTTTAGAAGGCTTGGACCTGCATATCACAAGTTCAAGGCCCACCTGGGCGACAGAGTAGCTTTGAGGCCAGCCAGCTGGGCCAGACAGGGAAATACTAGTTCAAAATAAATAGGAAAAAGAAGGCTGGGGATACATTGAGGGGCTCAATCCCCACTACTAAGGGGCAGAAATAAAACTACACCCTAGTTCCAGGTGGTATTTGCATCCGCAAGCCCCAGTCCTAAACCGGCAACAAACCCATGACCTGTTAACTTTCACCCAGTGGCCCTGTTCTTTGCAACCCTGGTGAATCCCAAGGCATTTGAGTGAGTGGGGAGGGCTGAAAGGCCAACAGAGGGAGGAGGAACAGAGAGTGAGAAGCCTCTGAAATTGGTGACAGGAACTGAGGCTCTGCTCTAAGACTGAATCCCTTAAAAACTCAAGACTCAAGGAACGGGATGCTTGGATGCTTGCGTGGATTGCTTGGATGCTTGCGTGGGATACCTGTGCTTTGTGTCACCCAAGCAGGGTATTGTGGAAGGCCAGAAGAGAGAAGCAGAGCACTCTAGGCTCTGCCTCCTCTGTGGCAGCAGAATCTGGGCTCTGTCGGGAGGGAGTCCAGAAGGCCTTTAGGAATGACCTTTCATGGCTTCTACTATACCCAAGCAGGGTGTTGTGGAAGGCCAGAAGAGAGAGGCAGAGCACTCTAGGCTCCGCCTCCTCTGTGGCAGCAGAAGCTGGGCTCTGTCGGAGGGAGTCCAGAAGGCCTTTAGGAATGACCTTTCATGGCTTCTACTATACCACAAATCTACTGCTGACTGAACTGTCTAGGTCGTAAGGGCCTGTGCCTGGGAAACCTCACTCAAATGTCGTGAGCAGCTTCTAGAAGGCACTTGGTGATGGCAAGAGTCAATGAACGAATGAATGGAGACCAAACTAGGAGATGAGCTTGCTTAAGGATCACTACCTAAGTCTGAAGACATCTCCACCCTGTGCATCCTGAAAGGACAACGCCAACAGCATTCTTCCACCCAGCACAAGATGCAACGTGCCCTGAACGTGCAGGTAAGAACCTACTGTTAACGCCAAACCATCTCCAGATAAGAATAATCAGAGCCATTATCGTTTCTGTTTTGTTCCTTGTAAATCGTTCCTTGTGGCTCATGGGAGCAAAACAGATCTTTCCTTTTCCTGAAAATGCAAAGGGAGCATCTGAGGCCCAGCAGCTCAGAGTCAGTGTGACCCACGTGTGCACCTAATACCCTTAATTTTCCAGCTTAGAAACCAATCATTAAAATCAAAGGCTTATACCTCTACTGCCCTATTTTCCCTGGCTAATCCACAAACATGCCTCAGGGCAAAAATGCTCTGGCTCATTTGTCAAAACCTGCTGGACCTAAACAAGGATGTTTAAAAAGCCATGCGGCAAATGCCCTGTGTTTATCTTCTAAATAGGCAGAAAATAATTTATCTAACTCCTCAACAACCTATCTTTCCCTGGAACTGAAAAAGTGGGTGGGGAGGAAAGGGGTCCTTCCCTTTTTACAGCATTTGGAAATCTGAATAAGTGAACAGAACCCCCACAATAGGTACCATAGATGGCCTATTCACTTTACTTTGGTTATATATTTATTGCCTTGGTGCTGGAAAAATATGGAGTATTTTTCAATATAGTATCCAGTATATGCCAGGCGTGGGAGCCAAGCCTTTTCCCACATGTTCTCTGATACACAGAATCAGTCCAGAGGCAAGAGCACCTTGCTCATTTTCCAAATGAGCAACTCAAGGCAAGAACGTGTGAGATTCTGCTGTTCTGTAAAACAAAGAACTGAAGAAAGTCAATAAATTTCACTCCAAAAACTATCTTCAAAATGTCCTTTAAATAATTGGTTTACATGATAGGATATGTGTGTGTATGTGTGTGTGTGTATGTGTGTGGTTTATATGAGAGGAAATATATATACGCACACATTGTTTAACTGGTAGAGAAGAATCTAATGAATGTTACAGAAAATATATTTTTACTATTGTTTAACTGGCAGTAACTTCAGGGCTTTTTGTCAGTTTCTTTCCTTGTCATTCATTTTTTTTGGGCTTAGTCATAACGATTTTTTAAATAGGTTTTCCTCAATGATTCTTTATATGAAATTGGAATCTTGCCATGGCATCATGGAGTCAAGAGGGGACAGGGAGAGCTCAAGTTACTGACAGAGCAGAGGGAAGGGAATGTATGCAGACTGTGTGGAAAATGGGCTCCCTGGGGGGAGCTGCACAGGGCCAAATCCATGCCCCTCCTCTCAAAGTGCCCCCAGGGATCATACACAGTTGCAAGGCATCAACACTGGGGATGGACAAACCACTGCAACCCTCTCTGCTCTTTAACATAGCTCCGTGTGATGGATGCCATCTCCCACAGTCCCAATGGGCTCAAAACAATGTTAACTAAACACACGCCCAAACTGAGAGCCAGGAAAACACAACCTGAATTCACACAGACGTCAAGACCCCCCCCCAGCCACTCACCAACTATAGGCTGTGTTTCAAGAAGGGCAGGCTAATCTCTTGGCACTACAAGCTTTGGACATAATCGTCATTAACCAAGGCTGCCAAGGGGGAAATGGTCATAGAATGTTCAAATAAAAGAGATCTGAATGCATTTTTTTTTCTTCTGAGACAGGGTTCAGTATGGCAAAGGTGAGCCTCGAGCCGCCTGAGCCAAGGATGAACCGGAAATCACAATCCGCCAGCTTCCCCCTCACGAGTGGCTTGAATGACATGACTGACCCATGTGCCTCCACCACTCCTGTTCCGGCGGTGCTGGGGACTGAACCCCAGGTCTCTGGTGTGCTGAGCTGGTGCTCTACCTGCTCAGCTACATCTACAGCAGTCAAATTAAAAGATTACATTAGGAGCCACTGAGATGGCTCAGCAGGTAAAGGCCCTTGCCAATCAGTCTGACAAACTGAATTTGATTCCTGAGACCCAGAGAGAAGGAGAGAACTAATTCCTACAAGTTGTTCTCTGACATATATACTCTCTCTCTCTCTCCCCCTTCTCTAAAGAATGTAATTTAAAAAAAAATAAAGAAGCCAGGCAGTGGTGGCGCACGCCTTTAATCCCAGCACTCGGGAGGCAGAGGCAGGCAGATCTCTGTGAGTTCGAGACCAGCCTGGTCTACAAGAGCTAGTTCCAGCGCAGGCTCCAAAGCCACAGAGAAACCCTGTCTATAAAATAAATAAATATTATATTATCCCTTCACATTGCTGAAATATTAATTCAAGAGTGTTGAGAAGGTTGCTTATAGGACTTAAGTTAGTAAATGTATTTTCAAACAGCTGAAACAGTTCCTCAGAGTTCAGAAAAGTGGGGGGAACCTCAGTTCTGAGTGAAACACCTACCACAGGCGAGCATGGAGGACCAGCCTTGAAACGTGCTGTTTTCATGTAACTCTACTGCTGCATCAAATGAATACAAACCGGATATCTTTACATAAACCAAACTAAGATTGGCCAGTTCTGGTGATGAGGCAAACTGTAAAGTGCTCGCGGTCATTCACAGTTTGAGACGAAGAGGTTCTTCTCCAGCGCTCACACATGGATTTTGGTTAGCATCAGACTTAGCCACTTCCTCTTAAAGACCAGGTCAGATACAAATCAAAACTGGACCAGGGATGTGGCTCAGGGGTAGAGCTCTTGCCTCTAGCCCTGAGTTTAATCCCCAGATCTACAGAAAAGAAGGGAGAAGGGGAAGGGAAAAGGGAGAAGGCAAGGGAGACACTGAGTGAACGTAATGACAGTATGCCCGCACAATGACATATCACATCACAGTTAACGGCAACGAGTCATTGCTAAATTGGATGAGCCTCAAAAATACCCTAATAAAAAGAAGTTATTTGGGGCTGGAGCGATGGCTTTAGAGGTTAAGAGTATTGCCTGCTCTTCCCAAGGTCCTGAGTTCAATTCCCAGCAACCACATGGTGGCTCACAACCATCTGTAATGGGGTCTGGTGCTCTCTTCTGGCCTGCAGGCATACACACAGACAGAATATTGTATACATAATAAATAAATAAATAAATATTTAAAAAAGAAGTTATTCATCCACAAAAGATCATATATTATATGATATGTATGTATATATAAATACATGAGAATATGTGTGAATATATGAGTATATATGAATATATGGATATAGATGTAGATATAAAATGTTCAGGATAGAAATAATCTACAGTGACAGAAAATAGGAAAATGAATACTACCTGGATATAGGGATGGGGAGGGGGAGAGAAAGAAGGTCAGATGGTTTTGAGAATTTCCTAAAGCACATCTTGGTGATGACTTTGCAACAGTGAACTTGCTGGAAACTCCCAGACAGTTCTCTTTACGTGTGGGCTACAGCTCAGTAAAGCTGGCTTATTTTGTTTTGTTTCCATTTTTCCAGTCCTCAAGTCACAATTTTTCATCATTTTCCATAGAAACCTTTGTTCAGCCCTCTGAGTTTGTTGTAACGCATCAGAGAATCTGTACTGGAGTGTTTCGTGGCTGAAGGCACTCATCTGTAATCTGCCTGAAAATAACCAGTGTGTTAAGAGGAGGGAGTATCAGATACTCAGCTAGCTCCTGTGCCTGGTGATGGATCAACACACAGGGACATTACAGTCTCCTTTAAATGTCTTAAAACTTTAATTTTTTCTTTCATAATGAAATGTTAAAAGTAGAAAGGGGATCCTAGGACTTACTGGTCACTTCTTATGAACTCCATGTGTCTCTAAAAATACAAACACTGAAATATTTACACATAAAATTACAATGATGTAATATTGAGATTTTCAAACAATAAGGGAATTTTAATCTGCTAAATGGAATGAGAGTAAAAAGAGCCTAATTCCTGCCTGACATTTCCTCGCTCTGGCATCTATCAGGACACACAGGACCCGTGGCAAAGCCTGGAAGGAGGACAGATGAGACCACTGGTCTTGTGGCTGTGGGGTAGCTGAAGTTTTCTTATACAGTGTCTGCCTAAGTCTAACTTTTCTCCTAATACAGGATCTTTTTTTGAAGAGTTCTCTAACATACATGAGTTTAAAACATGATACAAGTGTGGTATTTTTCTCTCTGCAACCCCAAGAGATTCATGGAATCTAACAACATCTGTTTAAACCCTATTTACTTATTCTGAAGATACAGATAATATTCATTGGTTCTGTTGCCACTTTGCAAATTCTGAAGTCGACCTTAGGAACAGGTCACACACACACAAAGAAAGAATAAATGACAGTTACAGGTCTGGATACTGACCTAAGGGCACAGGTCACTATGACATACAAAAGAGAACCTCTCAGGTCCAAATCCTAGACTCCTTCTTGGGTCTGATTTGCTTGTGGCTGAGAACAAGCCCGGCCAGTGAACTCAAGGTACGCCCTGTGAGTTCTGTTTTGTGAGCTTTGCTTTCCATTGCATCAAATCCCACTGTGGCTCTATTGACATCCAAGTGCATTTACTTACTCATGAAATAATTCACAATTGCAACATGACTTCAGATTTTCATTTTAGAAAAAAAAGTCCATGGTGTGTGTGTGTGTGTGTGTGTGTGTGTGTGTGTGTGTGTGTGGTGTATGTACTTGTAAGTGTGTTTGCATGTGTGTGGTGGCAGAGAATGATACTAGGTACACTCTCCACTGTATTTCATTTGTCTCATCAGTTTGGCTAGACTGACTAACCAATGACTGACAGGGACCCACCTGTATCCACTGTCTCCCAACCCCACCCCAGGCACTGGGGCTACAGACTCTCCTCTCTCCACACCCAGCTTTTAGGTGGGTCCCCAGGATTCAAACTCAGGTCCCCATGTTTATACAGCTTTACTGACTGAACCATCTCCATAGCACCCCCCACAAATCTTTTTACTAAACTAGCTATTTTGAGAGAACAATGGATTATGATTTTTCAAAGAGTAAATCCAAAAAGTATGTCCAAGATTCTGGTTCAGTGAACTTAGAGGAAAGAAATGTAGACATCATTTGGATGGCTAGCCTGGCAAGGGGAATTATCATTTCTGTTCCTATTCTATTTAGAGTATCTACATTTCAAATTTTTCCAGAGCACTCGCAGACAGTAGCAGAGTCCAGGGACAGGACTACAGGGTGGAATTCTGCCAATCTAATACATAAGTTGTGAACTTCACTCACGATAGCATGAAGGACTGGAGTCCCAACAGAACCATTTAGCAAAGGTATTTAAAAGATTGCCAGGCAGTGCTTGTGCACACCTTGAATCCCAGTGCTTCAGAGGCAGGCAGATCTCTGTGAGTTCAAGGCCAGCCTGGTCTAATGAGTGAGTTAGTTAAAAGACAGCCAGGATGCAGAGAGAAACCCTGTCTCCAAAAAAAAAAGTAAATTGACACTGGATGGGTGATACAAAACTCCAAGTTAAGCCAGAGAAACAGAAACCTTATGTCCTTAATGTTCTTATTCAGACAATTACTCTAGGTTCAGTAAGTTCTCCCACGTTTTTTTAAAGCTTGACTCTGGCTCCGCTTTGACCAGCGGAGCACAAAATGTACGCTCAGGGCAGATGGTAGAAAAAGCTATAGACATTGCCAGGCTCTCCGAGTGCCCTAGTTCATGGAAGGGTCATTTTCTTTACTCGGCCTCCACAAGCATTGCACAAAGACCTGTTCCCAAATACCTCGGCCCCTGGCGAACCGCAAGGGGCTGGATGCCTTGGAAGTTGTGACACAGGCGGGATGAGTAGCCATCCTGTCTACAGATGCTTGCTCACTGGCAGCCACTTTTCTCAGAGGCCAGGCTTCCTTCGCTGTGCCCATTGGTCAAGGAGGCAGGAGCAGGTGTCAGGGCAGGTCAGACATCCCGGCTGGCTGCCCCACACTTCTGGAGTTCGGGTGAGTGCATCCATAATGACAGGTTCTGTTTCTCGAGCACCCACTTCTGCAGAGCCTTGGTGGCTCCAGGAACCCACCCAGGGTTTGAGTCCTCTTCTAATGACCAGGTACAAAGCCACCAATCACACACAACCTCTTATTACCTCTGAGCTCCCTGGGGTGCAGTCACCTAACACCATTTATCTCTCATTTATCTGTGTCTTAATGAAGAATAAAAACAAGTCAATCGCCTCCCCTTCTTCAGTCTGTCACTCTGCCCACTCCAGAAGTACTCCACCAAGTAGGGGTTTGTTGGTGTATCGGTGAGGCAAAAAGTTTTATTTTTCTCCCATCCTCATGTCAATCTCTCAAAGAGCTCAATAATGTGCTTAATGTTAAATTTACTGGAAACAAAATCTTTAGCGTGCAAGAAACAGACTCTGCCCAGGTGCAATCCAATTCTCCCTTGAACTTGACTGTCTCCCAACACTTTTCCACCACTCATTGTCGCCAAACACTTCAGGTGGCTTGAGGATCTGCGCTCCCCAACTGAGGTCAAACAAAAACAGTGGAAGAGAGCCTCTGCAACCCACTGCCCCGAGGGTGGGCCCCTTAAAGAGGCGCGCTATACTCACCGAGGAGCCGGCCCAGAACGGGCAAGAGTTCTTCACCTGCGGCGAACTGCTCAGCGACAGCGCCCCGAAGCTGAGCGCCACCATGCAGCAGCCGAGGATCAGCTGCAGCAGCCCGAGCGACAGGAGCGGGCGTGCGGGTAGCAGCGCGGAGCCGGGCGCGGCGGGACGGCGAGACGCGAGCGCGGGTGGCGGGGCCAGCACAGCAGCGGGGGCGCAGCGGGGACGGGCTGGAGGCTGCAGAGCGCCCCGGGGCCAGCGTGGCCGCAGCGGGGGCAATGGTGGCTCCTGGGAGGCGGTGGTCGCGGCGCCAGGACCTCCGGCCTGAGGTCCGCCCGACAGCCCCGCCACCGGGCAGCAGGAACCCGGGAGCACCACGGGCAGAGACATGGGCGCGCGACGGGCGGGTGGCGCAGCGGAGCGGAGGGTGCGGCGCACCAGGCACCCGCGCCGGCGTCGCGCAGGACGGACTGCGCACGGCCCAACCACTTGCTGCCGCCGCCCGCGCCGGCCGCGCCCACCTGCCCCGCGGGGCCCGCCCCCCGCCGTCCCCTCTCGGTCACCCACGGTGACAAGTGCGCCGCCGCCTTGGGGTCACCCGGGAAAGGCGTCAGGGAACAGCGGGGCCCCGCAGATAGCGGCCCACCGTTCAGTGTCTGTCCCCAACAACAGTGTCGAGGGAAGTGTCGTAGACCCGGGTCCCTTTGAGGGCTGTCCTGAAAGTGGGACCCTGGCGACTTTTAAATGGGAAGGAAGTTCCCGTGTGATTCTCCTCCTCCCCTCCCCCTGCTGGGAGGAGGGGCTGCTGGCAACCCGACGGAAAAAGGTCCAAACCTGGGAAGATGATGATTCCCTGGACGTTACTGCCTGGGAGCACGACCTGCGTCTATGGCCTCTACGGGAGAATTCCCGGCGCTGACGCTGCAGCCTTTGCCAGGAGAGGACACAGTGCTTTCCCAGCACCAGAGTAGGAACAAGAGTGGCAAGACCAAGTTACTTTGGGAGTCACTACCCAGCACTCATAATGAAAGAGCCCAGGGCAGCCCTGTTGGCAAGAGTCACTCGCTCCATCCTTCTAGCTTTGACCCGGAGCTAATTGACATCACCTGATAGAACACAGAATCCCAACCTTCCCAGGAAATAGTCTAATGAAATCATTATCTACTTTGGTAATTTATGATACGTCTATCGAGCTTTACAGAAAAAGCAATTATTCGCCCTTGCACAATAGTTTCCCCTAATAGAATGTCTAGACGTCTAATGTATCTTAGGTGAGCGGCTGATAATGGACTTCTCTGCCAGGTACCAGCCACAGCAGTGTCAGTTTGCAGGCACTTCTAGCATTTGAAAGCGTGTCTTTTTGGAAAGGTGAGGGAATCTAATTCTCTGCTGTTCAGTAAAACGAGAGAAATGCAGGTTTGTGCGCTCTGATTGTAAAGGCTGTATTTATATCGTCATTGCCTCACACCTTGTGATATATTACCAGTGTGCATATGTTTACTTACACACTCTTTAGGCCATTAAGCCACCTGTGATTAATAGGGCCTGGGACTTCCTTTCAGACTGCTCCCAGGAATAAATTTCAGGGTTTGGAAGGGAAAGTCAATGTCTTTTTAAATAAACGCTGGAAGTCTGATGTTTTGCATAATTAAAAAAACAAAAAAAAAAGGCCTACAATAGACACTCTTAAATTGCAGGTGAAGATGAGTTAAGTTTCCTCGGTGCTGTGGTTCTAACTTTTATTTTAAGCACAAGCTTAAAAGTATTTAATTTTTAAGGGTGGCTGACACGCTGCAATACATCCTCTCCGCTAAACCAATCTACTCTATTGGCCAGCGCCTGACACCCGAACCACGCTATTAAAAATGCATTTCCTTGTGTCTAAGAATGTTGGTGTTAGAAGTCAGGGTACCTCCTTTCCTTGGGGATACTATGACTAGGACAGGGTTGGGGGAGGTGCTGGTGACAATCCATTCCTTAGTGCCAGTGCTGATTACACAGCAAGGATCACTGTGAAAATCCGTACAGTCATGCTTAGGCTCTATCTGCTTCTCCTTGTTTTACACTGAAGACTCTACCTAAGGACTTCAAATGCCTGACGTTTCTAGGTATTTCCTCTCTTTAGAAACACGCAGAAGCAGAGAGAAGTGAAATTCATAAGTGGTTTTGCTCTACCCATTAGAAGGTCATAGAACCTTCCTGAAAACTCCTACCTCAGGGAGCTTTGTAGTTCTGTTTCTCTCCCCCACCCCCACTCCCTCTGTTATTGTCAGCAACATTTATGGCTGTGAGCTTCTTTTTCTACAAATCTAGGTAAAATTGTCCCAGCCTTTAGAGTGACAGCAATTAACGCCCTCCCTCCGGTATTTGTGCTTGAGATTCCTGTAACCAGATCGCGATACTTCAAACACTTCACACACCTGCTTACGGTAAGTATTCGGTCATCCTTGACTGAGCGGTATGAAACAGATCTCTTCCAACAATGATTCAAAGCCACTGGGTCCAGTTTGGTGTGGAAGACAATAGTAAAATAGGCAGGGGCTGGAACTTGAGTGACTGGTGAGGGTGGGGTGGAGGGTGATAACTGAACCCTCTTACAGGGTGGGGAGTTCCTCAAAAACTGACACAGAGTTAACCCAAATCTACATCAAATATGTACATAAACAGTTTCATAATTCACAAATTTATAATTTCCATCTGAAGATGGAAACAGCCCAAGAGTAAGTCAACTGGAGGAACGTAGAACTAAAACCTGGGGTACCCACCCAGTATGATGAAGTACTCACACATGCTACAATGTGGGTGGAACCTGGAGACATGCTAAGTGAAAGACCAGTCACAGAAGGCACAGACTATACAATTCCATTTCAATAAAGCATCATCAGCCAATAAATCCATAGACAGGAAGCCTCTTTGTGGTTGTTGAGTGCTGGAGAAATGGAGATATAGTGGGCATAGGTAAGAGCTAATGAATATGGGGGCTGGTGTTTGTTTTCCCAAGGTGATAAAAGTATTCTACAGTTGACTGTGGTGACTACTGTACAATCCTCTGAATACATGAAAAAACACTGAATTATACCCTTTGTTTAAATGAACAAATTGTACAATATGTGAATTATAACTAAGTAAAGTTGTTACAAAAATAATAAAATTAGGAAGACTATTTGGAAAACTTGACCCAGATGCCTTAGTCATGTAGGTAAAAGTTCAAATAAACAATAGTCGCACTGCATTGTTTCATAAAACCTCGAGATCAAAGTCATTTCCAAGAAGGGTCAGCTAATTCCTGCCCACTTTCCCCTGCCTGTCACTCAAGGTCCACTCCAGTCTTAAAGCCTTCTCCACTGAGGAACCCTGCTCTCTGGACACTGTTCAACTCACACTCTGGTTCCTTCCACACTCCTCAGCAGACCCACCGAGCAAAGCTAATGAAAGGACATTCTTCCTGTCACCGTGGGAGCTGCCGAAGAAACTCCTCAAAGCACGCTCCCTGGCAGCCTGCCTCTAGCTGTTACAGTTCACAAAAGGACGAGGCCTGCTCTGAGCTAAGAGACCCATGGAGCTCTATAGCAACTTCTCAAAGTGGGTTCCACAGACTCCTGAACCATGAGGGAGAAATGCAGGGTCCCAGACTTCTCTAAGTCAAGTGGATCCAGAGTCTCTACTGGATGGCTAGGGTCCTGTATTTTAAATTAAGAGAACGATTGGTATCTGAAAGTATTCAGACTCCAGAACTTTTATGTCTATCGTATCACACGGTAGAAGTCTAGGAACAACCGTTTTGTTAGAAGGCAAAAGTAGAGCATTTGGTTTAAAAGCAAGCTTGCATGGACAGGTGTTGTGGTAAGGCCTTTTTGGTTCCCAGCCGAGTACCGGCACCCGCGTGCAAACGGCACCCACCGCCCCTCAGTGATCTTACACCAGTCAAGGCTTCTCCAGCCTTAGTTACTGGATAGCACCATCACCTGCAGGTCCTTAATCCTTCAGTCCTTTATCACCACTGGACTGGCTATAAGAGAAGAGGGATAAGAAAGGCAGGCACACTGAGATGGCTGGATCCAAAATATCCGGGAAACCTCAAACTCCTCTTCTACATTGGGGTCTTTAAGCCTCGCCCTTGCAGTTTCTCTAGGGGGCGCTGTGATGTATGAGAGGATGTCAGGAAATGGCTGAGGGGGACATTCAGAGACCACTACACAACACAGGGGGCTGAGTAGGTTTTGTCATTGTTGTTGTTAAGAGAACGGAATGAATGTGGATTAATGAAGGAATGAAGCTCTCTCATGCAAATGAGACACCATGTCTTTCTGAAATGATAGTAGAAAGTGGTAGTGACTAGCCAATAGCTTGGTGCCAACACAAATTCCTATGTTAAACAGGAAAGCTTCAGCCCTGTTTTTGTCATTGCTGAAATTAAGTACTTCTTGCATTGAAAAATCTCATAGAGGGCGACTCAAGGCAACTGCCTTAAATATTGTACTTCACAAGTTTCTAGGGTAAATGAGCTAGTGTGAGTGAGTG
>JAQHUG010000021.1:10361958-10372712 GCA_028555095.1 Dicrostonyx torquatus | reverse complement strand
TTGTTTTCTAATGAGAGTCAGAAAGGAGGAGCATCCAGATGGGAGGGGAAGTGGTGAGGAGCTGAGAGGAATGGAGGAAGGGAAACAGTCATCAGAAGATGATGACTCTGTGAGAGAAAAAAAGAAACTATTTTCAGTGATGGGGTGGAAAAGGAGAACGCTATCAAGATTGTGAAAAGATAGTCCTCGAAATGAGAGAAATTTTCCTACACCATGTATTCGATAAGAACTTTATGAATTAATCAAAAGGCAAGCAACCCAATTGAAAAATGTACAAGAAATCTAGAATTCTTTTCAAAGTAGATTTACATGGGCAATGGGAGCATGAAAAGATGATCAGTGTCATTAGCCACTGGGAGAGAAACTTGTCATCCACACACAGCAAGCTGGTGGAAACAAATATGGGAGAAATAAAGAGTTAGCCAGGGTGACACAAGGCTGAACCGCTCGTGTGTTGCGGATGGGGGACAGAAAGTGGAGCGGCCGTGTTAGAAAACAGCACGGCAGTTACTTAACATATTTAACATTTGACCCGAGTTACTACACAACCCACAAATCCCACAGCTAGTTCTAGACCCAATATAAATGAAAATTTTGTCCACACAGAAGTTTATGTGCAAATATTCACAGCAGCACTATTCATAATAGCCAAAAAGGAAAAACCACTCAGATGGCGCCCTCCCATGCACAGAGAAAGGGGTAAACTCAGATGGATGTACCCATATAAAGGAGTACTATCCAACCATAAGAGGAATGCAGCGTTGGTACAGGCTTCTACACAAAAGCAGCTCCGGAATATTAAGTGAGAAAAACCAGCCACAAAGAACACATACAATATTTCTCTATTTAATAAAATGTCCAGAAAAGGCAAATCTATAGAGGTAGAAAGATTAATGGCTGGTTGAGGATAGAAAGGTAGGATGGAGTGAGGGGTGGATGTGGGGTCTTACTAGAAATAAGTATGGTGTTTCTTTGTAGGGAGTATGATGTCCTAAAATTATGTCATTGTAATAGTTCTCCAGTGTAACATGATGGGCTGGCTTATTGGGGTTACTGTCCCACCCGGTACCCCACAGCCGGCAAGCCCCAAAGAAAATCACACAGAGGTCTACATTGGGTTATTAACTGATTGGCCCATTAGCTCAGTCTTCCTACTAGCTCCCGTAACTTATATTAACCCATTGTCAGCCACATGGCCAGTACCTTGTCTCAGCTGGGCTGCTACATGTTGCCTCCTTGGAGATCTGCGCAGGGAAGCTTCCTGTTTCCCAAATCTCCTGTTCTCACCTCTACTTCCTGTCTGGTTTTCCTGCCTATACTCCCTGCCTGGCCAATCAGCATTTATTTAAAACATGATTGACAGGATACAGAATTGTCCCACACCACTCCAGCTCTGTGAATACATAGCAAAACACCAAATACACACTTTAAGTGGGTGAATTATACGATATGGAAATTATATTTCAGCAAGGCTTTTCTAAGACACAGAGACTCATGGTTCCCCTTGAATTTTAAGTTCCACACTCAGGAACAGTGCAGATCTCAGAGCAGATCCCAGAGCAAGCCCTCTCCAGTCAAGCTTTGGGAGCTGAGAGAAACATATGTCTCTCTTCTCCCTTCAAAGCTGCAAGGGCTCAGAAGGAGGGGACGACTGAGAAAAAGTTGACAAAATCGCCGAGCAAGACAATGACCCAGAGTATCAGAGTATCAACAGTCTGCCTTCACAACCAAACCAGCGCTTGCAACTGAATTCATGTCTTCCTGACAGCCCGGAAGCCTGACAGCTCAGCATCCACACAAATTACAGCTGTCGACGGAGGCCTAAAAAGCCTCCTAGGAAAACCTCGAGTCTTCTGATGGCCAGAGTTCACGTCTTCACTCAACTGAAGAGACATAGCTAGAAGGCCCAGATGCTGCCAAGGTAGGAGAGTGGGTCAGCAAGGCCCACATGGCAGGAAGGAGACTGAGGAAACTGTCTGTCATGACCCAGCTTGCCGGCAAAGTCTCCCCCAGACCCGCAGTTCTTTGGACAGTATTGCCTGCTGGCACAGTGTTTCAGCTGATCATTAACATTCTTCTTGTGTTTATTTTGGGCAGATAGCATCCGCTCAGTGGAAAACTCCAAAGTCACAGTCCCTCCACGAGATTGAAAATAGAATTATTGTGAGAGTCAGGAATTGCACTGGATGTATACCCGAAGGAACTGGAAACACGGGTCTCTAATGGGTCCTCACCCATCATGTTGACAGACGCCTTTCACAGTCGCCGGAGGTGGAAGCCATCTGGTGCCTGTAGGTGGACAGAAACCAGGGAACAAGTGAAGTATCTTGAAGCCAAATATTAGAAATCCAAGCTTTTCCAAAATCCAAAACTGAGTTTCTGACATGCCACAAAGGAAATATTTCTTTTTCTTAATTATTTACTTTTATTTTATGTGCAGGGGTGTTTTACTTGCATGTGTATGTGTGTAAAGGTCTTGGAACGCCTGGAGCTTGAGTTACAGACAGTGGTGAGCTGCCACGTGGGTGCTAGGAATTGAACCTGTGACCTCTGAAAGAGCATCCAGTGCTCTTAACCACTGAGCCATCTCTCCAGGCAAAGAAATAGTTCTGCAGAGTGAACATTTATTTCATGCACAAGGTTAAAGTATTATGTAAGAATTATCATTAGGCTGTATGGAGTACACATGAACCATGCGTCAGTTTCAATGACAAGAAATAAATTACATCCACAGGATATCTCACTATACATATGCAGATATTCCAAAATCCACAAAAAAATGAGACCTGAAAAGCTTCTGGTTTTAATCATTTGGGCTAAGGCTGACTCAGCCTATGTCTATCCACAATGGAGTATTATTTATCTCTGAACACTGAGAGAATTCTTTCATCTGTGCACACTACATGAGTGTGTAGAAACTCACTGACCCACATTAATCCATGTAGGTAATACAAGGTTTAAAAATTAAAAAGAGGGACTGGAGATGCATGCTACAACATGGATTTAAAACCCTTATGTTAAGTGAGATAAGTCAGCCACAAGAGAGCAAATATGTGATTCCACTTATACCAGATGCCCTGAGGAGCCAAATTCACAGACACAAAGACTCAAAAACAGAGACGTGGGAAGCCAGTAGTGAATGAGTTTGGACTTTGGGGTTTTGTAAGGTGAGAGCTCTGAAGACGAGGTACACAACCATATAAATGCTTCACACAACCATATAAATGCTTCAACGACTGCTGACCTCACACGTGAAATGGTTAAGGTAGTAACTTTCATGTTATATTTTCCTACAATAAATTTTTATTTACTTATTTAGAGATAAAATCTCACTATGTAGCCTTGTTGGCCTAGAACTCACTATGTAGACCAGGCTGGCCTGGAACTCACAGAAATCTGCCTGCCTGTGCCTCCCCAGGTTTGGGATTAAGGCCAAGCTAATGAAATATCTTTAAGTATAATTTCAGAGAGTAAAAAGGAGAAGAAAAACATTTCCGTTCTTACCTTTCCCCCTTCTCTGAGTTCTCTCCCCTAAGGAAAACCATGGGTTGTCTTTTCTAAAACCTTCTCATAAAGGTCAGAACTGCACCATGGGAAAATCATGGGCCTGCCCAGCTCCCTTCCTGCAGACAGGAATCACTATGGGATGTGAGCTGAACAATGCAGCGTCTCTTTGCAGCTGCTGCTCTAATCCCCTTCCCTTCATCCTGCCTGGCAGTTCTGAATCCTGATGCAGGAGAGTCCCTCTGTCTAGGTTCCTGCACTCTTCTAGGTGCTTTCCAGACATCCCGCAATTAACAAGATGACACTAGCGATAGACCTTTGCTGTTGAGACTAAGCATGTGCCTGCTGTGACTGCAGCTTACCCACACCTGTCTGGTGTATCTTGAAGCCCAGATACTTTGGCTCCTGCCTTCTTTTGACAACATACATGATGAGTTAATGTAGACTGTCTGTGGAAGCATACCCCTACAAATCTCACACTAACTTAAGAAAGGTTCATGTCCTGTCTCATACAACAGTAGTGTGCTGGTGAACAGGTCAGTAGCTGGCTTCATCCATGCAGGCATTCATGTGGTAGATGCCAATGGTCTCTCTTCCAAACAACTAGAAAGAAGAAGGAACCCAGAGAAGCAGGTAGGGGAGTAGCTGATGGCCTAAACTTGAAGTGAAGCATATCTGTAAGCAGAATTTTCTGTCCCTCCAGCCAGCTCCCAAATAACCAACCACACAGAGACTTATTATTAATTATAAATGCTCAACCAATAGCTTAGGCTTATTACTAACTAGCTCTTACAACTTAAAGTAGCTCATATTTTTTATCTATGCTCCACCATATGGTTCTGTACCTTTTTTCAATCCAGCATGTTTGTCTTGCTTCTCTCCGCATTTCCTGGCGACTCATCTCAGAGAGCTCTCTCCCTGTCCATAAGTCCTGCCTAACCTCTTCCCTGCCTATCTATTGGCCATTTAGCTCTTTATTAAACCAATGAGAGCAACACCTCTTCACAGTATCCAAAAACATTGTTCCACAACACACATCCATGACTTTCAGCCATTGGCTAGAGTGTTGTCACCTGACCATGCATCTCTGTGAGGGAGGCTAGAGAGGTCCTCTACCTGAGGGCCTGGGAAGAGGAAAAGCAGCGAACAGCAACCTCTCTTCCACCTACCACATGGGCCCCAAGTTGGACACATGACTTACATTAAACCAATCAGAGTGCTTCCTCGGATCTTCTCTATGGATCAGACAGGAATTTATTTCTTGGTTTTGGAGACTAGACCAGTCATCAGCCTTCATCCTTGAAACCTGATGAAAAGCATTTCCACCATCAGAGGGAATGAGGATAAACACGGAGTTCATGGCTTGAGAGAGAGCAGACAGAGGGCACTGAGCAAGTATCCTGGTGACCCTGCTTGGACCCAGCTTCAGTGCCTGATACCAAGCCTGTCCCTTCCATTCCAGGCATGCAGGCCAGCGGCTTTACATCTGACTTCTAGATGGCCTTCTGTCCCCTAAGACTGGAAGAACGCAGGTGTTCAACTCCTGTGGGAATGACGCATCCCAACACTGAACAAGCTTCCATTGAGTGGCCCACCGTGTGGAGAAGGAGACTGGTGGAATGAGAATCAGAGGAGCTGACTGGCCCTGCCACTAACTGCCCATGTGACCTAAAGTCGAATAAAGTCTCATATTCGTCCCCAGTAAAATGAAGTGCCTGGGTCAATCTCAAAGGACCCCACCAATTATGTAGACAGTTGAGGCTGTCTACACTATTCAGGTCCCAACACAAATATCCCTTCTCTAACACTGCAGGAGACAATGTCTGATGCTGACTTCATTGTAAACACTCTCTTCCTTGCCTTCCTTGCTCCCAAAGGCTCTCAACAGCTGTCTTCATTTCATTTGTTTCTATGACATTGTACTACTAACTGGATACCCTCTAATAAGAGAAATGTTTTCAGTCATAGTTCCGTGTGTTAGGTTTCTGAATAAAGACATCATCAGGGCCTTGCTCCTCCCAGGGCTTTAGGGAAGAAACCTTTCTTGCTTCTGGTAGCTTTAGGTATAGCTGTGGCTATTCACTTTGATCTCTACCTCTAGGTTCCCTTGGATTCTCCATGTACCTGTGATTGGTTCCCCTTCCAGATCTTCAAAGGAAACTTGTAGTTAGATTTCTGGTCTACCCAGAAACCTGGGGTTGATCCATCTTATCTTTAACTAATTAAACCTGCAAAGACTCTCTCCCAGTAAGGTCACATTCCCAGTTCTAGGCATCATGGTACAGGCACATATTTGGGGGACCACCCCTCAACACACTATATTATGAGTTAGAATTATTAAAAAAAACCTACAAAAGCAGCATATGGCTTGGGTATATGTTACATGTTCCACTGATGTGGTACATAAGGAAGATAGAAAATGCCTTCCTTCACCAGCTGTAATGTTAATCTATCACCTGGAAAGACTCACAGAGCTAAGGAGTTAAGCAGGGGCTCTTTAAAAAAACAAACAAAAAAAAAAAAAAACAAACAGTAGGTCTGAAAGTGAGCCATGCAGCTCACCCCACTGATGGCTCCTCATATATATGTGCTAATGTGCTTGATTATGTTTGCTCCCACTTCCACCGTCCTGGTGACAAGATGTACGTATAGAATCCTTCCTGTGCTCCCGCTCTTCTTGAGTATGGAATGTCTATCAAAGGGAAGCCGTCGAGTGCCTGTTCTCTGAAAGCAAATCGGAGAGCCAACCACCTTGTCTTTTCAAGAAGCCATTCTGTGTTTGTTTTTTCCATTCCAAAAATACCGCAGTCGTTCTGGGAGACAGTTGTACGGCGAGGAGCCAGGAGGTGGAATGCAAAGCCCTTGTGTAGCTTGTGGAAGGCTCTTGAGCACTTAAGTAGCTACATTCCAGTGCCAGGGGCCGCTGAACGAGAGCTACAGGCGATCTAAGATGGTCAGACCCTGGAAAGTTAGTGTGCCCTGTAGGAAGTCTAGGGGGAGTCTGAGCCTGCTCCAAGCTGCAATTGTCAGCTGAGTATAACCCCCTAGACACCATCTTGTTTTGCAATTGTCAGCTGAGTATAACCCCCTAGACACCATCTTGTTTTGCTTCTTACCATGGCCAGTAGGATAAAGTGCAGGCAACTGTGCTACTTCACCCAGTGGACAGTATATGGTTGTTCATCATTCTCTTTCCCACTGTAGGCATTCTCCCCACTCAGAATGGTACCAGACTCAGGAAGGGGGAAAGGGCCATTCATGGTACTCAGGTGGCAGAGGTAGGCAGCTTGACATGAGTTTGAGGCCAACTTGATATACATCCAGCCAGAGCTACACAGTAAGATCATATCTTCGAAAGAAGGGGAGGCAGGAAGGGGAGGGAGCGCAGCAAAGAGAACACAGGAAAAGAACCATAACCACAATATGAATAATGAAACAGACGCTCCCCCTAAGGGGGTGAGGGGTATTATAGCTGTGAATATTAATTGGATTAGTTGGACTTTGAGAAACTGAAGTCGGACATCAAAAGCCAACTTATTTTTAGTTTGGAAACAGGATATCACTAAGAAGCCCTGACTGGCCTAAACTCACTATGCAGACCAGGCTAACCTTAAATTCGCCGACATCTGCCTGCCTCTGCCTCTTGAGCAATGTAATTAAAGGCATGCACCACTATACCTGTCAAAAGTCAATTTTTAATCAAGCTACTTGATCAGTTTTGTAAAAATTTAAATATGTTGACGAGTATGTCTATGAATAGATGATTTTTTTTTTTTGAGACAGGGTTTCTCTGTGTAGGCTTCACTGTCCTGGAATTTGCTGTGTAGGCTGGCCTTGAACTCATAGAAATCCACCTGCCTCTGCCTCCTGAGTGCTGGGATTAAAGGCATGTACCAACAACTCTGGTTAGATTTTTTTTAATGTCCCAAACGTCCAATTAACTTCAGCAAATGTTTATTTGTTATTTTAATCAGTGACTTGTGAGAGAGGCCACCGCAGTAAAATGCTTATAAGAGTCCACAAATAGAGCTGGATAAAATCGCCCATAGACTCATTTACACAAAGCTCCCCTGACTGACCAGCCAAAGCACACAGGGTGGATTCCCACGTGTAAGTACAGCCAGACACAGCAGGAGAAGACAAACAGTTTGGTTGCCACTGGCCTGGGAGGGGCTGGTTGGGAGCCCAGGATCTGCCATAGGCGAGCCAAACCATGTCTCACAGTTGTGAACCTATCTACCCCGGTTCCTGATCAGAATGCTTTCTGTTACTATTTTCACTGCAGAGAAGACAACAAGGGAATTTGGAACCTTGTAGAGGAAGTAGATTTGAGCCTGATGCGAATCTTTTTTTTTTTTTTTTTTTTTTTGCCAAAAGCTACAGAGGTGGAGCGTTCTCTGGGTGCTGCCTCGGATGATGGCTGCAGCTCAGCAGCCAGCTCCAGGATAACCACGGGTTTAAGAACAGGACTCATCCCTAAGGATGCAGGGGAGTGGCCTGGGGCACAAGAAGCTTAACTGAAGGCTTCTGTAACCCAGAGGAAGGGGAGCATCAAAAACGATGCATAGCTTCACTGACAAGCCTCCAAGATGACTCAGGAGGGTCCCTGATGGAGATAAACTCAGGGGAATCCCTGGTGTCCTTTTTTGTCGAAGGCATTTCACTTTTGAAGAAGTCAGATAAGATTCCACTCCTGCACCCCGACCCGGGAAACAGCTCATCACTCAACCATCACCAGAGACGCTTCCGCCTGCGGCAGATGGGAACAAACGCAGAGACCCACAGCTGAGCATTATGCAGAGGGTGGGAGATCTTGGAACACACGGCTCTGAATGGGATGTCTCCATCAAACCCCATCCCTCAGAGCCCAGGGAAACTAGAGAAAGAGGAGGCAGAAGCAGTGTAAGAACCGGAGGGGATGGAGAGCACCAAGAAAACAAGGCCCTCTGAACCAACATGAGGGGCGCACATAAAACTCGCGGAAACCGGAGCCGCACAAACAGGGGCTGCACGGGGCTGCACCAGATCTCTGTGTACACATTATAGCTCCCAATTGGGTGTTTTCATGGGACTCCTGAGGGTGTGAACGAGTGTGGCTCTGGTTCTTGTGCCTGCCCTTGGCCTCTCTTTTCCTTCTGTTTGTCCTGTCCATTCCAATGCATTAGTGTTTATTTTAGCTTATTGTATTTTATTATTATCCCTTAAAAGCCTTAATGAGAGACAAAAAGGGAGTGGAGGTGAGGAGAAACTGAGAGGGGTAGAGGAAGAGAATATTGTAATCAGATCAATTATGTGAGAAAAAAAATCTTATTTTTAATAAAAGGAAGAGCACACACCTTGTCACTTGCTGGACGGTCTACGACGCTGTCCTGAAATTGGGTCTAGTCTTCCTAAAGCTATGTCTCTGGTCTGCTTTCTTCCAACCACTTCCAACATGTGGGAGGAGCCTTCAAACTGTCCACCATTTCATTGAAGGATTGATTTTGAGGGTTTTGTCTCTCCTGTTACACAAAGGCCTCCTAGAGTAATAGCGTCAGCTTCCCTGGACTTGCTTAGACTTGAATGATGGCTACCAGTGCTGTCTCCACTCTGATGGCCCAGAAGCTCAGAAGGGGCTACAGCACCAGCAAAGAATACAAGGCCCTGTGTCATTCGTTGTGTGTATCCAAGTCACTCTTGATCACATCGCATTAGCCTACATCGAGCTTTCTTTATTCTGATGGTGCCGTGTTCTTTGGAACTCTCCCCACGTCTGCCCTTTGAACATACCTAAAGGATAAAAAACTCGACAAACAACTCAGATCTGGCAGAAACAGCTTGTTTTGGAAAACTTTTATCCCGCTTTTTTGTTTTGACTCTTGCCTTCCCTCATTTTTAAATGGCTGTGTTTGCAAACTAACATCTGCTATGTTGAGTGGAGAATGTGTTTCTAAATGACTGGGGATATTTTTAACCTCTGATGCATTTATTCCCACTCGGGGACTTCTTCCAAATGATGTCTCATCAAGAGCTTCTCCTGAGCCCTGTGACAGCATGCTCAGAGAGTTTCCCAGGGAAAACATGAACTTCTGGGTGTCCTGGGAAATCTGTCAAGGTCATTGGCCCAGTGGAAGATGCCAGAGGTCCAAAGGAAGGTGTGTTAGGGTCATCTGTCCCTTCTTCCTTTCTCCTTCACCTGGTCATAAGGAGCAGGCTACTGCTTCTGGGCCCTAGGTTTCTCCTCAGAGGGAGGGCCTCACGTTCAGAATGGTGAGGTGGAGGATCTCGGGAAGTATGGTAACTCCCTGAGGAACTCCCTGAGGAATCACAGGCCCACACAGAGAGATGGAGAAAGGACGGTCTGTGTGTTATGATTTGATACGAAGTGTTGCCCTCTGTTCTCGTTTGATTTCTGGTGTTATGATAATAAACACCATGACCAAAAGCAACTTGGGAAGGACAGCATTTGTTTCAGCTTACAGGCTACAACTATCATTGAGAGAAACCAGGGCAAGAGTTCAAGCAGGAACCTGGACGGACACAAGAACTGAAACAGAAACCACAGAGGAATGTTGCTTACTCGCTTGCTCCCAGGCTCACATTTAGCTACCTTTCTTACAGATCCCAGGCCCACTTGCCTAGGAATGGTGCTGCCCACAGTGGGCTGGGCCCTCCTACATCAATTAGCAATCAAGAAAATGCTCCACAGACATCCCCACAGGCCAATCTGATCTGGCTCGCTCTTCCCAAGAGACTCTAGCTTGTGTCAAAGCTATGACAAGGACTCACACACAACAACAAGCAACTCACAGATGGATGATTTCCTGCCTCTTTGCTTCCTGGATGCCTTGAGGAAGCAGCGTTGTTCATCTCCCTCCCTCACCACTGGACTATGAACTGAAGCATATGGAACCGGAGGCACAGTAAATCTTTCTGCTTTTTAAATTCTTCCTCTCAGGTGTTTGTCTCAGAGACAGAAAGCTGACTGCTGTACCCTGTGTCTTGATTATGTGGCCTCAGTTTAGGTAAGGATAGTAGGCAGGAGCTTGGGCCAGAGACCCAGTTTAGGGAATGACATTCACAGTGAAGATCTGCACACAGACTGTGGTTTCTCGTGATGGCTGCTCTCACCCACATGCTCAGTTTTCTCCTTTTCTTGTTCTGCCCATATCATTTTTTAAAAAAGTTAGATCTATAAAGAACTAGCAATACCATAAACTCTACGTCTTTGATGTGCTGGTGAACATTTGGGTTGCTTTGATCTTTGCGGT
>JAQHUG010000021.1:10344840-10356857 GCA_028555095.1 Dicrostonyx torquatus | reverse complement strand
TTTTCACTGTAGAGACTTGTACTGCCTTTGTCAAGTTTATTTCTAGGTTTTTCATTTAATTATTTTTGAGACTATTGTTAATAAGGTTATTTTCCTGTTTTTCTTCTCAGAGTTTTCATAATTGATATATAAGTTGATTTTGCATCTTACCACTTTGCTGAAGTTGATCAGATCTAGGAATTTTGTGCTAGAATCTTTAGAATTTTTATACATATGAATGTTTCATCTGATAATAGAGGAAATTAGCCTTTTAAATAATTTGTATCCTTTATTTATTTATTTTTGATATATTTGCTTATTACTATAGGTAATTCAAGCATTATATTACATAAGGATAGAGAAATAAACACTTTTGTGTTTCTCCTTATTATAGAAAAACTATCTTTAGACTTTTCCCTTTTGGTATAACTTTGACTGTTTGTTATATATTGTCTTTATTATTCTAAAGTGTGACCCTTCAAATTTCTTTGAGATTTTTATCGTGAAGGGATGTTGATGTTATGGAATATTTTTTTGTGCATGGAATATGTGTTACTTGGATTGGTAAAAAGTTGAATACCTAATAGCTAGACAGGATTTTCAGTGCAGAGAGGACACTGGGAAGAAGGGAGGAGTCACAAGGAGACGCCAGAACTCAGAGGTAGTAGCATGGGCAGCTCAGAGTAGTATAGCCCCGTGGCACATAAGTTAATAGAAATGGGTTAATTTATAAGAGCTAATTAGAAACAAGCCCAAGATATCAGCTGAGCTTTCGTAAGTAATATGCAATCTCCATGTGGTTATTTGGGAGATGGCAGGCAGGACAGAAAAAGTCCAACTACATGTTGAATTTTATCAAAGTTTTTTTCTTTTCCTGAAACTATCAACATCATTATGTGATTTTTTTTCAAGACAGGGTTTCTCTGTATAGCTCTCGCTGTCCTGAAATTTTCTCTGTAGACCAGCCTGGCCTCAAACTCACAGAAATCTGCCCATCTCTGCCTCCCAAGTACTGGGATTAAAAGCATGTATCACCACTGCCTAGCTATTATGTACTTTTTAAATCCTTGTTTTTTATCCTTGATTCTATTTATGTCATTTTTATTTATTTGCATATTTAATGCCATCGTTGTATTCTTTTAATAAAACCAAATTGATCATGATGTATGATCTGTATCAGATTTTATTGAGGATTTTTAAAATCTGTTTTCATCAAGTGAATTGTTATTTAGTTTTTGTTGTTGTTGTTGAATCATCTGGTTTTTGTATCAGGGTAATACTGGTTTAGTAGGTTGGTTTTTAGAAGCATTCCTTCCTTTTCTATTTAATGAACTAGTTTGAGGAACATTAGTATTCATTCTTATTTAAAGATCTTCAGAGTTTGTTAGTGAATCCATTTGATACTGTGCTTTTCTTTATTGGAAAATAATTACTGCCTCCCTCTTACTGTTCCCTATAGAATTATGTTTTATTGATCCCTTAGGTTGTTATTTTAGTCTCTATTTTATTATTTTCTGATCTGATTCTTACTATTTCCGTCTGTTGATTTAGGGCTTAATTTTTACTATTTTTCTTAAACCTTGAAGTATATTATTAGATTATTTCTTTCAAATGTGATTTTAAAAAAAGAAAATAAAAACCAAGACAAAACAAAACCTCAAATGTCTTCAATGTTCTGAAAGTAAACAAAATACTGAAAACAGACTGACCAGCCAGACTCTAAACTACCTTTAAAGATAAGTCTTGTCTACAGAGTGAGTTCCAGGACAGCCAGGGCTATTACACAGAGAAACCACAAAATTCCTAGATCTGATCAACTTCAGCAAAGTGGTAAGATGCAAAATCAACTTATATATCAATTATGAAAACTCTGAGAAGAAAAACAGGAAAATAACCTTATTAACAATAGTCTCAAAAATAATTAAATGAAAAACCTAGAAATAAACTTGACAAAGGCAGTACAAGTCTCTACAGTGAAAATCACAAAACACTGAGGAAATCAAAGAAGACCATCCATGTTCCTGGATTAACATGGATGTAATTAATAATACTGCAGAAATCTCACTATCAAAAGCAATCTACAGATTTAATACAATCTCAATCAAAATCCCAATGATGTTCCTCACAAAAGTGGGAAAAGGGGGAGGAAAACTAAAACTCACATAAAATCAGAAAAGACCCTGGAAAGCCAAAACAGTTCTGGCAATCCGGTAACTGCTGGGGGTCTAACAATGCTCAATTCAAACTCCACTACTAAGCCATAGCAACAAAATTGGATAACTGGTACAAAACTGACGTGTAGATCAGTGGAACAGAATAGAGGATCCAGAAACAAACACACAGAGCTGCAGGTGTCTGAGAATCAACAAATGAGGAAAGATTCATCACTATTGTCACTAGGAATATGTAAGTCAAAACCACACTGGGTACCACTTCATACCCACTAGGCTGAATATAATTTTTAAAAAATAGCACCACATAGGGTGTGGTCACACCCAACCCTATATTCCCAGCACTCATCATTTGATTAAGTACACAGAACACGTTGATGGAGTGAACCACACTCAAAGTGCAACCCCAAGGGAAGTGAAATCCCACATTCATGCAGAAATGCTCAGAGAACCATTACAGACAAAAGTTAAAATATGGGAGCAGCCCAAATGTCTGCCAACTGATGAATGGATTTTTTTAAGTGATATGAGCATCCAGTGGAATATAATTCAGCCACAATAAATAAAATATACTTTAAATGGATGAGCCATGTGTAATGGTAGCTATTTCCCAATAAAGCTGTTAAAATTCAGCACAGGAATTTTAATCCTATACTAAAAATATCTTTTTCGTGCAACATCACACAGGCACCTTAAAAATATTAAGACCAGTAAGAGAAGCCTAACAGGAAAGACTGCCTGGAGTTTCTAGAAAAGGAAAAATGATAGAAACAGCAAGCAGACTAATGCCCCCAGAACGGGAGCCAGGATCACTGCAGACAGCAATGAGAGACTCGTAGGTGCTGGGAGCATTTTAAACTAGTAGGGTTGTGAATCCTGTCCAACTTCCTGAAATTCCCTGTGCTTGGTTGAGCTTTATGATATGTAAGTTATACCTCAATAAAGCTGCCTGAGAGAAGAGATAAAATGCCCACCAATTTTTATAGCAGATAGGTAGTATATTTGACAATATGTCTCCATGTCTGTGCTCATAGTTTTATCTTGTTTGCCATTTTTAGATTAATTTTACTTTCAACAAGGCACATCTTACAATAATTCTTTTGCTAAAAATATGGGAATATTAAATTTAGGGTGATTTTTTTGTCTAATTGGGCAGAGGCAGAAGTGGACATCAAAAGTCTTCCCCAGTCACTGTCCACCTTACCCACTAAGGCAGCGTCTGTCCATTGAACCCAGAACTCACCCATAAAGCTAGTCTAGACAGCCAACCTGCTGTAGGGCTGCTGCCTCTGACTGCTGGAGTTAGAAGTAGACTGCCATCCATGCCCATTTGACATGTATGTGGATTCTATGGATTCGAACTCTGGCCCTCACGCTGGCTGGTTCCACAGAAATGATTTGTGTGCTGAGCCATTGCTCCAGGCCTGTTGATTTGTTTGAGACAGGATCTTACTATGTAACTCGGGCTAGCTGAAACTTGAAATCCTCCTGCCTCAGTCTCCCAAGTGCAGAAGTTAGGAGCATGTGCCCCATGCCTGGGTAAGTTTAGTGTGGTTACGCCTGAATAATATCCATATTGCTCTCACTCTGTTGAGCTGAATATAAAAATTATGACTTCATTTGTATAAAATGTATCTTCTTGTCCCCACTGTCCTGGGTTGGGCTTTTAGCTGACTCCATCTATTTCCAGAACAGAGTCCAGAAGGCCAACGATCTCAGTCTTCCATTTGTCTTGCATTTCTGCTCCATATTGCTGTCCTTGGAGTATCTTTGCTATTAGATGTGGCTTCTACCACTTATTTCGCCGGAACTCATTCTTGTAAGTAAGCCACTGTCAACCACCACACATTTGGGAAAGGCATCCAACAAACAAAACCAGGACAGCCTGGTCTACAGAGTGAATTCCAGTACAGCCAGAGCCACATAGTAAGATCCTGCCTCAAAAATTCAAGTAAGTAAATAAGTAAAAATAAAAAATAGGAGCCAAAGCTATAAAGAATGAGAAAGCCTCCTTCAAGATGTATATGGATTCACCAACTCCAAACTTCTTTTACACAAGAAAGAAGAAATTTCTATTTAAATTGCTGATATTTTGAGTGTGAAATAGACAACATAATTTTCTTTTTTTATTGTTAAAAGAAAAATTTACATTTACTCCCCTTGTCCCAGGCCCTCCCGCTCCTCCACTACCCCTCCACCCTCTCCCTGATTCCCTGAGATGGGGCAGGATACCCTGCCCTGTAGAAAGCCCAAGGCCCTCCCCCTCCGTCTCAGCCTAAGAGGGTGTGCATTCATATAGAATAGGTTCCCAAAAGGCCAATACATGCAGAAGAGATAGGTCCCTGTGCCATTATCATTGGCTTATCAGTCAGTCCCCATAATTCCAGCACACAGGAGTCTCAGGCAGGAGGTTCTTCGTGAGTTCTAGGCTGGCCTGGGCTACAAGGGAGTTCCAGGTCAGCATGGGCTAAAAGTGAGACTTTGTCTCCACTATACAGAAGAGAAAAAGAATCTGTGCCACACTGCACCTTATACTTGAAACCCGCTGGTGGATCTTGTAAAGCTTGGGAAGGGACGTCCTGTCCCATCGTGGTCCCCAGGTTGCACCTTCTGCCCAACAGCAGTGTGTGCAGCCTCCTCATGCTGGCTTTCCACTCACTGTCCTGCTGCCCCCGAGGTGGGCTCTGCCTCAAGCCTTTGCACTCTCTGGGCTACTGGCTTGTCTGTGACTGACACCTCCTCTTCTCTCAGAAGCTCTTAGACTTTCCTGGCCTGGACAAAGAAGCCACTGTATTCCTGCTCTGCNGTCCTGACTTCCTTGCTCATCTTCTCCCTCCTTCTGCTCTTCCACTGGACCTTGGTAGCTCAGTCCCTTGCTCTGATGTGAATGTGGGTCTCTGGCTCTATCTCCATCCATCATGCGAAATTTCTATGGTGACGATCAATTTATTCATCAATGTAACTATGGGAAAAAGTCAGTTCAGGCACCCTCTCCTCTGCTGCCCCAGTACCTAGCTGGGGACATCCTTGTGAACACCTGGGATCCCCTCCAGAGACAAGTCTCCTGCCAATCATAACCCTCTGCTCCTCGACTGCACCTTCGGAGCCCAGTCCTTTGTTCTGATGTGGATGTGGGTCTCTGGAGACAACATAATTTTCTTAGTTAGGGTTTATATTATTGTGAAAAAACACTGTGACCACGGCATGTGTCTTATAAAGGAAAAAGCAAAGAAACACAAACATTTAATTGGGGCTGGCTTACAGTTCAGAGGTTTACTCCATCATCATCATGGTGGGACATGGTGGCATGCAGACAGAAGGAGCCGGAAGTGCTACATCTTGATCCTCTAGCCACAGGAACTGAATTGTTTCCTCTCTTTCTGTTATGACCCCAACACATATGCCCAATGCGGCAGTTAAAACAGAAGCAAAGGAAGCTTCCCTGGGTCACAGAGCTTGGAATCTACAGAGGCACAAAGAAGTAGCATTTCAGACAATGCAGTGGTATCTGCTAGGGAGAGGAACTGTTCCAGACCTCAGAAGCCTTCCTGGAGGTGGTGACTAATGCCCTCTACAGCTCACACTGACAGCTTGGTCCAGCTGGTTTTGCTATTTGGGAAACTTTAGGAGGTGGGGCCTTGCCAGAGAAAGGAGGTAACTGGGGGTGTGCCTTTGAAGATTCTGCTTTTGTCTCTGGTCCCTTCCTCCTGTCTCCTACTTCCTGGGTGCCATGAGGTAAGGGGCTCTGCTCTCCTCAGCCCTCCCAGCCATAATGATGTCCTCACTCAAAGGCCAGAAACTATAGAGCCAACTGACCATGCTCTGAAACCACGGGCCAGAACAAATCCCCCGGCCTTTGTCGCCATTGCTCAGGTGTGTGTCAGAGCAGCCAAAGGCTAGCTAACCTGGTGACAGATAACACAAAGCAAGAGAGAACAGTGCCAGGGGACTGGCTGAGCCCTGTAGGACTGGTTACATTAAAGGAGAAAGTGGACAATGGGAACTTGTACAGGAGGCAAGAGGAAGCAGAGCAGTGTCTAGGCAACTGAACACGCTGCTCTTTGCTGGTTTAAGGGGCAATGAAAAGATCTGATGACTTGACAAAAGTTTTCTACGTGGAAGAGCATGAGCACCGCGCTGGTAGATTGCTCTCCTTAGGATGTCCTGAGCCTGAGGCTTTCCCATGCCAAGCCCCAGGGTCTGAGATTCTACTATGCTGGAGAGCTGCACCTGCTGTGTGGGAAGGCCATTCGGTTAAGATCTGGGCAGGAGAGAGTGGATGTGGACGAGAACATCTGGGACAAGGATGAAACCTGCCTAAGGAGAAACTTGGGAGAAGCGGGAAAATGCCCCAAACAGTGCCAAGAATCTTGAGCAGCCAGGGACTCCTCCCAAGCTGAGCCAGGCTCTGCCTCCAACCTCTCGAGCATGTGGCAGCAGGAGCAAGGTGTGCTCGCTGAAGGAAGAAAAAGTAGGATCTGTAAGGTTTGGGATTGAGGAGAGAAGCAGCTTCTCTCTAGCCAGTCACTCTGTCTGCTTTGGGGCCCTGTATGTGTCTGAAGGCCAGCATTTCAGGATAACGGAGGAGCCAAAACCTCCCTTGCACCATTGGCTACTTTATCTGTAGGCTGCCTGTGCCCAGCCCTTCTTGTTTCTGGGCACTGTTTCCTTTCCTTGGCATTTTCTCATACGATTTTGGTGGATTGACTGAGCTATGGGATTAGCAAACACAGTCTTACTCCTGTATGACTCCAGGTGCTTGCTCATCACTAAATAAATATGTACAGATCCACGTTTGAGTTAACAGTTGGGCCCAGGAGTGTGTGCAAGTCTTCAGGGTCCGCAGAGGTGTGCAGTTTCTGTGCTGCTCCTGGGACGTCTGTATGTTGACGGTACAAGCTCTCACTTGGGACACTAGGGATGCACACCTACTAGTCAAGCAAGGGATACGATGTTCATTCTCAGATCTGTCAATCCCCAACCCTATCTGCAAGGCTCTTGTCCCCACACGTTGCTGGGGCTGGATACGTGAGGCTGGTGAAACATAACTTTGATGGAGGCAGACTGGATCTGATCCCTCACAGGACTGCATTCAAGTTTATAGAATGATTCACAAGTTAAAAGAAAGGACTCGAAGGTAGATGTGGCAGTGCATGCCTATAGTTTCAGTTACTTGGGAGGCTGAGGCAGAAAGATTACTTGAGTCTAGGAGTTCAAGGCCAGCCAAGGCAACATAATGAGACCCAATATCAAACAGATGTAATAAAGGACTATCGTGAGCAGCATGTGCCGTGAGTGACCTTTCTGTTTGTTTGATTCACCTGCATTTGCTTGCTTAATTTTTAATCTAAGAGTCTTCCATTGACCTTCTACTTGCCTTCTCTCCGCCCCCATCCCAAACATTTACCTGTGTTTATTGCAGAGCCAGCCATGTTTCCTTCCCAACACCATCACCCATTGTCTACTTCAAAAGCTAATGAAGGTGGCAATATCCCTCAATGTAAATGTGACAGACAGGTTTCCCCACAAATGATTACAGTGCTATTTCTGGCCTACAGTCTTTCCCTGCATGAGTCAGATCTGAATAACTCTCTTCCTGAACCTGGTTGAGGGTTTGTGGGTACTTCTGTGGAAATAATGATGCATGGCCTGTATGAGAGCAGGTGTTCTAGCTTGATTTCCGTCACTGTCATAATAAATAAATGATAAATAAATAAAGAACTTGGGGGAGGAGAAGGCTTATTTGGCTAAAAATCCCAGGTCAGTAGTAACATCAGGAACTCACGCAGAAACTTGATGCTTCTCCACATAGCGTTACCTCTGACCAAGCACAAGAGGAACTATGGAGGAGGGTGTTTGCTAACTGGCTTGCAAACTGGCTCATGCTCACCTGGCTTTCTTATAAAATTCAGGTACACCTGCCTGGGAATGGTGTCACCTATAGTGAGCTTTACCTTCCGATGGCAATTAGCAAAAAAGACACCCTCCACAGATGTACCTGACGGACCAACCTGATGTAGACAATTTCTCAACTGAGGCTCCCTCCTCGGGCGATTCTAGGTTATGAAAAGTGAACAGCTAAAGCTACCCAGCACATGGGATCACAAAAGGAGAGAGTACTCTCCTGGCCCCTGTCTTGCATGCTTAAGAACCCAGTCACCGTTCTGAAAGAAGCCCAATCCAACCTTGACAGAGAACATGGTCGGAGTGCTACCAGGATGTTACCCAATAACCATCTCCTGCCTGGCACCGTTTTAGATGCATGACTCTCGACATGTCATTTCCCCGAAACAAATGATGATCAGGATCAGTAATGCCCTTATAGGAAATTAACAGTTTTTAAAGGAGGCAAATTTTAAGCATTATCATGAAATAAAAATCCCCAAGATGCTTATGAGTCATTTTCACGCACTGGTCTTCTGTGCTACATTAAAAACAAGCTAGCCTGCTTTTCAGTAAATGGTACAGATTCACACCTGTTTGTAACAAATTGTAGAGTTAAGGATGAGCCAGTGACAGAGACTCTAGAGTGGTCAACCGACATCAGTGAGTCAAGTTGTTTTCTCCCTTTCTGGACCACAGCTAGTCACGATTTCTCTTTTTCTTCCATGTATCCCACATTCTAGGCCACCCAGACCAACCCTTAGCCTCCTTTGAGATTAGACTAAATAATATCAGGGTTCCCCCTTGCTTAACTTAAAAGGGTGGAGCACTGCTTCTGTACCCAATGTTTGGATCATCATGAGGGGAGGACAATTCTGCACCCGTTTAATAAAGACCATGAAAGGCAAAGGCCCTGGGTACCCGATTCTCTTCTCCTTCCCCCAAACGCCCACCTTGTCCTCCAGAATTTTAGTAGGCACACTGGGCAAATTATATCGGCACCACTGTACAGGCAATACATGTGCGCCAGTTTTCCATGGCCTTCTTCCTCATGGATGGCTCTGCTGCTATAGTCATCCTGACTAAGGACAGAGACAGGAAATGGGCAGGTGAGCCAAAGATGAGTGTTGAGTGTACAATGGTAGAAATATAAATTTGCCCAACGCTTATCATCTCTAGCCCTAAATGTATTTGTTAGAGCCTTTAAAAATATTTATTATTATTTTATTTACATAAGTGTTTTGGCCACATGTGCATATGTGTACTACATATTTGCCTGATTCCTGCAGGCCATAAAAGACATAATTCCCTGGAATTTGGGTTTCAGGTGATTGGGATCTACCATGTGGGTGCTGGGAACTGCACTCAGATCTTCTCCAAGAACGGTGAGTGTTCTTGGTTGCTGAGGCATCTCTCTGGCTCTGATATCACTGGCATTTCAAAGCTCCCTCCCTGCTTCTTAAAAAAGAAGAGAAGGTACACAGGGAATGGTGATTTGGATCAGTCCACACCCCTCTATCTTATCATCACCTCCAGTTTTCTGCCTTCCTCTGAGCTGTCTCTCCAGTTTGTAGACATCCCATCTTCACTACTTAAATTGTTAAAAAAAAAAAAAAATCTGTAGCAACCAACACACAGAACCCTCGTAGGAACAGCACCATCACCAACCCTGCCTCCAGTAATCCCAAACTTTATGAACATTGCTGTGGTCACAATCTCACAGAGGCATCGGGTATCTAAGATCACGAAAGCCTGATTGGAATCAGCTTGAGGCACTCCTGGTGTTGCTCATTTGAAGACATCTTATCCTGGGTTCCCCAAGGCAGAGGCCAACACAGTGACCTCTCTGCAAGGTGATCTCTGTGTGAGGCGACTTGGGAAGCGGGGCCAGAAGAATGAAAGCTCCAATGTCAGTGCAAACTTTCTGTTACTATTCAGGGTCTTGGAACTTGACTCCGTGGGACTTCCTGAGGAAAATAAGGGCTGACGTCTGTCAAGTATTTATTGTGCTGGGTACTTTCCAGATTCAGTTCACCATTACACCAAGAGCTTGGCTTTACTACCCCTGCCATTTTATTTGCTGTGTTGGATGTTGAACCCAGGCTCTTCTACAGGCTAGGCACTGACACAGTGAGCTTTGTCCTCAGTTTCCTCTGCGCTAGATGAGAAATCAGAGGCCCGAGCATTTTAAACGGGTGTGTGCCCACCCTCTCACTTCCAAATCTTTGGTCATTTTATGCCTGAAAGGGGATAGACTTTCCCTGATTTCCCTTACTGGTGCTTAGGAAATGCAAGAAGTTATCCATTTGGCTTCGAAGTAGAATGTCTCTGCTGAGGCAAGAGCCCCAAGTGTGTCACTGAGCAAGGTCTGGCAACATTTAGCCCAGGGGACCCAGCTAAAGTTGTTGGGGAGATTCCCTAGGACCCCTGAGAAGCTTCCAGCCCGGGACAATATCTTAATAATTATACAGCTGGTGAGAGCTCACAAAAAAGTTGGAATAGAAAAAGCACAGAGCAGCGGCCAGTTCATCAGCAAGGAGGAAATTGGAGTCTCGGTTCTTTTCCAGAAGCTCTGGCAGAGAGCAGAGTGTCTCCCAGCCTGTGTTTGTCACCTTCCCCCATCAGTCAGAATCCTATTCTTAGTTTGAGGTATCTCGGTTGTCACCGAAGAGCATGCTCACTGGCTGAATAATTACCATGACCCAGAATAGCACATTTGAAACAGGGAAGGACAAGCCAAACAAGCTTGGCTGAGCCAGGGTGTGCAGCAGGGAGTCTGCAGTACTGAGGGTCCCGCCAGCCTGCCTACAACAGGGCCTCCTTTTCACTCTCTCATGGGTAAGAAAGCAGCTCATAGGATGAGATGAGAGAGACAGGAGGAAACCACGGTCTCTAGGGCATTGAGCAAGTCAGGTTAATCTAAGTGCCGAGTCCCAGCAATAAGAAAAGAGAAAAGAAAGGAAGGAAGAGATGGCTCCCAAGGGATGAGAGCCGAGGTTGTCCTCTGGCCTCCCCATATATATATATATACTGATGCACACCCCACAGACACACATGCCCCTTCTCACACACACACACAAACACATACGCAAGAATAGACTGAGGGTCTAAGCCACACTTTTATTTCCATTTTAAAAGTGAAGAAAGGCAAAGCCAGCATTCAGAGCAGCTGCAACCAAGCTGTTTACCATTTTAAAAGCTCTTCAGGACAGTAAAGAATTACACATAACACAATAAGGACAGATTCAGACATAAAAGAACTCTAAATGGGTCACAGTGTTGAATAAATGTATGTAGGTTTGGGAGAGAGAAGAAAAAGAGTATAGAGAGTTGAAAAAGTTTTAAAAAGTCTTTAAATAGAGTACAGACAGTCATATATTAAAACGAGTAAAGAAAAGTCACAAAAAGATGGACTATATACAGAGTCCAGATTATGTATATTATTGTGTTTTCTTTGAATTTTTTTGACTGTGAAGGAGCTAAGTACAGAGAAACATTTCATTGTATGGGCTTCTAAGTTAAACCAGTGTGTATATTATAAAGGTATCATGATTTCCAAATTTGTGTCTAAGGATATGTTGCTTTGAAAAAGAGGTTCTTCTCTTGTTTCCACAGAAGATGAAAACCTGTGGATTGCTTCAAGACCAATATGATTTCATGGAACAAGACCACCTGAAAGATTGCCATGAACACCCCCACAAAGAGAATACTTCACCCAACTGCTAACTGAGATAAACCTAGCACACAGGATACACCATGAAAGACCTGATTAACAGTGCCCCCAAACAGTAGGAAGTAGTATGGACAGAATTACGCCCATATTCCCAAATATTGTTTATAATTATTTACATTTAAAAGGGAATAAGCTATAGAGATTTACATTGGTATGAATCTTGGTTTATTGATACAAATTTAAGGTCAATTTTGTTATGTGTATATTTCTGCTCTTGAACAAGGTATTGTAATTGTGTAGTTCATTTAAAA
>JAQHUG010000021.1:10308836-10344278 GCA_028555095.1 Dicrostonyx torquatus | reverse complement strand
TTTGGAAGTTGCTTACAATGCACTTCCTGTTTACTTAGGTAATATTATATCCTTCTGGAGTCTTTGATGGAGTTGAAGAATTTATAGTCATAGTTACAGTTTTACTTAGTTATGATAAAAGATAAAGTAAAATGCTGTTTATTATATGTAATTTTACTATGTTAAAGTTAAAACCTTCCTTTTCATTTAAACAGAAAAGAGGAGGTGATGTGGGAGTCCTGTCTGTGTGCTCTGATTATCATTAATGAATAAAAAAACTACTTTGGAGTTATAATAAGGCAGAACTTAGGTAGGCAGAGAAAACTAGGTTGAATGCTGGGAGGAAGAAGGGTGGAGTCAGAGAGACGCCATGGATCCGTCACCGGAGACAGACATACTGAAACTTTGCTGGTAGGCCATGACTTCATGGTGATACACAGATTAATGAAAATAGGTTAAATGAAGATGTAAGAGTTAGCCAATAAGAAGCTAGAGCTAATGGGCCAAACAGTGATTTAATTAATATAGTTTCAGTGTGATATTTTGTGACTGTGCAGCCAGGACCAACAAGCAGCCCGCCTTGCAACAACTTTGCTACTGAGAGTGGACCACAAACCTTCAGGAGTGACATCCTGGATTCACATCCCAATGACCCACACACTTTCAAAAAATGAAAATCTCATTCGGCCTTTAGTCATCATAGCCTTGAGAAATAATTTTCAAACTACTGTGGTAGCTTGGATGAGAAATGTCCCCCACAGACTCCAGTATTTGAACACTTGGTTCTCGGTTGGTCGCACTGTTGGTGGAGCAGTTCAGAAGCACAGTCTTGCTGAAGAAAGTATATCACTAAGGGCTTTGACATCCCATCACTGCTGTGGTTTAAAGGAGAATGGCCCCAATAGGCTCATATGTTTAAATACTTGGTCCCCAGTTGCTAGAACTGTTTGGGAAGAATTAAGAGGCTTGGCCTTTTGGGAGGAGGCATGGGAGTGGGCTTTGAGGCTTCAGAGCCTCCTAAGATCCCTAGTGCACTCTTTCCTTCCTCTATGTGAATCTGGATGTGAGCTCTGATTTGCCGCTCTAGAGCCATGTCTGCTTGCCTGCTGTCATGCTCTCCTTCAGGATAGTGATGACGTCATGGTGATGGACTCCTATCCCTCTGGAACTGTAAGCCCCAAATAAACAGTTCCATCTACAGTGCCTTGCCTTGGTCACGGTGTTTTGTCACAGCAACAGCAAAGTAACTAGTAAAGCAGCCTTGACCTACCTCCAGTTGCTTCCTCTGCTTTGATCTTGCCTTTAAGGATGTGAACTCTCAGATTCTGGTTCTCACTGCTATACCTGCCAATTGCTACCACGCTTCGGGCCATAATTGCCTATAAGACAAAATAAACTCTCTCTTTCTTAAGTTGCCTTTGGTCATGGTGTTTAATCATAGAAAAGAAACTAATACACCCACAGCAACCTACAACTGTTCCTCAGTATGTCCTGATTTCTCTGGGAGAATGGCTTCATGACTCCTCACAGGTACCTGAAGCTGCAAATACTAAAGTCCCTTATAGGAAATGGACACAGCGTTTGCCATACCTACGTACCACTTTCTCTCTTCGCTAAGCTATCTCTAGAGGACTTAAAATTGCTACATAATAATACTATGTAAATATTTGCTGCATGGAAGTTTGTCTTTGTTTTGTCTGGATTTGTTTTCAGTTTCAGTTTTTGGAAGTAGATTTCACTAGGTAGCCCAGGTTGACCTGAACCTTTGCAATCTTTCTGCTTTCACCCAAGTGCTTGTATTTCAGGCAAATACTACTAAACTTGCATTGTTTTAAAATTTTGTGTTATTATTTTTTAGTTATTTACTTTTATTTTAAGTATGTATTTTGGTTGCATGTTAGTATGTGTGCCATGTGTGTGCCTGATACCAAAGGAAATCAGAAGAGGGTGTTGGATCCCCTGGGACTAGAGTTACAGATAGTTAGTTATAAGTCACCATCTGGGTGCTGGGAGCTGAACTCAGGGCCCATGAAAGAGCAGCAAGTACTCGTAACCACGGAGCCATCTTTTTGGTCCCCAAAATTTGAAAAAAAAAATCCCCAAACATTTTCAAGCTGTGGTTTGTTGAATCCCAAAGTGTGGAGTCCTTAGCTACAGAGGATCAACTGCTTCTTCCGCCCTAGCTCAGTTTCTCATTCTAACCCAACTAAAGCACAACGCTCACAGGAATCAGAGCCTTGAAAGATATTGGCTTGTGTGGTGAGAAAGCTGAGGACTTTCCCAGGGAGGTATACAGTTGCTTCTGTGTGTGTCCATAATGCTAGCTTCCCTGGGACTGTAAGGATGCTATACACTGCTTGGCACCAGAAGACGATGCAAGGAATCAGGAAGAGGTGAACAAGCGTGACCAAGGCTCGCCTCATCTATCTACACAGCTTTGTAAAGGAGGCTGGTCAGGGCCCTGGTTTGTAACAGTTCCCACACAGCTCGAGTCTGCTGTTACTATGAAAAAGCACATGCCCAGCTGTACCTAATCTATCTACCATTTTTAAAAAGAAAAAGAAGTCTGGGCTATTATCTAAAATCTGATTTTCCAGTAAAAATGTCTTGTAAGGGCTGAAGAGATGGCTCTGTGGCTAAGAGCATGTGTTGCTCTTTCAGAGGGCCCAGGTTCGATTCCCAGAACGAACACTATCTGTAACTCTAATTTCAAAGCTTTGACATCCTATTCTAGTCTCTTCAGATACTGCACGCCTGTGGTACACAGACACGTACAAGCAAAACACCCATATTCTTAAAATCAAAATAAATCTTTAATTTTTTATTTATTTTGTGTATATATGCAAGCATGCATGTGAGCTATAGTACAGGTGTGGTGCTCAGAGGACAATTTTGTGAGAGCTGATTCTATATTCTTCAACCACATGAGATCCAGGGATAGAACCTGGATTATCAGATTCAGCAGCAGGTATCGTTACCTATTGAGACATCTCACCAGCCTTCATTATAAACTTCATTGCTCCATGTAGGCCGAGAAATTCATGTTCATGAACTAGATTTGTTCCATGACTGTTAAAAATTACTTTTTGCCATTTTGTAAACTAGGTTGTTTAAAGCACATTGATGCCTTACAATTTTTTTTAAATGAAACTAAACAATACGTTCCTTTTTTTTTTTTCGGTTTTTCGAGACAGGGTTTCTCTGTAGCTTTGGAGTCTGTCCTGGAACTAGCTCTTGTAGACCAGGCTGGTCTCGAACTCACAGAGATCCACCTGCCTCTGCCTCCCGAGTGCTGGAATTAAAGGCGAGCGCCACCACCACCTGGCCTACAATAGGTTCCTAATCATCTTAAGAAACCTTCTGGAAAAAAACTTTAGATGGAGAGAGAGGAAATTGGACTCAGAAGCCGGAGATTGAATCCTAGGATGCATGGCTGCTCTAAGAACAAGGCAATTTTTCACTGAGGAATCTCAGACTCTAAAGAATCAGGCAAACAAGAACATCTCCAATGTGAACTTCTCCAAAGCGGAGACTAAGTCATCATCAGTCCACAATGTCTGGGTCTAACTACAGAAACACCCAGTAAATATGTTTAATTGGCATTACTTCCTACTATAATCCAAATGTAAAGAATTGATTTTTTTAATGGCCACAGAAGAAGTCAGTATAATGACTCGCATGATTGACTGACACTAAAATTGCTGATCCACGTCCGTACACCTACACACTCCTGTGCAGACTTTTGTCTGATTTCTTTTGTTCAGATTTCTATCTGGTGAAAAAGATACTTACAAAGGTCTTCATTCACTGCACTGCAGGACATTAAGCAATGTTGTGTGTACCTCAGAGTTCATATGCCAATATTTTTCTGTTCTCTTTTTAAAGATTTATCTTGTGTATCAGTGTTTTGCCTACATGTATATATGTGCACTAACTCAAGAACGCCTGATGTTGACAGAGGTCAGAAGAGATCAGATAAATCCTCTGGAACTGAATTATGGGTATTTATGAGCTGCTGCATGGGTGCTGGGAATGGAACCTAAGTCCTCCACAAGAACAGCAAGTGTTCTTTACTGTTGAGCCATCTTGCCCACACCCAAATGCCAATAATCCTAACTAAATGGCTTATATTATTTAGTTTTTCTGGTGTTCTTTCTACTATCTTAACATATCACGGTTCTCTTCACAATAAACTGAGTAAAATCTTTGATGTGCCCAGTTTATTGATGAAAGAGAACTCTAACCCTACACACTAGCCAGTCTTTCCTTGGTCACACTAAGTTTATGGCAGTTATTTATTTTTATAGGGTCATTTTATAGCCCGGGCTGGTCTAAAACAAGCAGTCCTCCTGGCAGCCTCCTCAGAACCGGGATTCTGGCATGCACCACCTCTCCCAGAACACATCTTCCTCTAACTGTTTCCAGTTCGTTCACTGGCGTTGAAATGACTATGGTAACAAGGTCCTATCAAGACTCAATTTTGTGTTTGATTAGACAGTTCTGAGGCCTCTAACCTCCCTGCAATGGTCGCATCTGCCTTCACAGCACATTTGGCATTTTTACGGCCTTGACCGTGGACCAGATGTATCAACCAAAATAATTAACTAGAAAAACTACAAGTAAAAAACTGTTGGCATCTTATGTCTAAAATAATTACGATTCTCTGACAGGAATGAACATGTCAAGGTTACTCTGACCCACTTCTAACTTTGATGTAAATTGTGGTCTTTTTGACTTTTGCCTTTTAAAACTCTGTCTCTGAGCTTGGGAACCAAGAGACTTCATAGACATAAGTCCACTCTAGGTCTGGCTATCAATGAAAAGGACTTAAAGCTTTGAATTGACTTAATCAACATGGCTGTCAATTACTAGCTTGCATGGATCATTACAGTGTCGCTGCTGAGGTTGACATGAACACTATGTTCCAAGCTTGGTACAGTATTTGCTTACCTCTGGATTATTTAGGTTTTTTTTTTCATAATTCTGACCAAAGACTGGGCAGAAATAACATAATGGAAGAATTATGTATTTTGACTCATCCTTTCAGAGAGCTCAGCTCCTCGCATTTTGTGAGTGTGTGTGTGTGTTAGAGGAACCTCTCCAGGGCAGGATGGAGGAGGAGAAAAGGTAAGATGCAGAAAGAGATCAATCAGGGTGGATACAACTCCCAAGAGTATCCACAGTGACCTACTAACTCCAGCTGGATCTTACCTCCTAAAATTTCCACTTCCCCTAAGAGTACCACTGACTAGGGAATGAGTGTTTAAAACACAAGGGACACTCACAACATCTTCCCCTTAAACAGGTCAATCATGAAAGCAAATACAGGGGCACTGTCCTTAGTGGAAACCGAAACAGGTGGGGAATGGATATGTGATTGATGAGAAGAGAATTTTATTTTGACTAATCTTTATTATATTTATTTATGTGTGTGTCTGTGCAAATACATGCTAAATTGTATTGGTTCCATAACCACTGGAGCTGGAGTTACAGGCAGTTGTGAGCCACCCAACATAGGTTCAGGGACCTGAACTCAGGTCCTCTGAAGGTAGTACATGCTCTTAACTGCTGGACCATCTCTCCAGCCCCTCTCTCTTCTTAAAGTTCTGATTTAAATTTTTATTTATATATACAGTATATATTGGAGTTTGTGGAGGCCCAAAGAGGGCAAAGGTCAGAGAGTTTTGGGACTTGTTTTTAGTTCGAGATTATTGCACTTATAACTCGAACAAAGGTCCCACCTAGTTGTAAATCAGAGTTCCACTCTCTCAAGGCTACTGTAATCAGGTGTGGCTAGTTGCCAGACCCGCGTCCTCCTGTAATAGGGAAGTAGTTGGTTTCTACCTAAAACAAAACTCTAAGGAACCAACTAAGTTCTTGTTCCCTTTATGGAAATAACTTGGGATTACACCCAGGAAGTGGTTTGTCTACAGAGTGTTTGGTCTAGGGAAAAAGTCAAGGGCATGAGCAATGAATGTACCCCAGGACTTTCAATTTGTACGTTAGTGCAGTCCTTTTGTTCTACTCCTACCTTTTGAAATCAGGGTATATTAAAGCTCTTGGAAATTAAACAAGGTTGAATTTTCAGTACTCACTGAAATTCCCTCCCGATACTATCCTATGGTTTCTGTGTTTTATTATTTTCATTCACGTCTTTGCACTCTTTACTGTAATTCTAGATTCCTATGCCTCCACTCTGGAAGAAAGGTAATCTTGTCGAGGCTAGCCCCCGACAGAGTTGACTATATAGTATATAGTACACTAGAATACATAGATGGGCATAGCCACGGAGATTGCTGAAGGAGCTGATGGTAAGTTTGATTGGAGAAATCAGAGAAACTGCTAGAATGCGCTAAACCTAGAAGGGTAAACAGTGACGTCCTACTTTGTTTTCTATTACTGTGATGAACACACTAACCAAAAGCACCTTGGGGAGGAAAGGGTTAATTTCAGCTTACCTGCCACTGTCCATCGCTGCAGGAAGCCAGGGCAGGAGCTCAAGGCAGGAACCTGGAAGCAGGAATTGAGGCCAAATCCATGAAGGATCTTCTGCTTCCTTTGTGCTTGTAATGGAAAAATAAAAATTGCTGCAGATCTCCGGCAGGCAGGGGGCAGTGGGTCCTGAGAGCATCCAGTCCTAGGCAGAGACTGCACATGAGACCATGCCGCAGGTCTCCTGAAGGTGGCTGGTCTGGGGCGGCAAGCCACATGGTGGCAGCGGTGGGCAAAGGACACATGGATAGGCACGCCATGCAGAGTGGAGTCGGATATTTATTTAGTAGTTATGGAAGGGAAGGGAGAAGGGGAGAAGAGCAGAGGGGGAGGAGAGAGAGAAAGAGAGAGGGGAGGGACAGAGGAAGCTGCCTCTCTGAGAGGGAGACAGAAAAGAGAGAGAGACTAAGGCTGCAAGCAGGAAGGAAGACCTGCTTGCCTCAGTGGATAGGGGAGGGAGTGGGCATGGCTTGTCTCTTAAAGAGACAGAACAACCATTATAGTGCTTCCTTGTGTATAAGCCAGCTTGCTCATACAACCCAGGACCACCTGCCTAGGAGTGGCAGCATCCACAGCAGGATAGACCCTCCCACATGACTCATCAATCAAGACCATGTGCACAGACAAATCTGGTAGAGGCAATTCTTTAATTGAGATTCCCTCTTCCCAAGTGTGTCAAGTTGATGACCAAGATTAGCCACCACAGAGGCTTTTAAAAACAGCAAAGAAGAAAGATTTTCACAGAAGATAAAAAAAAAAAAACAGACATCCAGAAGTGTATTGGGCTTAAACATTCTTATGCATCTGAACATATAGGAGTTTTGTAGGAAAAAAAAATCTGGGGAATCTTGTGGGCTATTGTTGCATAACACCGCAGAACTCAGAGGCTTGAAAACAGCTTGTTATTTTCCATACACACAGGTGTACTGATCTGGATTGAGTCAGATGGAGTATTTATGCTCCACCTCCCTCTTGCCCAATTGCATCACCTGAGACAGTTCCATTCATGGGATGACAGAGAAACAAGACAGAAGTCACAGGGTGCCGTAGTTTAGACTTGGCTCAATTGCTAAAGGGTTTGATCTCTAGAGTGGTACTGTTGGGAGTTCGTGGATTGATATGGGATTCCTCTCTGTATACTGTGAATGCCATTGGTGAATAAAGAAGCAGTTTGGGCCTATGACAAGGCAGAATATAGTCAGACTGGAAGAGATATAGCAAGAGAGCAAGCAGAGTAAGAGAAAAGCTGCCTCAGGAAACAGATGCTTGATGCCGGGTGGAACCTTACTGGTAGGCCACAACCATGTGGCAATACACAGATTAATAGAAATGGGTTAATTTAAGACATAAGAGCTAGCCAATAAGAAATGTGAGCTAATAGGCCAAGCAGTGTTGTAATAATACAGTTTCTGTGGGATTATTTCAGGTCTGGGCAGCCAGGAAACCAACAAACAGCCTCAGCCAACAGTGGATCCTTTAAAAGGTAGGTCCTAGTGGAATGGCTTTAAATCACAGGAGTCATGACCTCAAAGGAGACTATGCAATTCCTGCCCCCACCTCACTCTTGCTCCCTGAACTTGAGGACAGCAGCATTGTTTTGCCTTTGTGTTCCCTCCCTGCATAATGCAAGGCCTTACCAGTGGCCCAAGAGCAACAGGGTCCACTGATTATAGCATGAAACCTTATTATGGGCCCAAAGAGATCTTCCTTTTCTTCCTTTCTCTTTTTCCTCAGATATTTGTGATAGTAAAAGAAGTTAACACCCAATCAAACCAAAGCTCAGGATGGGGAAGCATATTCTGACCCTTTATTGAAACTAAAGTAGTATGACAAAGGACACAGATATAAGAAGGGGTGATGAGTTAGGGACAAGGTGTACTCTACCTAGAGACAACAGAAACCTGACTGCTATGGTTCTAGATGCCAGTATCTTCCCAGAAAAAGATGATCTCTGTCTACATCAGATGACTCTGTCTGCTCCCTGGGTGAAGAACAGAGAACTCACATCAATTGAAATTGTGGCTGTGGGAGAAAGGACGGAGGGACAAACTTAATCTAGTTACTTAAGCCAATAAAGTAGGTCATCATCTGAAGAGAATTAGAACATTTAAGAAAAGATCTTCAGGTTTTAAAATTGATACAGATTGTGAATTTTTACTGAGCTATATAAAATTGTTAGTAGGCAAACCATTATAAAGTCCCATAAAGATTCATGCCATGGTGTTGTGTTGACTGAGGTTTCTGTCCTGCCTGGTTTCTGTCCTCCCACCAGGTCCCACAGCTGTTTAGTCCCAAAGAATTCACACAGAGGTCTATATTAATCAGATAAGCTGATTGGCCCATTAGCTCAGGCTTCTTATTAACTCTTATGACTTATATTAACCCATTATTCTTATCTATGTTAGCCACATGGGTTGGTACCTTTTTCAGTGGGGCAATCACATCTTTTTTCTTCTGTGGTTGGGACAGGACTGGGGAGGAATGGGATTCCTCCTTCCCAGAATTCTCCTGTTCTCTTTGACCCACCTCTACTTCCTGTCTGGTTTTCCCACCTATACTTCCTGCTTGGCTAATGGCCAATCAGCATTTATTTAAAACATAATTGACAGAATATAGACAATTGTCCCACACCCCTGTTACATAATATTCTACCCAAGTTTCATAAAAGAGAAACCTGAGGTTTCAAACATTTGGGTAACTCGCTCAAACTGTAACTGACATACCAAGGGTCTGGCTATAAGTCCCTTTGACTTGAGAATATGGTTTATAGCCTCTTAGGTAGCCTCTGCAGGTCAGGAATCATAAGAGAAGAAACTTGGTGTCTGTCTTAGTGTACAACTGCTGTACAGAGACACTGTGACTACAGCAACTCTTATAAAGGAAAGCATTTGATTGGTGCTTGCTTACAGCTTCAGCAGTTTAGACCATTTTCATTAAGGTGGGAGTATGGCCGCATGCAGGAAGACATGGTACTGGAAGTCATTGAGAGTTCTACCTCTAAATCCCCAGGCAGCAGGAAGAGAGAGCCCCTGGGCCTGGCTTGGGCTTTTGAAACCTCAAGGTCCACCTCCAGTGGTACACTTCCTCCAACAAGGCCACACCTCCTAATAACACCACTCCCTGGTAACTAAGCATTCAAATCCATAAGCCTATGAGGTTCATTTGTATTCAAACTACCACATGGTCTGAACTCACTTGGAGTCGGACTGCATTTGTGACTTTCCTGTTCCCACACAGCATTCTATTTTTACTTATTTTTATTTTGCTTTGTTTTAAAACTTTTTCACACATGTATACAATGTATTTTGACTATATTCACCCTCCCATTCTCCTTCCGTGACCTCTGGACCCCTCCACAACCGCCCCTCCTCCTTTTGTGTGTGGTTAATTAGGGTTGCTTGTTTGCGCATGGGTGCAGGGTTATTTACTGGAGTAGGAGCAGCTTACCTATACCACTGAAGACACTGACACACACAGTCTCCATTAACTGCCAAGTGCTCCTCTATACCACCGAAGTCACACACACATGCACGCACGCACGCACACACACACACACACGCACGCACGCACGCACGCACACACGCGTCAGTCAATAGTTCCATATGGAGGTACAAGGGCTGATGAGCCCTTCTGCTACCCACTGCTCGGCTTGATCGCGAGCCGCTAACTTGGGCTGCTGCGAGTTCATGATTGCGATGATGGCCGTGTCATGTCCAGAGTACAGCATTTCCAGGAATCCTCCCCATCCTCCAGCTCTTACATTTCAACCCCACTCCCCAACCCCCACCTCCACCCCACCCCCGCCTTCTGTAACAGTCCCTGAACCCTGGCAGTAGTGGACCCCATTTAGGGATGAGCACTCAGCAGTCAATCTTACACTTTGACCAGCTATGAGTCTCTTCCCATTGGAGAGGGGAAAAAAAAATGAGCTTCTCTGAAAGTAGCATTAACTTAAGAAATGAATTCCTTGCTTGGCTGTGCAAGATGCAGGGCTCAGGTTTTCTCTGGTATGGCAGTCCCCACCTGGTGCCATAGGGTAGGGTGGGACGTGGGGAATGGTTGCTGTTGGTCTCTCTTCTCTGTGGCTCTGGCGTGTGGAGGGAAAGTTAAAAGTCCTTTCCTGGTAGTTTCCTTTTACCAGCCCTCTCCCCTACCCCCTCACCTTGACCTCTTCTGGTCCTGCAAATCTGGGTGTGAGCAACACTTTCCCCGCAATTCCTGCCACTCAGCCTGCTTGATCCAGTGTGGTGCTGACACCAGAGGGCCGGTAGTGCCAGATTTCCCTGGCTTCATCCATTCATTTACAGACCCATCTCTTGCAGGAAAAGGAGCATATTGTGTATGACTTTGTTCCTATCACTGAGTTTCAGTGAGAAAACTTCGAATCTGCCACCTTATACAGAATAAAACACCCATATATCTATTGGTGTAAAAGAAACTTCTCTTCCTTCTGCTTCAAGACAGGGTCTCACTATGCAACCCTAGGAATCCTGGTCCTCCATGTAGCCTCAGACTCGGGTCATCCTCCGGGCTCTGTCTCCCAGTGATCAGGATCACAAGCCTATGCCTCCACTTCAGTTTCTTACCCTGTCGCTGTGGTAAAATGTTCAGACAAACACACCTGAGAGTTTTATTCTGGCTCACAGGTCTGCCGTGGAGGCGACTTCAAGGTAACGGGAGCAAGTAGCAGCTAGTCACATGACACCCACAACCAGGAAACAGAAATCCTGAGAGCTAGCTTCCATACAGCCCAGGATCCCAGCCAGGTAATGGGACCACCCACAGTGGGCAGATACTCCTACCCTGATTAGCACAATCAAGAGACGGCCCCCACAGGAACACCTAGTAGCCCATCTCCCCCAAAAGTCCCCACAGGAACAATGGCAGCCCATTTTCCATCTCCCCAGTGATTCTACATTCTGTCAAGCTGCCCATGGTAACCACCACACCCACTCTACCCAGCTCCCTGCTATGTTTAAAGCCCTTAAATAGAATCCCTTCCAAGCCAGAGTTGCTCAGAGAATTCGCTTCAGTTGGACTTAAAGACACTGGCTGTCCTCTGGAAAGCATCCTGAACCCAGCATCTCCTATTTACAGCCGGCCAAACTGACCTGCAGTAATTCTTTTTCCTCCAGCTGTTAATGGGGGTGAGCCATGTGTCAGTGTTTCCCACAGATCTTTAGCAAAAGCCTTCTACCCATCTTGTGGTCCCTAATGGAACTGTTTAGAACGGCAGGGACACAGAGAACAATTAAGGCAGGAAGGAACAGCTTGACATGAATTAAGGAAGGATTATAGGAACTGCCTGCCAAGAACACCTTTCTTCCACTCTCTTCTCAGAGAGACTTCTGTTCTCAGAACTCAACCCCTATCTTCTAGGATCGTTTATTCCAGTAGAGATCTTCCTTCCCAGCCACGCATCCCAGACAGATGCAAGCTCTGGGAGCCAGACTACAAGAGTGCTGTTTTACACATTTCCAGTCCCTTCTCCAAGAACTTCTGAGTGATCTTTGGAAATTGTGCTATTGTTCCCCATAAAAGAACACAGAGAGAAACAGACTCCCAAGCCAGCCACAGTGGTACATGCCTTGAACCCCAGCACTCAGGAGGCTGAGGCAGGAGGGTTGACATCTTAGAACAGCTTGGACTACATGGTGAGATTAGTTTCAAAAGACAAAATGACTTAAAAAAAAAAAAAAGCCCCATTCACCCACTCATCCTTGTATATAGTGGCCACATGGGAACTCACAGGACAGAAACAGTGAAGAAAATTCCTTACCTGCTCCCCTCACCCCCACTCCTGCCCCTGAGACTTCCCTAGTCTCACGTTCTTCTCCCCTTCCCTCATCTGCCTAGCACTGCTGTTTTCACGACTCCAACAGACATGTAAGGAGCTTTGTGTCCACCCCAGAACAAAGCAGGAGATGGATAGGAAGTAGTGGAGGGACACTGGTGGGCATTGGGCACTGATGGCCATTGCGGGGACCAGACACACTGTCTACGTACACTACCTAACGCATCTGATGCTAGCCTGTGCCAGTGCCTACAGGGGAACCTCCTCACCACCTCAAAATGAATTTCCCGAATTTTGAATTTTCCTGTATTTAAAGGAGGAAGGAACAGTGAGTCATCCCGGATTTCAACAGCGTACATTTTCATCTGATCACGGGCGGTGGCTTTTATTAATGGAGTGAGCAGCTTTTAGTCAGTGCTGAGGACTTGAGGGTGGCTCAGAAATTCAAGCTGCAACATCAACGGCTTGGAGTCACAGGGGCTGACAGGCATGAAAAAGGCCAGGTTTAGAGCATAACCCACTAAGCCCCAGCTGTAAGTCCATTGACACTTAAGCTCACCATTGACACGTCAAAGGACGCTTGACGGAGTGCCCTCTCCAGTCTTCCTCTCCCAAACCCTGCGTGCCTTTGATTTATCCGAGCTCAAGTTCCTAAATTGCTGCATTTATATTTCACACCTATTTTATTCTTTCAAGAGTGAATGTGAACACAGATGAGCATTTCTAGGAAGCAACTTAGTACCTAAAAATGCCCTCCTCCTTCCTCTTGCCAATTCCACTTCTGAGAATCTACCCGCAGGAGACGGCTGAGGCGATGGTGGCTGGCGCACAGGGCACGGCTTAGATAAAAGAGGTACAGCTAATGTAAGAGGGGAAAGAATGGAAGGGTTCACTTATGACGCACGGGCAAGATTAGGCTGCAGTGATGGGTCACGATGGGCATGTCGAGTGCTTCCCTGTGTGAGAGAACTGCTCTTGATAAAACGGGAAGCAGAGAGACTAGAGGACAGAAGTGCAAAGCCAGCACAGCTTCAGGGATCTCTAACTGTGGGGGACACAGATGTGGAGTCCTGTCCCACCTTGACTGGCAGTCAGAGAGGCTGAACTGATTTTTGCTCTTTCAAAGTTGTTGACAACAGATGTGGCTACAAACAAGAGATTCTGACCTAGGGTGTGGTTAATTAGTATTTTGGGTATAGAGGTGGATGGGCTCCACCTGGACCAAAGGTTGGAGAATTCAAGTCTATTCCTCATATCATGTTAACGAGTCCCGTTGCCTCCCCTACCCCTTTTAGAAGGAGTGAAGCATACTAGTGTGTGGAAAACAAACGCAGTGGCATTCAGTGAATGTCCCTCCCGATGCTGTTCTGCGTTTCGGTCTCTTATTTCTCTTACGTCTCTGTTCCTTTTGCTTAGTAATTCTAATCCTCACGCTCCTACTGTGGGACGTAGGAATTTCATGGAGGCTGGTCTTCGACATCTCACAGACATGCAACAGACATGAACGAATAAGTAACTGGAGGAAACACCCAAACAATGATCAGGAATGTGATGGAGTAACTTATTTTATTCTTCGTGTGACTCCATTTCCCAACGTTCAAAGATAACAAGTTCTGAAGGAGGCACCAGACAGCTCAGTGCCTTGAGCACTTCTTCTTGTAAAGAACCCAGTGCCGAGTCCCAGCATGCACATGGTGGCTCACAACCCATCCCTAACTCCAGTTCCAGGGGGATCTAGTGACCTTTGACCTCTGTAGGCACCAGGCACACATGCGGTGCACATAGATGCGCACAGGAAAAACATTCACACACAACTTTTTAAATGTTTTAAGATTTTTTAATTAAAATAAATCAACAAGGCCAGGGGCTCAGGGGTGGAGCACCCCTCTGCACACACGAGGACCTTGGGTTCCATCTGAACACTGCCCCAAAAGGAAGGCGTAGAGAAATTCACCACAAATCTCATTCTTGACTATAATGTACTCCTTTTTTATTAAATTATAAAATCGCTTGATGTCAGTACATACACTGATATAAAGGAAATAAAATACCCTTTTCTCAAGTATCTGCTTGTGGAGCACATGGGTTTTAAACAAACAAACAAACACAGGAAAAACTCTAGATTAACCTCCTGGTCTCCAAGCTATGTAGCTGACAAGCTACCAAGTGTGGCCGCCCTATGTACAGTCAGACTTTATGGGAAATACTATAAGGACAATGCCCTGAAAAGATGGCATGATGCAGGGGGCAGTTATAGCTGCAAAACTGGTATAAAAATTTAGTCAAAATAAAGTTTTAGCTTTGCATAAGCTTCAGGAAAGAAAACTTAAGACACATCTTGTCAAAGGCACTTCAAGAGTTGTAATAAAATACTTCTGAATTTTGTTTGAGGCAGAGTACTTTTTTTTAACTCCTTTTTCATATTTGCCTCACATTGAAGCAGTGTTGGAAGGCATCTATGAATGAGGAAAAATAGTTATTGCTCCTTAATATACATATTAAAAATACAGAGAGATTAATACAGATTTTGGTCCACACCAAAGCAAGTAACAGTGTCAAGACTGTAGTGTTTCTCTTCATTCTGAGCAAAAAGTCATCATCGGCTTTACCCCAGTCTCACACATAGAGCCTCCAGTTGATAATCCGTGCTGTCTGTCGCCTGGATCCCCACCATTCTGCAGTGCACGTTAGCTGGAGATCTCCAGGCTGGCCTCCCAGGAGTCCATGCGCAGCCATCTACAATTCCGTGTCTCGGTACCGGGAGGGCTGGCTGTAGTAACCCCGCTTTGAGTGCGCCGCCAACTGCTGGCGGTATTCCTCTTCCTCCTGGTCACTGCCATAGCTGGTGTCCTGGTAAAGTCTGGACGGAGCTTTCTGTGGCTCTGGAGGTCTAGAACTAAAAACATGGGGGGTATTACACACAACCCACATCGACCAGCTGCCCACAGGGCCACTGAAGCTATAAGCCCAGCAGGCTGATCATTTCCTGAGCACATTCTACCACCAGCCAGGGCACTGCTAGTCTCTTCAGGTTGAGATACGCTAGGGATCAAGGCCGAGGCCTATTTGGGCAGCTATACATTGTCTGAACTAACAGAGAAGGCTGTACCCGTTGCATTCCTGTACTCCCCACTCCAGCCCCACTCAGTAGAGCTCTCTGCCAGCGTCAAACCAATTACACCAAGTTTCCTCTGTCAGGGTCAACTTGGTCAACTGTGTTGGCATTCCAACAGTGATCATCGTGCCCTCCGCTTTTCAGAGCTTCGAAACAAGACTCCAGCTTCCAGAAGAGGGAAACAACAGAGAAGGATACTGCCCGTTATGTACCTTCAGACCTAGTTTGGTACAAGTGGCCTGATTGTGTATGGTGATACAAAGGAATTAAGGAGTTTGGCTAAGAGCCAGTAAACATTGGTGACAAAGAGTAAACACTAGTGACAAAAGAAACATAAGCCCTAAAAATTACGCTTGTGTGCCCTCCTAACACAACATAAGGCTCCTATGTGCCAGAAAGCTTTGGGCATACAAGGCAAGTGACCAGGCACTTCTGATTCCTTGAGACAGGATCTCTCTACAAAGCCATGGCTGTCCTGGCACTCAGAGAGAACCACCTGCCTCTGCCTGGCTTTTGGATTCTGTAATCTTTATAGCTAAGTCTGACTGACAGAATGTAGTGCAGTCAGCCTGGGGAGGAATTCTCTCAGGGCTCTGTCATCTGGGTAGGGCAAACTCTTCCAATCCAAATGCTGGAGAAGCCTCCTCCTCTGGCCCCCAGCGGCAGAACAGCCCTTACCTCATGTGCGGGGGCAGACCGGCATCTGGCTTGGGGGGTTTGATAGGAACCGCATAGATGTCAGGGTGCTTCTGAGCAATTTCAATCTGAGGTAGTTAGGAAACAGAAGGAGAGAATGGCTGAACACGTGGTTCTCTTGCTGGTTACCTGCAGACCCTACCTAGCCCCACATCCTACCATTTTTTTCTCTCAGTTCATTTCCTGACAAAGAAAACTAGATGGGAGCCTGTTTCCGTGGTTGGGTGGGGTCCCATGGGATGTGCCAAATGGTGAGGACCAAAGCATGGGCAGGCCTGAGTGGTACACTAAGGTAAGTAATTTGACGAAAGGAACCAATACTGTCTGACTCCACGTATGTGAGGCCCCTAAACCATCAGATTCAGAGAGGCAGACAGAGAATCGTGTGGCAGTGGCTGGAGGGAGGAGTGCGGAATCACTGTCACCTTAGTGCAGTTTCCTTGGGAACTGAGAAAGTTCCCGGGAGCACATGGTGTTGGTGGCTGCATGGTGTTGCAAATGGACTTCACACCACTGAGCTGCCCGCTTAAAGAAGGCCAAAATGATAACTTCTATGTATAGTAGGACTTGTAGTCCAACTACTCAGGAGACTGAAGCTGGAGCATGTTCTGTGCCTGGGTCACCCTGGGCGACATTAGCAAGGTCTCAAGAAATGGAGGGGGAGGGTAGGTGAGGAAAAGCGTGCCTTGTCTCTGTCCCTCCCTTTTAAGGGAAGGTCTCACTATGTCACCTAGGCTCCAAGCTGATGGATTACAGTGGGGCTTCCACATCTGGCATCACTCAATTTCTTCGATACTGAAATGTCTCATGTGTATTTCAAAACTTCAAACAGCTTTAAAAAAAAAAAATCTACAGCCTACAGGCCCGACCGCTAATATCCTATGGCAAATCTGGGAACATTATGAGAGACTTGCGGACCCCTACATAACCATCACCCGTATTCTAGCTAAAATAACTCCTGAGGGGCACTGACTCTCACTCTCTATCCCAGACCAGGTCACACAGATCTGAACCATGGAGAACCTAAGCTTGCACAGGTGGACTGCGGATTGTTGGGGTTGCCTTTTCTTTCTTTCTTCCTTTTATTTTCTTGGCTTGTGTTTGTTTTCTAAGACAGGGTATCTCTGTACAACCCTGACTGTCCGGAAGTCACTTTGTAGATTATACTCATGTTGGCCTCAAGCTCACAGAGATCCACCTGCCTCTGCTTCCCAAGTGCTGGGATTAAAGGCATGCGCCACCACACCTGGCTCTGTCAGGCTTTCTTGATTGGAAGCAAAAAGGAAATGCTGTCGGGGGCAATCTGGAAGCGGCACACAGAACTGTGCAGATGACTGCCGGGCGTGGTTCCGGCAGTGGGAAAAGGGCTATGTGCTGCTACACTGAGCGTGGATGTCCTGAAAACTCTCCCTGGGGGACGCTAAGATGCTCTGGTTGTTTAGAACACTTACCCTCGCGTTCTGTGCTTCTTGGAGCTCCTGCATCCTCTGTAACTTTGCCTTGTGGTCCATCTTCTCGAATATTTTCACTCTGCCCAGGACTGACCTGGGAGCATCTTCCTGCTCCTCGGTGCTCTCCCCTACCTCTTCACTCTCAGGCGCAGGGACGGGAGTGGAAGGCTTCAGGATGGATCGCCCGAAAGTAGGTTTCACTGCAACAGGCGGAGGACACCCTTTGGTAGATCCCCCTGAGATTTCGCTGCCAGCCACAGCAGAGGGGTTCGCCTTGGAGTAGTCGTAGGATTCTTCTCTGTTCTGGCTTCTGGCCTGTAAAGAGTGGTATCATGCCTTATGACCGAGCGCTTTCAGCTTCTTTTCAGAACTACGTTAGTGATTTAATATATTGTGTTTCCTGATCAGTTTCCAAAGGTGGGCAACACAACCATCTTTACAAAGAACCAAAGATGACAGGGTCAACAGCCACTGATTAGGCACCTTGAGCCCTACCTGAGGATGACAGAGGTGCTGGCAGAGGTGGGGCAGCCAGCGAGAGCTAGAGGTAGAACAGGCCCACCTAATTTCATAGTAGAGATGATTGGAATCTCACAGAAGACCTCAGAAGAAATCGATTTTGGAAATGAAAACGTAGGTTTTTCTGAAGTCAAGCTACATGGAGGTAGGAGCCTGGAGCAAAAAGTGAGACCTGTGCTTGGCTGTGGGGCAGTGACCCTGAGCTCGGGTGGGGTGAGCTAGGCAGAACGCCATGTGAGGAGCCACTGCTCCTTCAGGGTCAATTCTAGTCCTGCTGCAGGCCTTCAGCGTCGCGTTATGTAAAGTCACTAATTACGGCTGACAGCTTACACAGTCGCCATTTTCTTCTCATCTAAATTACTGTTACAAAAAATTCACTGAGAAATACAGAAAAACCCATTGTTATAGGACAATTGTGATTTGGGCAACAAACCACATGACACACACCGTGGAGCCCTTAGGTTGATTCTATTCTAGATAATACTTATTAATTCAATAAATTAAGATGCTTTTGTTTGTAGTGAGAGGCGTTCTGCACCACTGCAATGCCTGTTCTGCTCAGCAGACCACCAGTGAGGCTCCTCTGGGGCACCCAAATTAGAAAGTCAGAGACTTTCACTGGATAGAAAAGCGAAAACATCCTGATTGGCGCATGTGGCCCTTGATCACATTTCACTTTTTTACGAAAAACAAAAACAAAACCCAAAAATCAAATAAATTAGTAATAAGTAAATAAATGAAATAACTCTTCTTTTCTGTGACCCCTAAAATCACACACTTTTTGTTGTTTTTCGGGCCTGTCTCTCACACAGCCCTGCTTTTCAGGCTCACTCAATGGCCTGAAGGACAGGTTTTCACAGAGCACATGGTAACTCCAACATCGCCTCCCCTGGCTGCTCACGGAGGCTCCAAGGCACCTGTGTCCTCCTCCTTCCCATCCTGGGCTTCCCAGCCACATACCTTGGGCGGCTCTGGCTTGAATGCTGGGGGCGGACTACCATCCCTAAGGTGGTCTCTGCTAGCAGCCCTCCTCATCTGAGCGCGTGGCTCGGGGCTGGATTTCCTCAAGCTCTACAAAACATAAAGGTTCATTCGCACCAAGAGCAACCACGCAGAGAGAAGACAGTACTCCGCTCTGCCGGATTCCTGAACACTTGAGAAACCAAAGACTCTGACTAGGCAATGCGAGCTCTCCTACTGCAAAGAGATACAACCACCATCCTTCGCTAGAGAAAGCGCAGGACACACGACACACTTCACTAAACTGGCTAAGTACAAAGCAGCAGGCTCTACCCTTAAAGGAAGAAAGAAACAAAACAAAATAATGCTCTTCAAATCTAAAGGTCGGTGTCACTACCAGTATTCCTAAGCATTAGCTCTTTCTGTATCTATAGGCAGTAACTTACTCTTTACCACTTGTCTATTGTATATTAAGTCTCTCTCTCTCTCTCTCTCTCTCTCTCTCTGTCTGTCTACTGTATCTTAATAGTCTCTCTCTCTGTGTTAAAAGTCTCTCTCTCTCTCTGTCTGTCTACTGTATCTTAATAGTCTCTCTCTCTCTCTGTGTTAAGGTATTTATTTATTTTGGGGGTACTACTATCTCATTTATCATTTATTGGAATGAGTTAACCTGCTAAAAAGTATTCCATAACAATTATCGTACAAATGTGCTCAGACAATCTTGTCCACAAAGATCATCATTCTAATGTTCTCTGAAGTGCAATTAATAATCGCTCCACCCTAAATTAGTGCCCACTGATAGTCTGTAGGACTGTGTAAGCTAAACTAGTGGATACACAGTGCATCTGATCAGAATGTATAAAGTCCATTTAAAAAGTGAAATACAGAGAGAAGGAAACTGATGGGGAAACACTTAGGAACTCTGATAACATTAGGAGGTTAAAGGTCAAGGGGAGAAGAAAAGCAGGGCTCCTAAGAGTACAGTGAGAGGCCTAATCAAAGGTTACAAGCAATTACAGCAATAATGTATTCATCAAGTTCCATTTGTAATTTGGACAGTTGGCATATAAAGCCGATATTTATGCATCGCCCCCGAGGGCAATGAAGTGGCGAATGACACCACTCAACCTTTTCCAATGCCACGTTCCGGCTCTACTTTCCGTGGACCACAGCCACAACCATGGAGGCCCTGACTCACAGTGGGCCTTCCTAGCAACCCTCTGCTATGATTGTCGAGGATGCAGTCTCTAGCACCCTCAGTTAAGACTGTTCCTGCTCGTGGCCTCACAGCCTGCAGCAAGCTGTGCCTCGCCTCACCTCCTCGTGCTGCACCGGCTCCGAGGAGCGGGTGATGGAAGACACCAGCGGCTCCTCAGCTGGCTCATCCAGCTCATTGTCAGTGTAGGCGCCTCCCTCGCCGTCGGTATCTTCAAAGTCACTGATGAGACGGCTGTCACAACTCAGATAGTCCGCGCCCATGGCGGTTAAGTAGGACATGCGGTCTTCAGGGTCATCATCCATCCCTTCCATCTAGAGGAATTTGTTTTGAAGGGTGAGTGGGATCTGGCATGGATCCTGGGAGTTGGGACTTGAGAAAAGTCCCGAGTGCTGAGCCAAGTGCTGTAAACCTTGACATGTGCTAGGAAGGGAAGGGACCTTTTGTTTCCTGCTATCCCTTGGCTTTGAGATGCTGGTGCTGGGGTAATTTCTGCACGGGGACACGTACACTGAAGACCCTTGGGTCTATCCTTACTGTGGTCCATTCTGTAGGCTGCTGAGCCAAGCTTGTTTGGCTGATCTTCTAGGATCAGCCTCTTCCAGCTTTCCTGCTGGTTCCTGTCTCCCATCTCATGCTATGCGCATTTCTACTCATTTCTAAGACTCTCCGATCCAGGTTCAGATGTTTCTCAGGGGTAGCTGGGTTCAATCCCCAGGACCAGAGAAAAATATTCTCAGAACCTTACGGACAAAAACTATATCCTTCTCAACTTGTCTCCAGAGAGCTGTGGAGACTACAAGCATTTGGCAGATGCTAGATTCATCAACTAAACATCTAAGGTTCCCAAGGAGTGAGAGAGTCCATTTCACCAAAAAAAATAAATCGCTATAAAAATCACCAGCTACTTCAATCTAGCTGGAATAAAGGTTAATTCCAACTGTTTCTCTTGGTATCCTTCGAAACTGTATTCCCCACGGTTCTCAACCCTGCCTCTCATCTCCACTCCGAGTTTCCCATGTCCTTAGTGCGGTGTGGCATTAGGAATGAGAACTTGTAAGCTCTGATTAGAGACTTGGAATGCAGTTCTAGTCGCTACATTAAAAGTAGAGGGGAAGTGAATGTAGGGTCGGCATTCGTCACACTCTGCCTTCATTTTAGTGCTTTGCTGGAGAATTAGAAAGCTTCTGACCGGAAGAACACACTGAATCCCTCTGGTTCCATGGTTCACTACATTCACTGCCCTCTGGAGGAAGCATTGGGGAACACAGACTCTCACCTCACAGCAGCAAATCTAGGCCACATACCTTTCCTTCAGAGACCCAGACTGCTTCGCCCTGCTGCTGCTGAATGCTGTCCTTCAAGCTGCCAAACCAGCCATCGTTGGCTGAATTCACGTTGATCGTAGCTGCGGGAATGTGAACAAAAAGGTCAGCACCAATTTCCAGAGCATCCTTTACTCTAGCAGCTATTCACATTATTTCTCTTTATACCATACCTGAAGAAAGACTTGTCAAATTCAGAGAGCTGTGTGTTATTTAAACACAAAATTTTTTTAGCTGAATGAAACTAAAGCTGCTTTAGTTTACATTACAGATTTGTAAAACTTGTACAGGTTGATTTTCATGATATATTTTTCATTATATATATTTATACATTACATATATAAATATGTCTTCAAAAGAGCTACTCAGTGTGTGCGTGCGCGCGCGCGTGTGTGTGTGTAGTATGTCTTTCTTTTTTTTTTTTTTCAATGCTAGGAACAGAATTCAGGTCATCTCAAATGCCACATATGCATTCTACCACTGAGTCAGAGCTGCAAGCCCTAAAAAAATACATTTTCAGGAAGAAAATTGAACTGTACTTTGAAATGTGGGCTAAAATAAACCTATACTTCCCCGGAGCTGCTTTTGTTCGGGTATTTTTGTCAGAGAAAAAGAAAAAAACAAAAACAAAAAACAAGTTAAATGGTGAGATGAACAAGCCATATACTTCACCCCAAGCAAATAAAGAAACCTGAGTGCAAACATGGGAAATTATTTTCTGAGTCTGCAGCCTGGGCAGTGCACTGCTCTACACAGCCCATGTAAAGACACCAACTTGCAGCACAGACCACAGACGCTAATGGACACATGACAAGCATCTGTTCTTCACAATCTGTATCTACAGACACAGTGAGGGTACACTGGGCAAGCAACACTGCTCCAAAACAGTAAGCTGGATCTGAATGATCGAAAGAGGGCTGGAGAGATAATCCATCGGGTAAGAGAACCTTCTGTGAAGGCTGGAGGACACAGATCCAAATCCCCTGTATAAAAAGCTGGGGGTAGCTGTGTGTGCCTATAACCCCAGCACTGGAAGGGGAGACTTGTGGATCCTAGGCGTTCAATGGTTAACTAGCCTGATGGGCATAACACAACCATTATATTAATATAAAAATGATCTAAAATGCAAATGATCAGGTTGCAGATAACCTACAACTGATTCTTTTGGGGGGGCGGTTAAGACAGGGTTTCTCTGCATAGACTTAGCTGATCTGGAACTCGTTTTGTAGATCAGGCTGGCCTAGAACTCAGAGAGAGCTGCCTGCCTCTGCTTCCTGAGTGCTGGGATTAAAGGCATATGCTACCACCACTCCACTACAACTGCTTTTTAAATGATGGTCCCATGGCTCTTTATTACAGGACATAGTGGTATAGGTAATTTCTAAAGCCAAACAAACCATTAATGGTTACACAAACTTTCTAAGTAACTATGCTTCAAGTTTTCCTTTAGTTAAATTTGACTTTCTTTCCTTTAAGAAATTCTAATCTTGAAACCAGGTATGGTGATGTACATTTGTAATCAGACGTACATCTGTACCTACTTTGGAGGTAGAGGCAGGGGAATCGAAGGTTCAAGATCATCATTGGCTACAAAGTAAGCCTGAGTCCAGCCTGGGGGCACATGAGACCCTGGCTCGAAAATTTAAAAAAGTTCCACCCCTGACCTTGGGAAATCGAGAATGAGCTTACAATTTCCTTACTTATTAATTATTTACAGCATCGGACTAAACTGATATATTGGACAAGCTCAAGGAAATTAATCTTGATGCCATGGATTCTTTTGTGTCCTTATCATGGTCCTTCACAGAGATTATTGTAATCATAGCTAAAATATGACCCAAGATGTGACTTGCAATAGATGTATAAAGAACATTAAGTGGCCCTTTACAGGCTTCTATTAGGAGCTGCCTGACACAGTATGAATTAATCACAGTGAAAACCTGAAGTTAAGGGCGCTCTCTAAGAAATGCAGAAAACACAATTGTGCCCCCCTGCATTTCAGTGAAAACCAAGCACTGGAACACTGATGTAAAAGCTGCACAGAAGCTAATTTCCTAGGCCCCACTCAGAGGTGTTATCCGGTTCAGACACTCTTTAAAGAGGCAAACTATGACTTTCAAACTCAAGGAACTGGAATTCTCAGAGGCTCCTCCTGCTGCCAAACGCCCCCGCTAGCATTCTCATGTGCTCAGGGCAGCCACGCCCAGCCCTGGCATGTGTGGGCAGTACCTTCCCACTGCTAGTGGCAGGGGCATCAAACAGCAACGTGTGAGTTGGAAGGGTTGGGAAAAAATTGAAAGTGATTGCTAAAGGATAGAGTTTCTGTCTAAAAGTTACTGCAACGATGGATACTGCTGTGGGGTAATCCTTCTGTGCACTGTGAATACATATTACTGTCATTGGTTAATAAAGAAGCCAATTGGCCAACAGCTGAATAAGTAAGGATATGTGGGTGAGTCAAACCAAGAATGTTGGGAAGAAGAAAGGCGGAGTCAAGTGTCACCAGCAGACACAGAGAGAAGATGGGCATGCTATTCTGAGAAAAGGTACCAAGCCACGTGGAAAAGAATAGATAAGAAATATGGGTTAATTTAAATGTAAGAGAGGCTAGTAACAAGCCTGGGCTATTGGCTGAGTATTTACAATTAATATTAAGTTTCTAAGTGATTACTTGGGAGCGACCACTGGCATAGGAAAGCTCCATCTACAGGTCACACGACCCTGAAGGAACTAAAACCCACTGAAACAGGCCCATCAAATGGGTCAATCGCATAGTGATACAAGTTATATCTCAGAAAGGGCTATCCTGGGGCTACTCTGACACTCAAGTGCCAGACACAAGCTAAATAGGCAAGCCACGCCGCAGCCCATTTCCTTCCTGTGGTCCACATCCCTAAACTCCCCTCCAAGTATTATCTACTGCAATTTGGGGTTTTCCCCCACTGTGCTTTTTTTAAAGACTAAATAATGACCAAAACAAACAAACACCACACAGAACAAAACATTTTTCTGTAAAATGTGACGTTGAAAGGTAATAATTACAGTAATAGTGCTTGAAAACTGTAACATGACGGCTGGCTTGTTGGGGTTACTGTCCTACCCAGTACCCCACAGCCAGCAAGCCCCAAGAAAATCACACAGAGAGTCTACATTAGGTTATACACTGATTGGCCCATTATCTCAGGCTTCTTACTAGCTCCCATAAGTTATATTAACCCACTGTCAGCCACATAGCCAGTACCTTCTCTCAGCTGGGCTGCTACATGTTGCCTTGTTGGAGATCTGTGCAGGAATGCCAGGGAAGCTTCCTGCTTCCCAATTTCTCCTGTTCTCCTTGCTCCACCTCTACTTCCTGTCTGGTTTTCCCACCTATACTTCCTGCCTGGCCAATCAGCATTTATTTAAAACATGATTGACAGAATTGTCCCGCACCAGAAAACTCCTCCAAAATTCCAGGGTTGAACACCAAAAACTTGAATTTAATGAAGCTTGGAAAGCAGACAAAATAGCCAGACTATCCCATGGTGCTTTACCATGCCACAATTTATCACAAAGCTGACTATAAGGGCACCGCAGCAGCCTTTAAACCATGAACCAAGCACTTTGAAGATCCTAAGAACACATGCAACTCAAATTTCATTTTTATGATATACATGCATAAATGTATTTTACACTAGATATTTTCATTGAGAAAGGGATATACAGGCATAACATTTGAATGGGGGGAGGTTGAGACAGTGTTTCTCTGTGTAACAGTTCTAGCTGTCCTGGAACTAGCTCTTGTAACCAGGCTGGCCTCAAACTCACAGAGATCCACCTGCCTTTGCCTCCTGAGTGCTGGGATTAAAGGTGTGTGCCACCACCTGCTGGCTTTGAAATTATTTTTTGACAAGCCAACTTGCTTTTTAACAAGTCTCTGACTAAAGTGTCTTAATTAATGAGCATATCAAGCTCATAATGGAAAAGATTTTAATATTGTCATAATTAAAATCTCCTGTGGGAAAGTTTTCATATTACTATACAGAAAAGAAACAAAGAATAGGATACTGAGCCAACGAGACCCATAAGACATAAAATAGAACTTTAAATTATGCTCACTAAAAAAAGCCTAATACAAATTCATAAATATTTTATGCATTAACATCATGGAAAATAAAACTTTAAATCTACTCATGGTTCTGCTGATCATGCTTAAAAGCCAGTGTTTCAGGGATGGAAAGATGGTTCAGCTACTCTTCCAGAGGTCCCAAGTTCAATCCCCAGCAACTACATAGTAGCTTACAACCATCTATAGGGTTCTGATGCCCCCTTCTGGCATAAAGGCGTACATGACAATAAAGCACTCACATACATACATACATATATCCTTTAAAAAACATACAACAAAACAGTCTTTAGGAAAAAAACAGTGTTTGAGTCATAGCACACACCACCAATCTCTGTCTGTGAATGGACGCAGGGTGAAGTGGACAATAAAACACTTGGTGTAGTTACTACACAGCTTTCAGGAGTCGCGCTTAGATGCCTGGAGCAACTGTATAAAAGATGGTTGAATTAAAACAGGGGCTTCTTGATCCAAGCCATCTATAACACTGCACCCTTTGTCCTGAAGACTATACAACTCACTGAAATAGACAGACAACGTACTGTGAGATCCGGAATTTCAGTTCTAGATCAGCGGTTCTCAACCTGCGGGTCACAAACCATTAGGGGTCAAATGATCCTTTCACAAGGGCTACATATCAGGTATCCTGCATATTAGATATTTACATTATGATTCATAACAGTAAAATTACAGTTATGAAGTAGCAATGAAAATAACTTTACGGTCGGGGGTCAGCATGACACGAGACCTCTATTAAAAGGTTGAGAACCACCTTTCTAGGTAGACTTCAACACTCAGCATACACCTACTCCCACCTCTAGCTCTAGTTCTGAAATTCCTGCTCCCCGTCATCTTACATTAGAAAGGATGCGCTTGGAGCCACAGACATAGCTCAATGGTTAAGAGTACTGGCTGCTCTTCCAGAGGACCCACGTTCAATTCCCAGCACCCACATGGTGGCGAACTAAACTCCAGTTCTAGAGGATCCAATACCTTCTTCTGGCCTACTCAGGTACATACATACACACATACATACATATATACATACATGTAAACAAACCACCATACACATAAAATGAGTACATTTCTAAAAAAGGAAGGAACGAAGGGAGGGAGGGAGGAAATGCTGTATTGTGTCAGACCCCATCTAAGTGGCCTATTTCTGAGGCCTGATGCTGCCCTTGGTCATGTTTCTCCCTTCAAGCATCTTGTAACCCATGACAAGCCCTCCTACACATACGATCCCTCCAGTGACTGCAGCCTGTGCACCAAAACCAACAACGGTCACTCCCAGCTAGGACACAGAGTACCTACAGGTACCGGCTCCCTTCTGCCAGCCCTCCTCCTTGTCCAATCTCCAGGAGTTTGGTTCTTCTCCCATAACCCTAGGTTCTCCTTCCTGATATCCACATCCTTGCATGAAGCTCAAAACCTTACTCTCTTAAAGGAAGCTGCCAGTCATTCAGTGGATTTGAACAAAAGTACGGGGGTGGGGGAGATGAAATGAGTCTCCTGGTTTCACATTCATAATCACGTGGGGTTCCGCTTCTCATTGGTTAAAACACGTAACTATTAACATAGTACTAGTTAGTTCAAAATCTCAAATAGAAAAAAATGCTCCAATGTCTGAGACTGTTTGAGAAAGCACACAAGGCCCAAGTGTAGAACCCATACTGTAAACTATTATTAAAAATGATCATAGCAAACCACACGCAGGCTCTCTGGCTAGAACACGTGATGAGGAAATGACTCTGACGTTCAGACTCGTCACTAAAATGTTTAATTGTGTTTATAAAAGCACTCCAAAATCCAAATATGAAACATTTTCTGGTCATAAGCACTTCAGACAAGGGATAACCAACCAACATATCACCCTTTCTGGCGTCTGGCTCATCTAGCTGGGTTGTAAGGTACAGGAGATGTAGTCAGGAAAAGCAGCTTTCGTCTGGGCTCAGCCGCACTAAGATGTGTGACCTGTACAAGCTCCTACTGGAATGACTAGGCGGCACACAGGCCAGACTAGCATTACTGTTCGTGCCACTACAAAGCAAGTCGGTACTGCTAGTGATAACAATTAAGGAAGACACAAGAATAGGTATGTAAAAAAAGAGAAAAAAAAAAGAAAGACATAAGCTGCAACAATACATTGACAGCATTCAGTTTAGAAGTTTACTAAAAATCCCAGTGGCCCAATAGATAGGGCTTTGGCCAATAATAGGACACATCTGGTTACACTATCTCTTAGTTACATCTTTCACCACAGAGTTAAGACCTACATCTCTAACAAGAAGAGCTAAACTACAGTAAACAATGATTGACTGTGAATAAGTATCCATTCATCTTGTTCCTCCCAAAATATCCATGGCCAATGACAACTGTCATGGACCTCTAAAGTCACTGGAGTAAAAAGATGGCATCTATGTAGTATCCTTATGGTGTCCGCACAAAATGAAGCATTGCACAAACAAACAACTGCATCTCTTAAGCTCTTGATTACAGCATACCCATGCCACTTATTTATGAAGACAGTCCATTAAAATGTCATATTATTAGACCATCTAACCATCGTGAGTAATAGCAGCAATGTGTCTATTTTTGGCATTTTAAAAATACCTAATTATGGAAGATTTTATATATAGACAAAGTAGAGGCCAGGCTATAAACTCGCATGTGTGCAGCACCCATATCTGTGTCACGGTGCCTGGTCAGTCTAGCCACTCTGTCTTCTCTCACTGCAGATTCTAGTGTGCCTACTAGATAATGTATAAAGATTATATTTAGCATGCATCTCTAAACCATAAGGGTAACCACCCACAGTCTTAGTACACCTGAAATGTAGAGGGAACAAAGGCTTAGATCTTCCCCCTTCAGAGTGCTCAGGTTTCTACTTGGGAGACATGATCTATTACTACAATAAGTTGCTATCACACAGTTAATGAATCACTGACAGTAAGTCGAGAACAGTAACACGCAGTTACCACAGATATGGGAGCTTGCCGATAAGCCAGGTTCAATCATTAGCCTTGAGTCTACCACAAAAATCTAATGTCATTAATATGACAGGTTATCACCAGTTCTTGGATCTTCACAATCATTTCTGGCGGTCAAAATCACAAGGCTTAAAATACAAAACGCCATCGGTCTAAATATCCATCCCACTGTATTAACTATTCTTGAATGAGTCCTGAGCATGATTCCACATCCCACACTCAGATTATCTTACTTCTCATTTTGAGCACGGACCGCCTTTTACACTTCCCTTACCTGTAAAAAGGTGAGAACAGGTTTTTTTGAGCTTGTTGGCTTGATCAAATAACTTCCGGGAACTTTTATTGGATGTTGGACTCAGCTTCTGTCTTATGGTTTTAACAGCTTGTCTCGAATCCAGGTTGAAAAAAATCACGATTGGGAACCACTGAGTATAATTGAGCAGGTCCACAGCTTTGGGGGTCACATCGAGCAGGGCGTGTTTGTCCTGTTACCAGTGGAGAAAGGACGGTACATGGTGACATGAAGCAACATCATCAAGGCCTTTGTCTTACCAGGTAAACACTGGTAATGAAATGTGTATTAATTTTGGGTGGATGGGGGAACCCACAGAGTCTAACTGTGTAGCTTTGGCTGGAAGTCACTATGTATACCAGACTGGCCTTGATCTCAGAGATCTGCTTCCTTCTGCCTCCTGATATTAGGATTAAAGGCATGTACTACCATTGCCCTGTCCTGTATATTTAAATTAAAAAACTAAAAATCTCTCTTTCCATATTACATCCACTTCCATATTATCAGATAAAACTCTCCCTCTCCTGGTTTTCTGAGACAGGATTTCTCTGTGTAGTCTTGGCTGTCCTGGAACTCGCTCTGTAGACTAAGCTGGCATCAAACTCACAGAGATCTGCCTGCTTCTGCCTCCCAAGTGATGGGATTAAAGGCGTGCACCACCACTTCCTCGCTGAGATAAAAATTTCTTATAGAATGACTGTAGAAGCCTCTTAGTTCATGGCTTCTCCTCCAGTTTCTCCTGGGGTCAACAGTGAGTGAAAAAGAGAGGACAATATAAGGTTCTAGTGGGAAGGAGGGACAGGCCACATTTGTACAAGTTTTATTAGAGTGTATCTTCATGATTGGTCTATTTTGGTTTCGGTTATTGCTGTTTATCTCCCACCATGCCAATTTATAAATTAAATTATCACAGACATACATGTGAACTGAAAGTACCTGTGTGTGTATACATACATATGTGTACACACACACACAGAGTATTGGTACTCTCTATGGTTTCAGACACCCAACAGGGGTTCTGAGATATATTCCTCTCTAATAAAGAGGGATCACTAATAAATGTTACTTGGTTTAATTATAGGAACTCTGCTGCAGAACAGCATCTGGCTTATATAGTGAAATGGCTTCAATTTACATAAGCTTTTATCATGAGTATTTTTAAAAATTTTTATGCTTTCTTTTTATTTTTATGTGCACTGGTGTTTTGATTGCATGTATGTGAGGGTGTTGGATAGCCTGGAACTGGAGTTACAGACAGGTGTGAGCTGTCATGTGGGTACTGGAAACTGAACTCGGGTCCTCTGGAAGAGCAGCTAGTGCTCTTAACCTTTGAACCAATTTCTCCAACCCCTCGTTAGCATTTTATTAAAACACACATTCTATTCCAAACCAGGATCCAGTTCTCTGACACTATGGGCTTCTGATGATTTTCTCACCTGCTCAATAATTTGTCTCACAGTGTTCAAGCGGACTACTCCACTGGATCTCTCAGATCCAGCATCTTTGGGTTCAGTTTCTGCAAAAGAAAAAGAGGGCTAAGTAACGATGATAAAAAACAGTGACGACCAAATGTCCCAGCTTAACACCAGCACAGTGGGACGCCTGGCACAAGCCATCACTTCGTGGCAGACAGTGAGATAGGATCACACCACTAGCTGAACTGAAACCGTGTGCATGTTCTTGTGTGTGTGCGCGCACATAAGTAAGTGTACACATGTGTATAAGTGCTTGTGTGCATGTGCTTTACATATCAAACACCAGAGTTTCACTCATATGAAACTCTTTGAAGCAAGAGTCATACCACTGAACTATAACCCAGAACTATTAAATGGAAATCTAACCATGAGGGAATTGCTAGGTCAACCTAATAGGGAGTACTTATGCTCTGATTGGCATGTATTCTCTATTAATATCCCAAGAAACTCTTTTGAAAATGTTTGGGACCAGAAATGCTACCTGGTTTTTAAATATTAACATATGCAGAATTAAAATACCTGAAGAAAAGGAGACCCATATCTACAGAGTGGACTCACGGCTTAACCAAGCACAGAGGTATAATCCTGTTATACCAGGACTTGGGAGATGGAGGTAGGAAGATCAGACATGCAAGGTCATCCCCAGCTACACAGTAATTTTAGGGCCAACCTGGGCTATCTGAAGGATCCTGACTTAAAAAAAAAAATCATTTCTGTCATCCCTGTTTCATATACATAGACTGAGGGTAATTTTATGGAGCATTTTTAGTGCGTCTGATTTAGATGCTGATCACTCCCATGACAGCAAGTGTAGAATTTCCCACTTGTGCTACCATGTTGACACTCAAAAAGTTTTAATTTTTGGAATATTTAAGATTAGCAATGTTCAAACTACAACATTAAACCTCTTTGTTACTGAGGGGACAATGATATTGTCACGTAAAAGAATAATCCTATTACGAGGAGACTCACACGTACACTCAAGGATAAGGCATCATAACTCAGAAATTTAAACACTGAACTGGCTCAACAGACAATTTCAAAATGGGGTTTGTGTGTCTGTCTCAGTGCAGGTAGAAAACTTATCTGGCAACATGACACAGTGACTCCAGGCAGAGGGTGTGGATATTCATTATTCTTCCAACTTTTGTGTGCCAGGCAACTTTCAAAATAAACACTTTGGGAGCAAAACCCCATGAGCTGACTTACTTGCAGTCTGAAACCAATCAGGCAACTCGTTGGCCAACCTTTCCATTGCTATATCTGCTATGGGGCCGAATAAGACCACAGGCCTCTTGAAGCCAGCTGAAAGGAAACGAGAAAGGCTATCAGACATGTACCTGTCATCATAATGTCCAGACGGGAGGCAAATGTGCCATCCACACCTCTAAAAACTCAGCAAAAGAAACTGAATTCTTCCCCTCCACCTGGACTCCAATCTTTCGTGAACAAGAAGCCTTCACTGCCCTCCCCACAAAGTCAAGTCTTTCTCTGATGCTCTGTTGCTTCGCACCCCAACTCAGTGGTTAGTATACAAAAACTTGAGAGTCAGGATTAAAAAAAGTATGTTCTGTATCTCGAGAATTCGCCTCCACCACTCAGGCTCCTTGCTGAATAGGATTCCCTCACCACATATCTTTTTTTGGTTTGTTTGTTTTGTTTTGTTTTTCCGAGACAGGGTTTCTCAGTAGTTCTGGAGCCTGTCTTGGTACTAGCTCTTGTAGACCAGGCTGGCCTCGAACTCACAGAGATCCGCCTGCCTCTGGCTCCTGAGTGTTGGGATTAAAGGCGTGTGCCACCACAGCCCGGCCCTCACCACATAAGTGACATAGATAAAGTTGGAACTTGATAGTTACAGCCACAATGGAGTAAGTGACTCAGAGCTCAGCAGATCTCTTCCAGGGCCGTGAAGCTGCCTCACCTTCCCGCAGCAGAACCTTCTCGTAGGCTGGGAACTTGGTGCTAACTGACACAGCCGCCGTCAGGTCTTCCCGGCTCTTGCGGACGTTCTTCTTGACCCCAGATCTCTGGCCACGTGTCCTCCAGAAGTCTGCTCTGTCCCCAGCGGTCTCTCTCTGGGCGTTCTGGACACTAGCCATTTGCTCAGCTCTGAGAGAAGAAGCCAGAAGTCATTCTCCACAGCATGGAAACAGGTTATTATGAAGACCTAGCCAGTATCATGGAAGAACCCATGGCTGACTCAGACTGACAATGGAGACAATGAAGGGGGCCATGGAGGCAGAAAAGTGTGATGTGTAGCTTCGCTGTCAACCCGACTAGATTTAGAGTCACTATGGAAACAACCTGTGGGTCAGTCTATGAGGGTGTTTCCAGAAAGGGAAAAAGCCACCTTGAATAGATGGCACCTTCCCATGGGCCGGGGTCCAGACTGAATCCAAGAGAGAAAGCAAGCTGAGGACCCCCTCCCCCGCCCCCCCCCTCTCTCTCTCACACACACACACACACACACACACACACACATTTTGTCACAGCAATGAGAGAAGCCCAACAGGTCTCTGAACTGCACAAGAAGTAGCTGGATACAGAACATGCTATGTATGGCTCACATGATATGTAGCATGAATGCATGTAGTAAACAAAGCACCTCTCTTATGTTTCTACACAGCCACACGCCAGCGAGTGTTTCCTAGGGTATGCAGCTTCCCCTAAGGTGGGAGACCAGGCGTGCTGGGGGCACTAAGGCCACACGGTGTTTCCCACAGGCAAGGTAGCAGGCAATCCTCAAATAAGCCAATGGCAACAACCAAGCCTGAGGTGCTCATGACTCCAGAGGTTCCAGCTCTATACCCGCAACCACTGGTGACAGATGATGACGTCACACGGGATTTCCTCAGAGGCATGGGAAAGGGATTAGAAGGTATGTTTAGGAAAGTAAAGTCCGAGTAACCTGCTTTTGTTAGGGATTAAGCCTTTCTCCAGCTCATTTCCAATCCTCACAGCCAGCCAGTGGCCCAGCTTGCCATCGTAGAGCGTGTCCACCACTCGGAAGACCTCCCCCCTGGTGAAGGCCAGGCTCTGCGGGGTTTCCTTTTCACATTCAAAGTGACTTCTTATGAAAAATGAATCTCCTCTGCCACACGCCAGGATGTCTCTGTACACTGTAAAACAAAAGGACGGGTGGCTGTGCTGGGCCTCACTGGAGATCTTTCCTGAGTCACCCCTTCCCGGTCCCTCCACTCCTAGCACATGGGCCTACGGGAATCAGACTCCAACAGGAGGAAGCAAGAATCGTTAACTTCCTGATGTGCCCTGACAATAGAGTTTATGTGTCGACCTGACAGTGTATGGGGGTGTCTAGACAATTGATTAAACATTATCCTAGGCCTTTCTGAGAGGCCACAGTGGATGATGGGGGATGAAATTAACATTCAGATATAGCGGTTCTCAACATGTGGGTTGGGATCCCTCTGGGGGTCGCATATCAGATACCCTGCGTATCAGATAGCTACATTATGATTCATAACAGTAGCAAAATTACAGTTACGAAGCAGCAATGAAATAATTTTATGGTTGGGGGTCACCACAGCAAGGGGAACTGTATTAAAGGGTCACCGTGCTGAGAAGGCTGAGAACCACTGTTCTAATACGTAGAGTGAGTAAAGCAAGCTGGTCTTCCTAGTAAGGATAGGGTCTCACCCGGCTGAAAGTCTGAGTAGAATATCCTGTCACATCAGAGGGAGTCCCTCTTCCTACCGATAGCCTTCCAGCTGGCACATCTGTCCCCTCACACCTTTCGACTGTATCTACACCATCAATTCTCCTAGAAGTGAGCTCGGCCTTCAGGCTAAAACTAAAACACAATCTTACGATTCTGCCGCATCTGCAACTTGCTAGCTCACCCTGCCCAACGCAAGACTCGCCAACCTGCACAGTCATGTCAAACAAGTCCTTAACAATGTGTCTTTATCTCTTATTGGTTCTGTTTCTGAGGACCCCTGACTAACGGAGCTGCTCATCAATCTCTTGACACAAACAGGAGGGGACTATTCTTGTCCCCCACTGCACAGGGGAGGACCTGGAGAGGTGAATCAATGTAGGAGACTGGCGAGAGCTAAGAGGAGCCAATGCCGCCTGTCATACCGGGACTCAACAATTCCATCATAGCTGAGGACGTGCCACTGTTTCAGAAAAGCAGTTTAACTCCAAATGACATACGACTTGGCAAAACCGCCTCAGTAGATGGAGGGAAAACACTTTCATACAAAATGAACAGCACCCAAATTTTCTCCATATCCTTGTGACCCAATGTTGCTTCTTCTGGTCCCAAGACACCTCATTCTTCCTTCCCACTTCCCTCAAAGAAAACAGATGGTCAAACTTGCTCACCATCTGCTCGGCTCTGAGCCAAAATGGTCACAGTTTCACCTTTGGGGATTTCTAACAGGTAGAGAACCGCATCTTCCCGAACTAGCCCTCTGAAGTCCTGTGTGTTCACCTGGAAGGAAGCAAAGACCAGATATAACAAACGAATGGGGGTGGGGGTAAGGAGGCGTTATAGTAAGGTTCTGATGGGGCTGGGGAAATGCCTGGGGGGTGCATGTGGGGTATTATAGTAAGGTTCTGATGGAGCTGGGGAAATGCCTCAGTGGTCAAGTACGTGCTTGGCGTGTGGAAAGCTCTAGGATTAATCTCTAGCAGGACTGAAAATTTAAAATGGCGACTCCCAAGTTTCTGTTTGTACTAGGGCCTGCCCAGGGCAAAAGCAGGATGTGCAAGTCTGTACTGTCACCACTCAGTCTGCCTGCCCAGCACCTTCCTAGTGGCCTGGACTATACAAGTGCTGCTCTACCTCCCTTCCTCGCTGCTCTGCATACCACATCTGCCACGTATACAAATTAAGACGCTGTCACTGAGCAGGTTAGTGGTAGCACATGCCCTTAATCCAAACACTTGAGAAACAGAGACAGGCAGATTTCTGTGAGTTCAAGGACAGCGTGGTTGCCGGGCGGTGGTGGCGTATGCCTTTAATCCCAGCACTCGGGAGGCAGAGGCAGGTGGATCTCTGTGAGTTC